>OX452980.1:11119644-11463937 GCA_949699065.1 Metalampra italica
GCTGGATATGCCTACCTAAAGGCGCGCCACGGAACCCGATCTTCGGTTCTCCGCATCCAGTCACTGCCAGCCTCACGCGTTCACACTATGCTTGCCCAGTCGTGGTCTCCACTCGAGAGCACGTCTACCCCAGCGGTTCTGCGACAGATGTGCCAACTGCCACTTCAACGTACTAACTTTTTGAGCTATGTCGAAGGCTTTGGTACGGGTGTGATCACCCCGTTTCGGATCCTGTCTCTCGGAGAAACCTTTCCATAGCCCGTTGAGACTTACGCCACGCAATGCATCGATAAGTACGAGTTATTTATGTACCTACATTTTTTTATGACCACGTATCGGAAGACGCAGTGTAGGCAGGCCTTCCACAAGGTGGACCGACGATCTGGTGAAGGTAGCGGGACTGAGCTGGATGAGGTTAGCGCAGGACCGGTCGTCGCAGAGATCCTTGGGGGAGGCCTTTGTCCAGCAGTTGACGTCTACAGGCTGATATGATGATGGTGATTTTTTTCTTGACAAAACGACGACGTATTGATGTTAAGTGCAAAACATTTCATTCAATTAATGTTGCGTCTCGCCTATTCTCCCCATGGTTTTGGAACGTCACCGTTTCAGTGCCACAAAGAGACCCGTATGTTTTCACACTAAGCTGTTTTTAAGGCTACAAGAATGATTTACACGAGCCGTGTGCAAATTTATTAAATCGTTAATCATCGTTCCCTTAATAACATTAACGTACATCGTTGAAGGGAATAACCTTTCCGTCACTAAAACCATGAACGTAAAAAATAAGTTGGTGTCACCGGCGCAGGCGGCGCTATGGGAGCAGTATCACGCTTGCGTGAACGACTAACATACATACATCCAAACATGCTTACAGGCTTTCGCCTTTGTAAATTAGTAGACGCGAGTTATACTTACGCGCCTCGAATTCCCAGCACACTTCGGCCAGGGCCGCCATCAGTCGCGAGTGCTCCGCGGTTACGTACGGTCGGCGCGGGACGCTCAGTAGGCAGCCCTATTGCGCGTTAGTCTGCCGAGCGGGCGTTAGGTGTTTCATTTCAAGGACGCTGCCGAGACGTTATACCGTTCCTGTTCCGTAGACTGAATATCCTATCCTATCACAGACTGATAGGATGGATGTCCTATGTTGGAGGAGAATTTAATGGAGTATTCAGATGATGTTATTCTCGTTGGTATAGAAATACCAATACATACATATCTTGACGCTATGTCTCTTATAGAACGGACCGTCAAGTGTCGCGATCCTGACACGCTTCTGTCGCTTCACTCAGTCTCACTATTCTCTTCACACACGCTCGCCGCGGGACGCGAGTGCTCCTCACGTGTCCGTCTGTGAGCACCCGCTCTATCTGACCCTCGTATGACATCGAAAGGTCAGGAGTTCGATCCCCGGCTGGGCCATGTACCAATGGGTTTTTCTCGAAACTTAGGTACATTTACTGACAGCTCTCAAACGGTGAAGGAAAACATCGTGAGGAAACCTGCATACGCCGAAGAAGAAATTCTTAGGCGCATGTGAAGTCCACCAACCCGCACTGGGCTAGCGTGGTGGACTATAGCCCGAACGCCCTCGTTGAGAGGGTAGGCCTGAGCCCCAGCAGTGGGGACATGTTAATAGGCTGTTGATGATGATGGCGGTCGAGCTCGTCCCTGGCACCTATCTCAAGAACGTTTTTGATAATTGGAGGTCCGTTCTGTCTGCCCACCCCGCCAGGGACATAGCGTGAAGACACTACTGAAACATCTCTCATTGGTGCGCGTCCGTGGAAACATCTCGGCGACGCACGCGCATTTCCGTTATTTTCACATGTCGCCCGCCATTGTCCGGACAATTATACGTCCGTTGCGGACACGGTCACCTCTTTATGTCAATCCGTTAACAAAGTGATTCACTTCACAACTCTAAACACACAGCTACAAATTGCCGCCACACGTAATACCGTTTCGGTCTTTCAGAATCAAATGAGGCCGTCTTCTTTTGTGGTTTTCTTTAATATCTCCCAACTTTTTCCAGCGGCTTCGCCCGTGTATAATAGTTTTTTCCGTGTACATTGTGAAACAGCGCCCTCTGTGTAGGCGTTTTATTACTTAGGGGGTATTAGCGGACGCCCCGCGACTTTCTCCGCGTTAAATAGTAGCCTATATGTTACTCCAGGATATAAGCTATTACTGTACCAAGTTTCATCGAAATCTGTTTGGTAGTTTTGGCGTGAAAGAGTAACAAACATCCTCACAAACTTTCGCCTTTATAATATTAGTCGGAAGGTATATTGATGCGAAAGTCCATCCTCGTCCATGGGTGGATGTTTGTTGCTAGATCTTGCTCAGTTTGTTTGCTTACCTTTACAGGATATTCAGTAAGTTAAGAAGTATTAGTTAAGAGAAAAGTTTAAAGAAATTAATATATTAACCGTTGCCAGTCAATACATTTTTGAGAATATTTTGTATGTCCGCAAAAATATATCTCTCTTTTTGAGGCACTGTGATATGAACACAGCTTATGTTACAAGAAACAAAAACAAACTTGTACCACCACAGTTAAGGCTTAGTAAGGTCAGTAAATCGTTCACGGGGCAATGTATACGCTTCTACAACAAACTACCAGAAGAAATCTTAAATATGAATGACAGAAAATTTAAGACTCACATTAAACAACAACTTTGTAAGAAAGCTTATTATAAAACAGTCGATTATCTAAATGACAAAGATGCCTGGTGTTAATGTTACTTCAGCCTCGCACAATCTTTACAAAATAATGTTATGTACAAACTTGATTTTAAAAGATGTGTTGCGGAAGTTTGTTGCGCCGCTTCTTCTTCCCAGCTCTAAATAACACCTTGGAGGCGGTGGTAGATAAAAAATTGACGTTGTATAAATGTACCTAGTGTACTTACATGCAATAAAATACTTTTGAATTTGAATTTGAATTTTGAATTGAATTTTGAAGATGTTTGTGTTATACTAGTAGTTTAACCGGCTTTGCCCGCATGGAATAAGTTTTTTAACCGCGGAAACAGTTCAACTGTTTAGGTGTGAAAAGGTATCAAACAGAGTTACTTTCCTATTGATAATATTAAGTATGGAAGGCATATCATATGTTGGTAAACCAATAAGTAAAAAATATTTAAAAATCACGTCATAAAAATTAATTAGACTACTGATTCATCAATTTTCTCTAAAACAAAACTTTATTTGATCAAATTTGCAGCCTGCATAATAAGTAACTGTCTAAAGAGGTCCCTAAACGAACATGCAACGTTTACGTAAATTATCATGCTGCATGATGGACCGTCATGCGTGCTATCAATCACTTAGTACAGTGAAGCAACGGCCAGCACATAGTTTGCATGTCATTCGCGTCAATCACTACAACTAGACGGTCATGCATGAGTGACAGCACGTAATGCATGTCATGCCGCATATTCGTGTAGGGACCACTAAAGACTTGTGCGTAGTGGTTCAGATTTTCCATCGCCGCTGTCGAGAGTCAAGGCATTTCTCTTTGTGCCTACATATTCACTAGCAGTAAAAGGGTAGAGTAACTTCATCCAACCCGTTTACGTTGACTGTAGGTGTATTCACAGAGTAAACGTTCCCCGCGGATGCTGGAGTGTATGGCTTTGGAAACTTTCCAGACTGCGGATGCAGCGCGAGGGTTCACATTGCCAAGTACGATTGAAAAACTCAAATCTAGAGCCTAGTAAAGAGGGGGGACGACTTCATAGATGCAACCCTACAAACTAGAGTGTGTGTGTTTGAGTGTGACTGTGTGCGAGTTGTGTGTTTGAGAGAGGAAGTAGACATAATTGGATTGTGAATATGAATGTTATAAATCCTTCCTACTAATATTAAAGACGAAAGTTTGAAAGATATGTTTGTGAGGATGTTTGTTACTCTTTCACGCTGTAACGGCTGAACGGATTTTGATGAAACTTGCTACAGTGATAGCTGGGATAACAGCCTACTTTTTACCACGGGAAACAAAAACTTGTTCCACACAGACGAAGCCACTGGAAATAGCTATTATAATATAAATCATCATCATATCAGCCTGTAGACGTCCACTGCTAGACAAAGGCCTCCCCCAGGGAACTCCACGACGACTGGTCGGGTAATATAAATATAGGTGCGAAATACGAATATAAATATAGGTACAACGCATCAATGTTGGGGATGCTGTACTACCGAAACGGTCCAACGGGAGAAAAATTCGCATTGGCGCTGTCAAGCCTGTTGCAGTTTGAGCAAATATGCCATGAGTTTGTTTTAGAAAGTTGTTTTTGTTGTAAGTCTTGCGAATATGATGGCACACACGTGGTGGAAGACGGCTCTCGCGCGGGCCCCCGCGCGCCGACGGGCGTCTCACCAAAACATCCTTTGTTCCATGCTCCAACACAATGAGCGTTGTTATATTTTCGACACTTGTTATACCTCTCAATGGATCCTTTGTTTCAGGAAACGCTCTATCTCAGTGCGATAGTCTGTGTGGTTGTTTTTTGAAAAGTTTTCGGCTTGGAAGGAGGGTGGAAGGCCAATATAGGTACAGTAGTGGACGTCGACGGGTAGGTTGGCAATCTGTCGCCCATAAAACTGTTACCCTGAGGACTTCTTTAGACTGCTCGTTAAGCTGGCTTTCTGCTACCTTTCAAATCTTCCGACAATGCCAGCAATGTTGTTTAAAGACAGAAATACTGTAGTTTCGATAAGATAATAGCAAAACCCACAGAAAGACGTACGTACCAGTGGTACGTGTGGGACGGTACCATCAGTCACCCGTACTATGGGCTTCACAAATTATATCACACGGTTGAGGATCTGTATAAAAGGTACAAAGTTGTCAGTTGGTCCGTTGGCACTGCTGTTTGCTTGGCCAACCGATAGCCCATAATACTGCTGTAGTCGACAAAGGATTTGGAGTAGAAGCAGCAGAATATGTCTTTTAAGTTGCGACGTATTTACGGCAGCAAACTATTACATGACAAATATCAAGCCCATGGCTGCACCCTCATAAATAAACATGCATAATTATCCACCCACTTTAGTAATTAAAATGCCTGAGAGCTGTTGGCGGTAGACGGGAGCACTCCCGACGCGGGCCCGCCGCCGTCGCGCCGTATCGATCGCGGGCGACGCCGGGTGAGCGCACACTGCGCCAGGACTATAGCTCAACTAGCGGGGGACCGGGCGAGCGGATATAATGGGAGCCACCCGTGTGCACTGGCGGACAATCTCACACGTCATCTTACAATTCACAAAACTGCGTACCATAAAACGAGCGACATAATTGTAGCCTGGAAAAGTTCAAACATGTTAAATTGTCACGACTAAAGTCTAAACCCTCCAAAAATATTACCTAGATATTTCACTTAATTTGTCATTTTATTTCGTAATAACACTTTGGACAGCAAAATTGATTCAAGAGAAAGATGGGGGTAGTCTTACTCACAGATACCATTTGTTTTTTATAAGTACAGGGGTCCAGTCTGAAAATCAGCGCAGAGCAATCCTGCCGGTGTTATGCTGAAGCTGGGTCCATTTGTCGCACATTGACGACTGTGTGTGTGTGTGTACTAATTATAGTATTTAAATTACACTCGCTTCTATTCTACGTAGGTATTCTATTCTTTACTATACTCTGAATTAGTCTGTGAAAGACCTTCCCTAATAAAGTTAACGTTCGTACAATGTCATTTCACTAGTTTGTGTAGATAACCCTTTTTTACACTTTCATATCTTTGTACAATTTGGCATTGCACTGGTGAAGAAACGGTTTTAATCTGAAGTTCAACCGGTTATCATAATTAAAATCAGTTAGTTAGCATATAGCATGTAATTGCACATTTTACATTATGTTTCCGGTAAAAGTGTTTTAAAAACAAGGTCGTATCGTCACATGGTTTAGTAACTTTTATGGAGTAATTCTATTGCTAGGACATTTATATTTTACATACTCGTATACAGGGTATTTCAAAGACCTTAACCATAGCAGTACAATAATTAGTCGCCTGGCACTGCTCGCCAGTGTAGTGTAATGTTCTGGCCGCAGACGCAACCGTCTGCCGTCGTCGTAAACAAGGCTTACATCCACCTCCGCCGCCCGCGCTATTAAGCGAGTGCTTTCTCTCCAAGCAGACTTTCGTTGGATACTTGAAACTAGTATCCTGTATCTACTTAGTTCTCTCGGAGATGCGTCGGAGAAACGGTTGTCGCTGGAGTGGGCGCCCGGCTAGACGACCGGAGCGACGATCTGCGTGTGACGGATGCGGAGAACCGAAGATCGGGCTCAGTGGCGTGCCTTGGGGGAGGCCTATGTCCAGCAGTGGACTAGTGCAAGCTGATAGTGTTGATCATTGTCCAGTTTCAGTACAGGTTTAACTGCGGATTAAAGAACGTACTTATCATTCAGTTTTGTCTTGTCTGCTGATTGACTGACTGTTCTGTCAACGCACAGCCAACAGTATTAAGTATAGAAAGCTGAAATTTTCGGCATAAGTTTTTTTTTATGACGTAAGCAAACGCTAAGAAAGGTTTTTGAAATTTCAACTTTAAGGTGGGAATGGACTTTTTAACGCGGACAACGGCGCGGGGCGTCCGCTAGTTGAGTACAACGAAGTCCGGGGTAAAGGCTAGTGAGATTATAACCAGTCACACGCACGGAGTTGGGAAGCAATCAGCGCGGACGTGAGCCGCGCCGCCACAATTCGTGCACGGGTTATTTCACATTTTCGGGATTCCTCACTATTCACCAGACAAAAAAATAACCCGCCAAATAATTCGGAAACGTCTTCCGCCAGGAAGCTGCTAAAATATTACTCACTAGCTGTGTCCTACTATTACTGTAAAGTTTCATCAGAATCTGTTCCGTAGTTTTGCGTGAAAGAGCAACAAACAT
The DNA here is from genome assembly GCA_949699065.1 of Metalampra italica. Classification (NCBI taxonomy): domain Eukaryota; kingdom Metazoa; phylum Arthropoda; class Insecta; order Lepidoptera; family Oecophoridae; genus Metalampra; species Metalampra italica. Next base: position 11,126,558 of record OX452980.1, read on the forward strand.
CCATATATCAATCGGTAGGATTGCTCAGGGAGTATATTTGCCATCTCTCATATTGTATTCGCCGCTATTAACCGGTTTAAACCTACCTAATTGCTTGTACTATTATTTATTCTGTGCTAATATTAATCCAGCCAAGCAAATGTTGCCAATATTAATAAATTACGTAGATTTCGCGCAGGTTTCGCAGCTAATCATTGCTCAGCCTCCCGACGTAGTACAGTGAACAATGAATATTAATGAAATATTACCAACTTTGAGGAGTTCCTTCCATCCCCCCAAGCCGGGGACGCGCTGTCACAAGCTATTTCCATTCAAAGATTTAATGTCCGTTTTCATTACGGGTCCTGTGAGATGGGATTGTTTTATTTCCTGGTATACTTCGTGTTTTATATTTCAAGTTGTTTTTTCGGAGATAATGGAGAGACGTTGCTAGATATATATTTATTTACCTCTACGGGGATGAGCTGCACTGACACACAAAGAGCAGATAGAGCGGGTGCTCACAGACGGGCACGTGAGGACCCGCGGCGAGCGTGTGGGAAGAGAGTGGTGAGACTGACAGAGGTGTATCAGGATCGCGCTCCATGCCTTCTGCCTACCCCATCAGGGATATGGCGTGAAGATATGTGTGTGTACTTATATATAAAAGTTACACGTAATAAATTACTCAGATATGTTTTGTATAAAGGCGTAAGTACATAAAATATCGCGGGACCCAGCTGGATGAGGTTAGCGCTGGACCGGTCGTCGTGGAGATCCTTGGGGGAGGCCTTTGTCTAGCAGTGGACGTCTGCAGGCTGATATGATGACATAAAATATTTAAGTAGAATAATTCACTAAATACTACTCATACTTTGTATTTACGCGTAAGTACGCCTTGGTTACGTCATAGACTAATTTATAAGTACAGTATATCTAAAATTCAGCAGGTGTTCATATGCGTATCTGGTAATTTGTGAAACAACAAAAATTGGTCATATGCGTATCTGACAAATTGCGAAACAATATCTGGACATATGCGTATCTGGTAATTTGCGAAACAATATCTGGTCATATGCGTATCTGACAAATTGCGAAACAATATCTGGTCATATGCGTATCTGACAAATTGCGAAACAATATCTGGTCATATGCGTATCTGACAAATTGCGAAACAATATCTGGTCATATGCGTATCTGACAAATTGCGAAACAATATCTGGTCATATGCGTATCTGACAAATTGCGAAACAATATCTGGTCATATGCGTATCTGACAAATTGCGAAACAATATCTGGTCATATGCGTATCTGGTAATTTGCGAAACAATATCTGGTCATATGCGTATCTGGTAATTTGCGAAATGCAAATATTATCTGGTCAACCGCGTATAAGGTAATCTGGTTTCTGGTACTATGCGTCTAAAGGGTCTTACTTAATAAAAAAAACATCATAAAGTGATGATTCCTAATGATGTAGTCTAATGACATTTATTTTATTTTCAGGTAAGACCATCGTGTTTGAGCAACTAAGCTGATTTGTAAGCTATTTATTGTGAGTAATATTGATTAAGTAAGCCAGGTAAAGATTATATGTGCATACAGTTATAGTCCCTTAAAACAACCCTGTTGTTCTACGAAATGTTTATTTAGTTCTAGGTTCATTATTTTTTAGGAATTCAGGAGAATTCAAACGGTTAAATGTATAAATTTCGTTAACAAAATATTTAGGTAAATATGTACTTACATCCCAACTACACGTTTCGCGTTTAAATAAATCAAAAATTAGTCGCCTACCTACTACAGAGGTGAATCTTAATTTAATTTAATTTAATTTAATACTTTATTGTACACACAGAAAATACAAACAATACAAAAGAACAGAGAATTATACAAAGGGTTAAGCTTATTTCAATGAAATCTCTTCCAGCTAACCCGCGGTTGAGATACACAATGAAAGAGAGGCAGTAGTCGCGTGTACTATTTAAAACAATATATATAATTATATGATCATTAACATAAACATTACACATATAAACTAAGCATACATACAATACTAATAAACATAATAATTATACTAATGTACAGATACTAAATATATAAAATTATACATAGATATATATGACTAAATATATATATATATGAAAAAAAAGTAGATATATATCTTAAATGATGTTACCTACTTACATAATGTCAGCCGTACGAAATAATATGAAACATCGGCGAAACAGTAATATGAAACGAATGAAAAGAAATACGTAAGTGACGTGGGTACGAAAAACGTAAAATATTCCCTATTATATCAAATGCTTCATTACGCTGTTTCAATATTCAAAGAAAAGGCAAATTTCAAAAATTGCCTAAATAACAAATGAACGGTGAACGGACGTCTTTCAATATTTTTATATGAGTCGTTAAAAAAGTCGTTATAACAAATGGTATAAGTTATTTATAAGTGGTACGTCCGCCAGTCAATTAACACTGGATTGTTTGTTAGTGCCAACTTTCAGCATTATTCGCGACTTGGGGCTTTTGCCTGTGAACAATTTACTGGCGAACTTGTTCGGCTGAACGGCCCGCTGAACAATGTTCAGCTGGATAATACGGCTCGCTGAACAACAGCGGTGTGATTCACTGGCGGTCTGTGTCAATTCGCTCTTATTAAAAAAGTTACTTTCCCAGCTCGCAAGTTTCCGACTTCGAAGGAGGGATCGTTTGATGGATTTGTGTGGTTCGGGGAATTGAGTCATCGAACGCCAATAAATGTCATTATTAGGACAATGTCGCATTAGGAGGATACCTTATCATATCCTTTAGTTAGAATGTGTCTGTCAAAATTAGAAAACTCCGCAGAATGTGGACGTCATTTTTTGATTTTCCAGAAATCACTCATACCTATACATATATATACGTGATAATAGCCTACAGCAACGACACCCAAACGGGTCGCGTCACATTCTGCTGACAATATTAATAAAACCCGATCGGGTGTTTTAACACTCTGAGGGTTATAGGAACAGGGGAGGGTGAAAGGGTTATAAGGTTGACCCGGCGACACTACGACCCTATGGGATCTATTGGGTCGTGGAGCTCCCCAAGTCGTCGCTGCACAAGAGGTAGTATACAGCTAAGGGGTAGGAGTAGGAGCCTGTAGTCCTCGGGTTCAGGATAAGATGTCACATTGCTGTGCCGTGCTGACTTGATTATCATTCTGTGATAGTTTTTATTATCTGCAACAAGTGCATATAAAAGTATATTGTGTGGGAAACGTAAATAAAAGCGTGCAACTACTCGTCCAGTTCGTCCCAACAAGGGACAACCCTTGTTAAATTCAGTTTAGTGAGGAGGTGCACTCTAGTGTGGATCGCCGACTGGCAATAGCTGTGCCTTATTTTTGTGGAACCCGTGCTGTAATCGCCGGTTTTTGCACTCTGAATATTAAAAACTACGACTGGCCCATAAGGGCTTCCAATTGGCCGTAAAACCCTTTAAAAAACGTTTCGCCTATTTGCAATGCCATCGCTCCGTCTGCCAGCTGCATAGAATGCAGTCAGGGCATTATGGCGTAATGACAGATGAGCACACGAGGCTCAAAGCGGCTGGCACCGGTGCCAAGCGCGCTCACTGCCAAGTCGCGGGTTCGATGCTCGGGCAGAGAGAGCCCTAACGAGGTATTGGCAAATCATTAGGGAGCTCTTTCTGTAGTGATAAATGTATCTGTAGTATTTCTAATCTGTCAAAGTCTCCGAGATCTAGAAACATAAAAAGTTTTGTTTTTTTGAAACTCATACTCTTGGGGATACTTGGGACTTGTAGATAACGCGATGATTCTGCCTAATTAGACGTCGAAAGGCCGAGGGGTCTCAACTCGTGAAATTTTCAGAAATCGTCTCCAGAATTGGGCTTGAGCGAATTTATCCTTTGACTGATGTAGCCTTCCAGTTGGGCGCGTAAAAGCACTGCCCATGCTTTTAGTGGTTGTTTTAATACAACTAGTTTGCAACAGCCTATTAATATGTCCCCACTGTCGGGGGCAGGCCTACCCTCTCGAGGGCTATAGTCCACCACGCTAGCCCAGTGCGGGTCGGTGGATCTCACATGCGCCTACGAATTCCCCCTTTCGGCGTATGCAGGTTTCCTCACGATGTTTTCCTTCACCGTTCGAGAGCAGTCAGTAAATGTACTTAAGTTTCGAGAAAACCTTAGAGTATACATATAGCTAGCTTATGTATACTCTAAGAGAAAAACCCATTGGTACATGGCCCGACCGGGTATCGAACCTTTGGTCATGATAGGCCGCTTCTTACCCACTCCGCCACCGACGCTCTGCATTTAGCCGAAAGTACCAGGGATTCTCCCCTGTGTGAGTCAGTGGGTTTTCCCGCCGCGCTGGCACTGCCCTAGGGCAACCAGCATTGCATGGGGGCACTGCAGCCGGGGCGTGTTCCAACTACGGCACGCCAGGAATGTTTGCCGTCGCTATGGACACCGTGTCGTTGGACGCACAGATTGTGGGTTATTTTTAAATAGCATGCTTTGCGAGCGAATGTACGTGTGTTTTGCTGGATTATTAATTTCAAGAGCGTCAGTGGCCCTGGGGATAAGACGCGGCCTATCATATCGAAAGGTCCGGAGTTCGATCCCCGGTTGGGTCATGTACCAATGGGTTTTTCTCGAAACTTAAGTACATTTACTGACTGCTCTCAAACGGTGAAGGAAAACATCGTGAGGAAACCTGCATACGCTGAAGAAGAAATTCTTAGGCGCATGTGAAGTCCACCAACCCGCACTGGGCTAGCGTGGTGGACTATAGCCCGCACACCCTCGTTGAGAGGGTAGGCCTGAGCCCCAGCAGTGGGGAGATTAATAGGCTGTTGATGATGATGATGATGATTAATTTCACTATACACTAAAAGGACATCTCGTTATGTTTATTTTTAGACGCTTCGCCGACCATGACGTGGTATCGATTTTATTGTGCAAATTTTTTTTTGTCGATATATTACCTGCTGAGAATGAGATAGTAGGGATGTAGTGTATGGCATTGCACATACACGTGCCGTCTCGTGTGTTCATGTATTGGGCAGCTACGTCAGTGTCACGGGAGCCACATATTCATATTCATTAAACAATTTTTACATTGTATTTGAATGTCACTAAAATCATCATTAAAAATTATCATTAAATTACTAATTACACAGGCGACAGTGGACGTATTAATTTCACAGTTCACGTACTCGCTTCGTCACACGAAACCTAATATATTGTAGAAATGATAGAGATACAAAATAATCAGGTAAAAGGTTAAAATACTAAATAATACTTTAAATCAAATTAAATTATTATCTTGAAAACATTTTTAAGCTATACTTAGTTGTGCTCTAATTTCAAGAATTCCATCAATCATCATCAAACAAACATACGCCGCTTCCCGGAATCGTGCAGTATCTCGGCGTCCTCGGTAAACAAACACGTAACGATTTCGAGAAACCACCCTTTGTACGCGCCGTTCGTGTATTGTATCGTACAAAAACCCACGTTGGTATTTACTTATACACGTCACGTCATATCCTGGAGTTGTATCAAAGATGTTGTTTTTTTAATAATCTCAATAACGTCAGCCGTTAATAATATCTCCCGAAATAATGGCTGGCTTATGCCGTAATCACGTAATCTCGCTTTTGATGGCGCTCTATGCGGAGTTTATCGCAAGGATGATGATGCTACCCATCATATGAAATTATCCTTTATACGGCTTATATATGATAATACACACATCATATCAGCCTTTCAACGTCCACTGCTGGACATAGACCTTCCCCGAATAACAGCACCGGTCCTTCCACCTCCGCATCTGGCACTGTCTCCACTCCAGAACTCGTCTGCCCCAACGGCGGCCGGTTCTGCGACCTGCTCACTGCCACTACAGCTTGCTAATCCTTTCGGCTATGTCGGAAATAATATCAAAAAGTGTAAATAGTTTTTTTCCTTAGCATACGCATGGTTTCTGACGATTGGTTGATTTGTTATTTTAAAAAATCCATAGTTTCGTTAAGAACGTAACGCGACACGCTCCCAAGTACTCCCGACAAAGCTGTCACTCCCTATATACCTGTGCCTTCTTTATTGAATTATCCTAAACGTCGCACACGACGGACACGCGTCCGCAAAGAATTCCTAACCACACTTCGCATTGAATACTATAAGCTGTGCGTACAATTTCCCCATCTTTCAGTTGCAGTTTCCCCGTTTCAGTTTCCCCGTTTTCCGTCCGCCCAGGCGCCCATGCGCCCAGCGCGGGTCAGGTCAGTCGCCCACAGGCGCGGCGAGCGGGCGCACGCGTGCCGAGCCCGCCCTACCTCACGCGTAACATTACCGACACTGTCACACCAAACAAAGTGATATTTGTGTTAATATTAAAAATATATTTTTAGTCTATTTATTTATGCTCTCAATAATACATTTGACTATACATTGACTGTAATGAGAGTAATGACGTAAGTGAATGATGATACCGGATTTAATTGTCATTCGTTAGTCGAATAGAAGTTGTTTAGTTGAGTGTATTGAGTGATTGGAATGATTTTGGCGAGTATTCCAGGGCTCTGGTAGTTTTGTGAATGGGATTGAAATTTTATTGATAACCTAATAAGTGAGTTTGGAGAGTTTATAATAACCCCATGGTCTAATTAACTTTGTTCCGTAAGTCCGAATTATTTTGATACCACAGCGGTTTCGTGTGAAGCAATTATATTTAACTTTAGATCAATTTGAAGTACCTACTCTAATCCGTATGGGCTGTTGATTTGAAAGTAATTAGATGCATACCTATTACCTACCTAATAATCTTGTTTGTAATTTCTTTTTAATAAAAAATAATGATAAAAACGTACAGGATCCCGAAAAAGGGCCACCGACCGTCAAGTTTCAAATTTTTTGTACATAGGTACAAAAAAGTTAGAAATTGTAAAAAAAATTAAACTTGGAAAAATAGAGTGAGTTGGTTGGAAAATTGAGTGAGTCAAGCCATTTGTCACAACACTATTTTTGTTTCTTTAAAACCTGACAACCTACGCGCTGAAAACTATAGTCGGCTTCGTCTGATTAAAAACACTTTAAGAGTGGTTTCACAACTGTACGGAAGGCTGCCGGAGCTGTGACACACGTGAGAGCATCGTTTCACATTCACAGCCATCCTGAGTGTGTCCCGTACAGCTGTGAAACTAGACTTAAGCTTTTGATTTATCAGTGTTGAGTAAAACACATCGAGCTGTTTACACTCGACGACACGATCACGTGACAAAGCCGCTTCACACCCGCCGGCGCCGCCCGCACCGATCACACATGTTGTACAAACCGCTCCCGCAAACAATATTTGCATACGGGATCCGCGCTATTCTCGCATTTCTCCACAAATATACACCTCAATACAAATGTTGGGGGCCGGAGCGGGAAATACATCAAACAACTTCTTTAAAATAAACTAAATACAAAAAAAAACTAATACAAAAGAGTCAAAAGTCAAAATATTTTATTGGATGAATACACTGGGTACATTTATACAACGTCATTTTTTTTACCACCGCTTCCTAGATGTTACCGCTGAGAAGAAGAAGCACAGAAAGGGACAGAAAAAGACCATTAGGGATTTAAATAGGTAAGGTAGTACCTATAATGTTAAACACGAGAAAATGGCTTGGGTAAAATGTTTAAAATAAGACGCCAATCGTTTTGGAACGAAGTTCCTTATTACACTCCAGACACTTGCGAATGAGAGCTAGGCCGGAAAAACTGTAAGACTTCGACCGACCACTATTCCTATACGTACGGTAGACCGCACGTGAATGGAAACAAAACCAGTATAAGCTGGTCTCTTGAAACACCCTAATAGGCTGGCCAACTCAAGGTCTAAGTGTTTCCACAGACGTGCGTTCTACCGGTACTATACTTATATTAAATCTAATAATTAAGCTACGTTGTCAATAATTCGGCTGTTAGTTTGTCTTTCCATGGTCTAAAATAAAATGAAAGTTATCGACAGGATTTGTATTTCATTGTCGGAGAGAACCCCAATTGGGAACGAAAGTCGTGTTGTTATCTATTATCTAATAAATAGGCGGCAGGTTGGGCGACGCGAGGCGGGTGCAAGGGACGTCCCTTTTAGCAAGCAAAAGGGTTCGCTGGCGACAAGTTGTGTTGGGCAACATTCGACGTCGCATTTGAATGTATCGCTTTATTCGTTTCATATTCAGAAACTGGGTGTTTTTTTCCTTGTTTTTTGGCGTGTGAGAGTTATTCTCAACTACCATGTTGTTGGGTAAAGTAGGAGAGCAAAGCATGTGCACAACCTCGCCCGGCAAAGTGCCGATGGCACGGCGCGATCCTCTGGGGTAGTTTGGTGCCCTGCTAACAGTTGGTAGAGTTCCAGTTTTTAAAATAGATTGATAACATGACAGAGAGTGTGTTAGGTTAGGAGACACACCACGGCACAGAGCTGGCCTCCAAGGTTGTGGGGGAGGGAAAAAGAGGATACACGCACCCATAGAAAAATTGCACATGTAATCTCAAACAGATACCAAAATTCATCCTTAGAATTCTGAGGCGAGCTCGTGGGACCAATTTTACACTCTGCTCTCTTCTTGTCTCATACAAAACCTGCGATCATTGACGATCGCCGTACAAAACGTACACCGCCAAATAGTCAGATACTGCCTCCATAGGGCCGCCGGACTCACCCGGGCTGTCACTAAACATCCCATTATATGGAGGTCTCGCCATACCGGTCCCCTATATCAAGATAGGTATAGCAACTCGGCCTCCGAATGGTGGAGTCTGTCCAACATGTGTTGGTGTCAACAACGGAACTAACATGGCGTCGCTAATCGCTGCTGATAACATCTGCGCTGCAAGGTCGCCGTGGATCGATACACCTATACCTGGTAAACAGAATAGATAGAACAGTTTATGTGATACACACAGAAAAACTAGGTATAAATGTCATATGTCGAGGGATTATCAGAAACATCGAATCAATAATCCTAGGACGATTGCCAAGGATCTAAGACAGATTTTCGTAATTATCCGAGCTATTATGATGATTATTGCAAAAATCCCAGTTTAGGACTCGATTGGAAACTTGAACGCTGTCAATTAGGCTTAGCTGGCGAACAAGCAACATTAGGTTAGGTTAGATGTCATATATCGACACTTTTTTTGTAGTCAATCAGCGTTTTACACCAAAATTAAACCTTTTTCTACTATTTTTGCTGGTATGTGTTATTTTTTACATACATATGCATATAATGCATACATACATATTATGTTCACGCATGCCGGTGTAGACAGAGAGAACCGAGCGCCAAGTGTCGCGATCCTGACACACCTATCTGTTCTGACAGATAGCCTTTTTTTGTTTCACATGTATATGATTGCCTATATCTTATCTATAGATTATAATCTATCAGACAGATTTATCTCATAATAATATTAATATAATTTATCTCTAAGATTACTATCTGTAACAATATCAGGATGTGGTAAAGAAGCCCTTAGTCTCATCATTCTCTTCACACATGCTCAGAACTTTTTTTTTCATCTGTGAATTTTTAACATTTCACTCGAGAATGATACTGTCGTGTGATGTGAAAGAAAATTACAATTTTTTTTAATGAATATTGAACGGTCTGTAGCTAACATTGTAATATTGAATTAAGATATTCAGCCCCATAATTTACCTTAAGACATCATTAATCCAAATACGTTCGGCGGAATATGACACGGAGGAAAAATGGCTTAATCCCGTTAATTATTGGAGTCGGTTCGCAATAACGAGGCTGTGAGTTAGGCAGGTGGGCTTTTAATTAATGGAGTTAGACAAAGTAACTTGGCTTTCATTTACTTTGTTTTACCTTTTATCATAATTATTTTCTCGAAGTAAATCTACCTTCTTTACTACCTAAACGAGTATTTATTATTTTGTAACAAAAGAACATTCAAGAGAGCGTCAGTGGCGCCGGGGATAAGACGCGGCCTATCATATCGGAAGGTCCGAAGTTCGATGTAACCCATGTACCAATGGGTTTTTTCTCGAAACTTAAGTACATTTACTGACTGCTCTCAAACGGTGAAGGAAAACATCGTGAGGAAACCTGCATACACAGAAGAAGAAATTCTCAGGCGCATGTGAAGTCCACCAACCCGCATTGGGCTAGCGTGGTGGACTATAGCCCGAACGCCCTCGTTGAGAGGGTAGGCCTGACATATTAATAGGCTGTTGATGAAGAGATCATTTGGACTGCAGCCAAACATACGGTCGACCGCACGTCAGTGGAAATCTCTGTTATCATATAATCGTAAATTATAAATATAATAAAATTATAACTAAACGATGTCTGTACATAGCGAGATAGCTGTACCTACTTTCAAAATCCACGCGTACGAAGTCGCAGCCAAAAGCTAGTCTGAAAATAAAATATTTTTATTTTAATGGTATATCTCTAGTTACGCATTTATAACTGTTGTGATTGAAGCCATTTACCTACTCATCGATTGAAAAAAAACTGGAGTGAGGATTGAAACTCGTTAATTGAAGCTTTGATTTAACCCCCCCTCGGTCGAGGCACCCCCCCCCCCAACCCCCCCACCCCCATGGAGGGAATGAATTAATGGCTATTGGTTGGTTCCATTTTTTCTTTTGATAATGTCTAGTTAGATTTTATGCATTAATTGGTTTCAATTTTCTTTTGAAGTTTGCTTTTCTGTGAATTTCCTTCGTCTTTGGTATAAAGTTTAAATAACATTGGACGCCGATAGACATCTTGTCTGTATATATGTTGGTTTACTCCTCGGAAGGGGAACTCGGGATCTGCCCGTTTTTGATCAGAGTTCCCTGATGGTTGCAGGACAGTACGCCAAATTCGTGATTCTGTCTGTTCAGGCTGCATTGTTCTGTTATGATTATCAGTAGTATCATGCTTGGAAAATTTGAAGAAACAATTTCTAACGGTCTGTGGGAGTGATGGTAGTATTATTATTTGTGTTGAGGCTCTTTCAACGCTCACCCAGCCTGTATCACTGCGATCATTGCTGATCTACTGTGATCGCCGCCTTACTACAGTTCAGTGCTGAGCTTTGCGTCAGTTATTAACTTCAGCATGCTTTTGGCAATGATTTGTTTTACTACGTCAGGCTGGAGTAGTTACCTAGATGGGTGTTTCTAGTACGCATCAGCGGGCCGCACTCGCACAGAAGGTGCGATGGTGTTTCCTCTGCTTCTTGGCGGAGTGTGCACACTTTAATGTCCCGGAGCTTGAGGTTGAACATGTGTTTGTTCAGGCCGCAGTGTCAGGGGAATGCTCTCACTAGTGTGCGTAAATGGTATAGTTGTCAATAAATGATTCGTCGTCTATTCCTAGCAGTCAGTTGAACAACCGAAGCGCCGCTGCGGGCCGGGTCGCGGGTTCATCCACGCCGTGACGTTGTATGGCTTCCTCACACGCTGTCATACACTGTGACGTCAGTGTCGCACGTGTGCTGGCAAATTTCATAGGTTTCCTAGTGTACGGTTTTTGGTAGAACTCAAAAGGAATGCCCTAGGATCGTACTTACATGAATGAGGCAGAATCATGTTTTGTCTTCTTGATACAAAGCGCGAAATTCTAGAATTTACTAAAATATCGATTCATTGGTAAAGATACTTACTTCTTTATGAAAGTTTTGTCACGTTTAGTCTATAACTTCCGTTCTACATCAAATCCGTACGCATTTTAAGATGACAATCGAATTCATCATTTCACGCGCTAATCTGCAAGTGTGTCCTCAATCAGCGTTGCCTCGCACAATGCCGGAGCGAGGGTTGTGACGTCACTCGACGGCGCCGGCCGGCTTGTCGAAGTGGCGAATTACAGGCCACAGCCAACGAGTCAGATAGCTGATTCGCTTGTGATTAGAGGCTTCTTTATTTGCTCCCTTTGAACTCGTATGTTTGATGCTCCGCCCAACCATGGACGGTGGTCTTTTTAAAAAAATCTACTATTGGGTCAGGCCTATACGCTCTCAACGAGGGTGTTAGGGCTATAGTCCACCATGCTAGCCCAATGCCGGTTGGTGGACTTCTCATGCGCTTTAAGATTCCTTCTTCGGCGTATGCAGGTTTCCTTGCGATGTTTTCTTTTAGCGTTCGAGAGCAATCAGTGAATGTACTTCAGTTTCGAGAAAATCCTTAAGTACATGTCTCGGCCGGGGATCGACCTCGGATCTCGCGACATGAGTCGATATAGACCGGAAGGATGCTACGACCGTTTATTTCCTACTTGCGCTATTTTTAACAATGGCAAGAATGAGTCGAGAATTACTGATAAGTTCGGTTCCGATTATGTAGAAAGCTGTAACGACTTGGTCGCCGCTCGCTGTGATCTCAAAGACAAATGTCCTCGTGCCGCAACAGACAGTGCGGTAAAGTAAACAAACTCAAAAACATCCATCCAATCAGCTCGCGCCGGGATTGCCGGGGAACGTTAAAGATTACAAAAAAGTTTTGTACCAACACGCGGAACCCGTTTGGTTCACTTTCCCCCGTTGCCGTGATGCGCCCCTGGGCGGTGATTGAACATATACAGGGTTATACAGTCCAGTCCTGAGATCTCTAGTATCATTTTTTTTTTAAAGATTTAGTCAATGGTCTAGACCATGTACCAATGGGTTTTTTCTCGAAACTTAAGTACATTTACTGACTGCTCTCAAACGGTGAAGGAAAACATCGTGAGGAAACCTGCATACGCCGAAGAAGAAATTCTTAGGCGCATGTGAAGTCCACCAACCCGCGCTGGGCTAGCGTGGTGGACTGTAGCCCGAACGCCCTCGTTGAGAGGGTAGGTCTGAGCCCCAGCAGTGGGGACATGTTAATAGGCTGTTGATGATGATCTAAGATCATGCAGGGAAGTCTTGCGCTACATATGATTAAAGTCTTAACAAGAAATACATGTCACCAATTGTGGAGACATGTATTTATATAATAAATAAAACTAATATTTAAACTTATAACGGAAATGTTAAATTCAAAGATTGAAAGACGTCGCGCCCGTATCAAGGCGACAAAAATCGGGATCAGTCGATGAACGAATGAACTACATAAATGAATGAGTACAAAATTCATATTCGATTTGTTTGGAACAACCACAGTTCATAAACCTTAACTGAACTAGCGTATATATTCTGATTTTCGTCACCAGCCTGTAGCGTTATCTTACCTTTAGTTTCAGACAACTGATTGTAGGTTATGGTCGCCAATTTCCTCGTCTGTTAGGCTGTTGTTATAGTAGGTAGTCTTTTTGTCTATCAACAAAGGGTAGTGTTACATTCCTGATGTTTGCCAATACGTTATTGTCACCGACTATAGACGTCCCTTCGACCTTACCGCCGGTCGGGAGATCGATTCGCATTCATCTTTTCAGGTAAATGATTCTAAAGGGGTTGTATGTATGCCTTACGTCAAAATTTCTTTTCGTCAAAATACTTTTTTTGTTGTTGCTAATATGCGTTTGGTCAAAAGTGTGACTTCGCCACAAAAATAAAATATACTTAGAGGCCAAAATTTAGAGATTTGGACAAAGCTGTGGTTCGTTAAAGTTTATACGAACCGACTATAGCATAGGTATTTGATGAAAAACGTCAGTTGACCGAACCTAATATTCACAAAAAGGGCATTTTGACTTGTGGAAAAATAAAATTGACAGAAAGCTATTTTGATATATATTTTCAATAAAGATTGCGACTGGTTTGAGCTGTAAGCGAAGACAATAGAACTTATGATATTGGCATTTCGGTCCCATCCTTTTACAAAAAAATATAAAAGAATGTGAGCACGCTTGCGGTGTGGGACCTAATGTGACACCAACCTAACACCTTTACCGCACAAAGGGGGTTTTAGACAAATCGCTGCCCTATTCAGGGGTTGACTGTACATATGTTCGCGGGGCCGCGGGAGGTGGGGGAGGAGGGTTGAAGTCCCAGAGATAAGAGATTGCTTTTTCCTCTTTTGAAGGTAGAACGAATAGCATGTCCTTTTGTGGAATTACCGGGTATGAGCAGTTTCATTGTTGCTGCTTTCGTCTCCTGCAGGGATATTAAAAAGTTGAGGCGTATAAGGAATGGTCTGCCTATAAGGAAGGTTGTCTGCAAGAAATCTCCTAAAGAGATAAAGTACTAGATTGTAAATGCAATTAAGCCATATTATGTACCAAAGGGTTTTCTCCCATAGAGTTAGTATACTAGCTATAGAGCGCGCGCATCGCTCATGGCCCATTGTGCCAAGTGTAAGCAGGTGTTCTATGGACGCTTCTATATAGATTTTTTCTAGATCGTTCTTTTCCGTGAATCGTGTTTACAGCTTACGTGTGCATACGCCGAAGAAGAAATTCTTAGGCGCATGTGAAGTCTACCAACCCGCACTGGGCTAGCGTGGTGGACTATAGCCCGATCACCCTCGTTGAGAGGGTAGGCCTGAGCCCCAGCAGTGGGGAGATTAATAGGCTGTTGATGATGATGTGTTTACAGCTTGGCACTGCACATTTCACCATGATTACTCCAAATCTATGTGAATGTGAAGTCCACCAACCCGCACTGGGCTAGCGTGGTGGACTATAGCCCGCACGCCCTCGTTGAGAGGGTAGGCCTGAGCCCCAGCAGTGGGGAGATTAGTAGGCTGTTGTTGATGATGATGACTCCAAATCTAAATAAATATCGGCGCGAGCAACAATCAGCGCTACTGACGTGTTGTGACTAGTAGCGTCGCCCCGAAAATTTCGATACTGTTCAGACCCGTGCTTACAGTTCAGACTTGCTAACGCGCGCTCTATGTATACTAACAACTCTCTGTTTTTCTCCAAACTTAAGTACATTTTACTTGCTGCTTTTAATCGGCGAAGGAAAACATCGCGAGGAAACCTGCATACGCCGGAGAAGGAACTCTTAGGCGCATGTGAAGTCCACCAACCCGCACTGGGCTAGCGTGGTAGTCCATACGCCCTCGTTGAGAGAATAGGCCTGAACCCCTACAGTAGGGACATATTTAGTTCTTGATTCTAGCATTTTACTTCTCTGCTTCCTTCTTGAACCTGAGAACAGCCTATCCAAGTTTTAGTCGTTTTTGTGTTAAGCAGTGTCCATAAAAAGCCAATTTGCAATTTGCAAAAGCAAAATTGTTATTACTTGTTTTATCAAGTGGTTGTGATATTTATAAAGGTAGCAGAAAACATCCAAGGGCGCATTGGTATCCGGCGGGCAACAATTACGGCCAGCGGTGGAGATTAGCCGCACGCAACGCGGGACCTTTCTGTCGCTGGCCCGCGCACACGGGGGCAGTCGACTTGGCGAGTAAACACGCCAGTTGTAACATAGGTTCAACGAGTTGGCCTGCTGCTTGGACGCGCCTAGTACAGAGGAAAATAGTGATAACGTGCTGTGGTGACCATAGCGCGGTACAGTGAAGGGTGTTTGGACGGACGGAGAAACTTTTGTAGGAAGCGTAATTAGTACATGTCCGAGACTTTCGCGCTTTGTATTCATAATTATATAATTATTTACGGGTCTTACACACGAATAAGTTTTATTTACCTTGCCCGACGTTTCGACCAGGTCAAACGAAACGAAACGAAAAACGAAAACGAAAAAACGAAACGTCGGGCAAGGTAAATAAAACTTATTCGTGTGTAAGACCCGTAAATAATTATATAATTATGAAGCGTAATTAGTAATTATTATCTAATCTGTGGTACTACAGATGTGGCTATTGGATAACTGCTTTTACTCTATAGAATATGAGTAGTTCTTGAACTCTGAGAAAGTAGATGGATCGAACGAGATCACACTAGATCTGAAGATGCTATAAATTGATCTTTAACTTAATATACTTTTCTTATTATTAGTATCTATATCTGTTTTTGTTGTTAGATTATAACTAGAAATATTTGTACTTAGATTTTTAGGGACATTTTAATTTTAAAAGCTTTTCATTTCAATGTTTTTGGCATTTAGGCATTTGACTGGGAGAGTACGTACACTTGCCCCGTGTAATGGGAGCTTTATTGAGCTTTACTGGTTCCTCACTTCCGTTTGGGCGGTGCAGCTCGCCACTGGGCTTTGACGTCACTTTGAACCACCTAAGTGTGGTCAAATTAACTCTGTCAACATCAAAAGCAAGAAAGTCAGAAAAAACTTGTAAAACGCGGGCGGGGCCGCGGGAAACTTTTGTTATAAAAATGTAGTCATTAACTTGACGAAAACAACTTGTTTTCAATTATTATAATTTACAAGGTTATCAACCGATTCGTTTGGTTATCGTCGCGTTATTTTTAATTGTTTTAATAATAAACCCAGATATTTTTTGCTACCCAAACTACGATATGTATATCTGGAGAGTATAATAGTTATTTGTTATGCAAGGCTGCAAAGTTGGTTATTTTGTGCGAGTACTAGTATTGAAAACTGAGCAAAGGGAAGGGTCCTAGGATTCAAAGATAGAATCCTGAGCGTAGCGAGGGTTTCAAGGTACGAGACGCAAAATAACTTTGCTGCCGAGCGCAACACACAATTTTTCACTTCACTACAGCGAGGAAAATACTATGTGAATTGAATCCTTTCGGCGGTTTAGAACCACAAATAATAATAACCACAATTAGAATGGACCACTTCTTTAAATGCCCACCTTCTACAAATTAGAAGAAAAGTTTTAAAAAGTTTTTTTCAAGTGTAGTTTTCCACGCAGATTTCGAATGAGAAAGTATAGCCTTCCGAGCTTGTGAGGTGAAAATAATATTATTCATTGTGTATAGACCTCTGCCATGGAACCCACGATCGCTCTTGACTTTGCTTGAGAGGCAAACCTCCATACCATTAGAATTAGACCAACGAGTCGTGTAAATACCCAAAGCTTTTACTCAAACGTGACGTCATCACGTCAGCGTTTTTATTTGCGTTCTATTTGGAGTCGCGCGTGACGTCACTCCAACCGGAATCCAATTACAGAGATCCGCGGAGGTAAACTACATCAGCTATGGAGATTAATTAGCTTTATACACAGCTTATTAATACGGTCTTTGACATCAACTAACTAGTAAACCAATAGACCCAAGGCGAACTCTCTGGTAGCATACTTAAATGTTTTAATACAACGTCATCTAGGTATCAACCAATCACGACGTGACGCGACCTGGCCCGGGCCAATCAGCGTGCAGCTCCCTCGTCTCGCCTCTTTGACAGAATTGTTTGTTGGTAGAATTATATTCGCATTGGATTGAATTAGACGAGTCTAGTCCATTTTAATACTTTCAGTATTAATTACTTGTGTGTTCGCGCCGGCCATACGCGGTGACGCTGACGCACGCTGCCCGCCGCGACGTCACAGCTCGCGTGACGAGTGTGACGGACGGCTGCCCGGCGTGTCAGCGTGTCACACACGTCCGGCAGGGACAGTTCGTCCGCGGGCAGGACGGACAGTCCTGTGGCAACCGGCACTCATACCGGACGCGAGTTACACGTTTCAAAACAGTTTATCTTTACATGTTCGGCGACATCGGGTTTTGTTTTTTATTATTATTAACATTGTGTTTATTGAATGATCTCAAACTTTTACAAAAATACGTGTGCCGTTATTAAAACTAGACAACATTTACGAAATTAAATAGTTTATGTTTGAAGCCTGAAAATAACAAGTCTTTTAGTTCATCAATCAACAAAAATTACATTCAAATAACTTCTATTCGAGTGATGTCCGCGAGTGTGCGACTGTGATATCGACATAGAGTGGTTGCAACATATTATTGATGGTGTTGCGCGAGAGGACGTGACGTGGTGGTGGCTGGCGTGGGCGCGGCGTGGCCAGCACAGCATGGGCATCATCATCGGGACGTGCGTGCCGGACGCGGAGCCCGACGCGGCCGCGTACGGCGCGCAGGCCAGGCGTCCGGCCAGGAGGATACTCTATGGTAAACTCTATGTATATATAACGCATATTTTTACGTTCGTTCTCAGTAGATCCATTCACCAGATCCATAGAGTCAGTTATAGTAAAATAAAATCGATTAAAAGTAACTACCAAAGACTTTTCTTACTGACGTTACTAAATAAACTATATTATAACAAAAATATTCATAAAGTATAATACATACAAATATTATCGTACATACTTACATACATAATGGATAAATAAATATATACACACATATGTATAATATATATATATATGCTTATGGATCATTTTTTCTCACTAGATCCAATTTTTGACAGTGTAGATCTACTTTTCTCGCTAGATCCGTTTACCAGATCCAGATTTGAAAGTATGGACCTACTGAGGAATTTCTCAATTCAAGTTGAAATTCATATCAAATACTCAGGTCTGCAGTCCCTTGGAGCCGTGAAAAAATCAGACTTCTAAGTCATCGCAGTCAGAAGATATGGCCGATTTTGACGCATTTTTTTTGTTATTTGTGTAAGCAACTTCATTTGTGTTTTATTTGCACTTTTAAATTGACTATCCGCATCGCCGATATCGATAAATGCCGGTATCGATATCGTGTCGGCAGAAACGCGTATCGATGCAATGCGTCCCTAAAACAGTCTGACCAAGGACATAAAAAGAGTGAACGTGGTCAGATCGGTCTAACAATGCGATCTGACCACAGGTACAGGACGGCTCATAATTCTACGAACCAACCAAGAATCTCTTAATTTGCAGTCAGCTCTAACACACGGTACCTACTACATCAATTTGCATTCAGTTTTCGCTCGTGTACAGCCGAATACTTCCTAAAGCGTAACACACAATGAGCGGCGGCGTTGCGAAAGCGTTGCGGTTTTTTTCTGTAATGTTCGAAATAGTATGAAGCCTTTTACATCAAAGCGGCGCGGCGGCGGCGCGACGGCGAAAGCGACAAAACCGCGCGCACAGATTTGACGTTTTGATTTGACAGATTAGCGCAGACAGGCGTTGCGGAGCGGCGGCGGCGCGTTGTATTCCTTTGTAGTGTATGAGAGCCCCTACACAGAGCGCTAGCGGTATATGTTGTCTGAAGGGCTCCGCTTTTTATTCGCTTTCCGCAGATTCGCCGCCGCAACGCTTTCGCAACGCCGCCGCGCTGTGTGTGTTACGCTTTAAGGTTAGTTATTATTATCACAATTTAAACAGTGTTATTATTATGCGGAACACACGTCATTGGGCGGTTAATATGACGGCGACATGCTAGACCCGTGTTTCTATAAGCAACTCCTTTTGTTCTAGCCATTTGCATTTATGTAGTTTCTAAGGTTAAATATAATTGTATTGCAGTGCAATTGTGCAACAATCTGTCATCTTTGGCCTGAATAAAATAAAGAAAAATATTCGACGGTTTTATTTACAAAGGTTGCCAACTAAAAATAATGATAATTAAAATAAATTCTAATAATACAGAAATTATTATACAAATAATCTTTTTTCTCACACATCTCTCACTCGTTAAGATAACACACACTAGCACAAAATATACAAAACTTGCTTCGATATACACAATAAATAAAAATTACCAATGACATGGTCGCCAATGGGTGACTTGGTCAGTGATGAATATCGGAATAAAATAGCAGAACGTCCTAAAAGCAGAAAATCTTGCAACTGTGGTCGACTAGACATGAAAAGTGATCTTACATTGTTCGCTCAGGTTCAATATGTTTGCTTCCATGTCCTTCTTTCATATTGTAAACTTCTCTGTTTTAATGTTATATGATTTATTTCAAAATGTCAGCGCAAAAATTATAATAAACAAGACGCAAATATAATAGCACCATGAATATACAAATGCTGAAATAATAAGATGTTGTGGTAAAACTAGACCTCATGGGAAACGGACATTTCAAGAAGCGGCCATCTTGACACTGAGCGATTTCGGAGTGTCGCGTTTGTTTTGTAGGATCACGTCGTTTATTGGATCTCCTTCGGCACTCCCACATACACGTAGATAAAGTCCTGGGTGGTGGTGCTGGCTGTTTGCACCGGGCCGCACGCCTCGGGAGCTGGTTGCACCGAGCAGCATGTCGTTTGCACCGGTACACATGTCGTGATCTTGGGCGCAGGCGTGGCAGCTTCGGGCGCAGGTGCGGCGGGCGTGGTAGGCTCGGGTTCCTCGGGAGACGAGGAGCTTGTCGGTCCTAACGATCCTGGCGGCCGAGGCCCCAGCGAACCTGTCGACCAAGGTCCTGGCGGCCAAGGCCCCGGCGAGCCGTTTGGATTCTCCTGGTTCCACGGATTCCACTGGTTCCACATGTTCTGGTTGTTACATGGCCCGGGACACCAGGGCATGCACGGCATGCAAGGCATGTTGTGTGGTATGGTGGGGCGTTTTCGCTTGGGCTTGCAGGTGGGGACTGGGGGGCAGGTGGTGGGTAGAGGGGGCGGGGGGGTGGTGGTGGTCGGCTGCTCGCTCGCCTCGGGCAACTCGTCCTCTAAGTCTGATTCGCAGACAGGCGGCGTGGGGCACCCCTCGGGAATATCTGTTCGAGAAATATCGCTTTAAAATGACAAGCATCAACTATCTAAAGAAGTCCATTGCTGGACAAACTGCCGCTTATTCTTCCTCTTATTCCATCTTATTCACATACATTGTCTACACAAATGCTGATAAGTCGTTTATTTGATGGCACGCAGTATACTAACTTCATGTTTGAATAGAATATAATATAATACTAGTATGATTAATATGACATGGTGTTCAATGATATCTTTAAAACTTTTGTGACCATTATAATAAATAATCAAAGGAAAAAAAGGTTCATCGTGCATGCAGCTGTGCCCAAATAACTCAATGACATGTCACATCGTGGTATGAATCCTGTTTTTCCTCCAAAAAAAAGTCAAGCTACGCTGCCAACTTGCCATGCCACCTGTTGCCTGAAAGACTGACCGATTAAGGTAATGTGTAAAACAAACTTACGAATCGGAATGTCTGGAGGATTTAGCGAAGGAATCATCGTTGGTACTTCCTGAAAGTTTTCCATGGAGTCTTCGGGAAAATTTTCCATAGGGTTTTCTAACAGGACAGGTTTTACATGGGTCACTTCCGGCCAATACTGGCTTGTTGTTTTAAGTTTTACCATTGTTTTTGCCGGAGTCTGCGGCGTGTTTGGTTGTGTGACGACGTTTTGTAGTATTAGTTTATCGTCGGGATCGTCTACGACGGCGTCAGTGTTCTCCATGAAGCCGTCGTCCTCTCCGCCGGGGGGCTCGTCCACCAGCTCCAGGTTGTCGACGGGGGCCCCCATGTTGATGACGGCCTCATCGTTTCTAACTGCATTCTCGTCATAGCCCGGCAACTGCCGCCCAGGCTTGTCGGGCTCCAGACCGTCGACGTCAATTATACCGTCGTCCATTAAGTTGCGTCTGTAAGCAGGGGTTATTTATTTATCGCACTGTATGAGTTATAATTGGCATTCGAGTCGTGAGAACTCTATCTAAAAGAGCCATATTTTGAAGATCGCAGTATCCTAGTGTAGCTGCACACAGCACGCGCAAAATAAAGGTTCGCAACTAGCGAGGCATCGGCGCAGCTGACATTATCAGCCGACCAATCATAGCGTGGGACATGATGTCGCGTTGCACGAGGGGCTGCGTATCTGCAGCTATCTTCAGCGCGTAACTGTGTGGTGTGCAGCAAAAGAAATAAGTAAGCTTTCTTCAAGGCAGAGCAGATTCCGCAGAATCACATCATTGGTTTGTATTCGGGAGTCGTTGTGTAATGCATAACGATGATTGGTCAATTACCTGTAAGCCTTCAAGGCCCTCTCCCGCAGGCGGACTCGGCACTCCTTGCACATGGCGCAGTATATCTGCTGGCTCGTATTCCTCTCCTTGCACTTCCGGCACGCGATGTTGCAGTTCACGTAGGTAGGCGCCGCCGACGGCAGGACGGCCAGCAGCGCCAGCACTACGCTGGGAAGCATATGGCACTCAGGAGCGGGATGCAGATCTGTATCCGATGATGCTGCACTCTAGAAGAAGACATCCATCAGAAGCACTAGTTCACTGTGGACATTGGTCTCCCCCCAAGGCGCGCCACTTGCAGCTGCCTCACGCAGGTCGTCGCTGCATCTAGCCGGGAGGCGCCCTTTAAAGGTGGTGGTTTGCACTCGAGAACTCGTCTAGCCCAGCGGTTATCGGTTCCCCGATAGATGTGAGGGAGACTTATCATCCTGAGTGATGTTAACTCCTAATAAAAGCGACATTAGATAGAAGAATAGGAGATATGAGGTTATTTTACCACTGAAACGGGAACACGACAAAGCAGACATTACCGGGTAGGACAGTCGCTTTCTCCTCTAAATCATAGAAAATAGTTATTTTCATCTGTAAAAACAATTCTATTTGCAAACTACTCTTGACTTTATTTTTTATTTGTTCTGGAAATTTCCCTTCTTTCGAAGCTTCTGTAATTAGAAAAGTTATAATGAACTTACTCAAGTCTGTAGCAATTTGTTGTATAAATTATTAATTCCACTTCAAAGTGCCGATTACTTAACTCACTAACATGGCGATGCCTGTGCATGTGTGCTGGGCGCTGGTTGGTGCGTTTGTTCCCATATTTTATAGACTACAAGTTATATGTGAATTTACAATCGCACAAATTGTATTACATTTACACAATACACATTTACGATTTGAACATTAATCTTGTTCGTTTTTTTTGTTATGTAAATAAATATTTGTGCCTGGGTTTGAATTGTGAACATCGTTTTCTGATATTTGCGCTGTAAAGTAGAAAAACAAAGCACGCCGTGTACGTGTAACGCATTATTAAAAGAAAGTTGTAATTTTTTTAAAGTAGGTTTTGGCTTGGTAACGAGACCTTTAAGCCATATCTTATTTTGAATTTATAGTCTTATTTCTTAATGAAATATGAACCGTAGTGCTGTATAATGTTATTAAATCATTAAGTATCTGTTATTTATCAACCGACTTTGAATAATAAAATACAGCATTTTACACCCAGTAGCAATTGGTGCTGGAAAATCATGAATTGCTACGCGAGCTACGCCCGGAGTCCTACCACCGTAGCACCCCTTCTCTGAAGAAACCTGTCACACGCCACCGCCATTACAATGGGTGTACCCCTCAGTTATAAGTACCGCTGGTCACGGTGACTTGCAATAACTTCCACAGAAAGTAAATGCCATTGTTTGTCAATCGATACCGTGACATTAACCTTCTGTATAATTTATGACGTCTTCATACTTCACATGTTACTCGTCTGCCACCAAAAAGCATTCCGTGTGTCAATTTTCAACATTCACTTTTTTCTAATACGCTGCCTCAGTAGGTTTCCCTGGCGCGAGCATTTTATGAATATTGACGTTGATCCCCTTATCAGTAAGTGCCGTCTGGGAGTTTTCCCCACTTTTCCCCGACCGCGGCTAGCGGAGTGGAAACGAGTGTATTACGCCCGTCGCGGCTCGCGGCTGTCAGGAGCATGTCTCTTCTCTTGTCTATGCCCCCATCGCGTTCTTCCTTCAATTATTTTGTGGTCTGTGGGAAAAAACCACTTTACTTGTGGTGCATTTTTATGAGTTATTATTACTTATTTTCGATTTGGCATCAGACCACCTAATACTTACCTATAATATCAGTTTCAATTTTTCGGATATAAAGCAGTTAAAGAATACCTCGTTGCGAGGGTAGGCCTGACCCCCAACAGTGGGGACATATTAATAGGCTGTATGTAGCTATAGTAGGAATCGAACCTACGATCTGTGGGTCCAATCTGAGTCCAGATTGTGAGGCGACCGAGCAGGCACGCCCTGACCAAACTAGGCGTACAGGACACCATCAAAGGTAGACGCAATCGGCTGCCAAATACGGCCTGGGGATACATTACATGTTGCTATTGTCCACCAGTACATTGCTATGGAGGACAATACGTGTAGGTATGGAATTGAGAAGTCAAATTAATACGTTATTGAGTTTTGTTGTTTGTTTTGTTTTAAGTTAAGTTTCCCGAGGTTAGGTGCTTTCTTTCCCATTAGTTTTTATTTTTACCGGTGGACAGGTCACCGAAACAGTCGGACAAAAAAAACTCCAGTCAAAATGTCTTCTATGATTTGATGTAACTTAAGTTATCAACAAAAAAAAAACCAAATTATACAGTAACAGAAACGGACTGCCGTCTACCGGTCGTTAGTATGCAGGACGCGTGCCCCGCGCCGCGGGCCGGTGGGGCCACAAATTGCCCCCCCTGGGGCCGCGATATGGACCCCAGATAGAACACACGACTAAGCACGTAAATGTCATTTTAATCTCGTCTCTATTAAGTCGTGTCAGTCTTTATTTTTATTTTTTATATAAACCGACTTCAAAAATGAGGACGTTCTCAATTCGATTGTATGTTTTTTTGTGTGTACGTTTCGCGATATCTTCGCCGATTGTGAACGGATTTGAAAGATTATTTTTTAATTGAATAGGCTATTTATTTATTTTCTTTAAAACTTTAATGCACTAATTTGTACAAAAGGCGAACTTAATGCCAGTGGCATTCTCTACCAGCTGAACTTTGGGCCACGCAGATAAATTAGTGGCTATTATGGCAAGTGTGGTCCGGTCCCATTTCAATTGAAAAAAAATTTGGCTTTAAGGGTGGAAATTTTGAAAAAAAATTTGGGGATGAATAAGTCGTCGCTAATAAATAAATCTTACATTTTCACAGTCGTTATTGTAATAAGTTATTTAGTGACGAAAGCCTACGGTTCACAGACCGACATACGATTACGTGCATAATGCTGGATTATACGTTGATTAAGATTGGAATACACCATTAGTCTAACTGGCATTTAGACGTAAGTAAGCGGCGCGGCAAAAAATTACGTTAGCAGAATCGGATAGAAAACATAAGGAGAGTCCTGAATTATTCAACTTGGCTCGCGCTCCGGCACGTGGCGAGAGAATACCATTTTATTCACGTGTATTTATGTGGGAGTATTCTATTATTCTGACATGATCCCGTGACTTTGATATGTTATACATTTTTCATGAAAAATGTTTTTTTTTCCTAAGTGGGCATGTCACGGGTTGATATCTTTGTTATTGTTTTATTCGTAATTTTAAGTCACAAAAGGAAAGGATATAGTATGTAGCATAGTTTTGAAATGTTTTCTTTCTTTTTCTTTTACACTTTCTTACAGAGTCGAAAACATGGAAGACGTCAACCCATATTTGACATTTGTATGTATGCTGCCGGTGTCACCTATCGTAGATTTTAGAAATAGGTTTTTATTGATTGATTTTTGTTCGTTCTACGCTACGATGAACTACTTGTACTGAGTTTTTGAACAACGGAAGCCGCTAGAAAACCACAAACAACTACGTATCAGAAAAAAACCCTAAGCACACACAAATATAACTGTTTTATCCTATAATTTTAACTACTGAACCATAGTTTGTATACGAAATAAAACAGTGTAAAACAGTTATGTGCTACAAACTTAAGTATTTTTTTCTGACGCGTGGTAGAAATGCTGAGCTCAGTGACGTCGTATACCTAAGTTAGGAACACTTAAAGTGTCGCGTGTTGTTTGTTCGCGGCCGGATGGACGGATCGCGTTACCGGCCGGTGGCTTATCGATTAACCTCTGCGTGGCGACGGTGGCCCCGGCGTGTGGTCGCTCGTGGTGGCTGGTGGTGGACAGAGCATGGTATCGATGGCGAGGACACGCCGCCACCGGCCGGCAACAACGCCACGGTGTTTGTTTTAATCACTTGATGTGCGTTTCCAATTTAAAGTGGATTGGAGGACGGTTAGGTAAATTAAAGTGAAGTTGTTTTTTATGTAGGGGTTTAGGACATTACGCGCCGAGCTGCACTGTTAGCTAAAATGTTAGCTATCTTAATAGCTAATAATGTTAGCTAGCTTAAATGTTTAAAAATCTCAAATTTAATATCTCTGAAACAGTAAAGTTTTTTGTACTAAGGTAGGTACCTATGTTTGGCTTAATGCAGTCTAAATAAACAAAAGTCTTGCGTTCACCTTCCTATTCTTTTTAGTGAATCGAGTGTACGCAAAGGTTGTCTGTAAGAAATAGCTTAGAGCGATAACACCGCCTAAATTGTACTACCAGCAAATTGTACTTGTTTTAAATTTTGTGTATTATAATTTGATATGTCGCCAGGATGAAGTTATAGATAAACCGTTAACACATAGATAGATAAACAATTATTGAGGTGTATAAATGTACCCAGTGTACTCATATGACATAACATATTTTGACTTTGATTGTTTTGACAATATATTAATAGTGTTTGTTTGCTTGTTGCAGGTATCAAGTGTCCGGTGTGCAGCAAGTTCGTGCTGCCCGACGACATCGAGTGCCACCTCGTCATGTGCCTCACGCGGCCCAGGCTCTCCTACAACGGTCAGTGCTCGCGTAGGGTGGCCTCACAGCCACCCGGAGCGTGTATCGTATAGAGAATATACTCCATTATGATACAAGCGCTTCTTGGCTTCATTACACACTCGGCTATGCACCGGGTATACAATCCAGCCTCGAGTGTAATGGCTCACTTGTATCATAATGTACTATTTCAATGACGGGATACGCTCCGAGTCGCTCTGAAACGATGCTCCAACTAGCGCCTCACGTGTGCCCGGATATGGAACCTTACACATTTATTTATGGATGAAGGTAGTCCAGAGTGCCGCACACACTTAATTGATCAGGTAAGCCGTTTTCACCATAGATTAGTCAGAATAAAAAAGATCTATATCGGCAATGTATGGAAAACCGCATAGGTACGTAGGCTATCTGACAATGGTGAAAACGGCTTGCCTGATCAGTGAGGTGTGTCCAGCACTCTGGACCTACTCCATCTGTACTCCGGAGAGCCAGCATCAGATCTCACGCAAACCGTTCCCTGACGGAGATCTAAGGGCTCAAGTGACATCGGTTGTACGAAAAAGGTCCCCCTGGCTCTTATTTTGTTTTGAGTAGTACACCTTAGTTAGTAATGATTGATTTTGTGCCAACAATGCTGAGAAAAACTGACTGCAATATCCGAATCCGGCCGTTAGGGCCGAAAGGTTCTCGAGTGGCAACCGCGTACCTACCGGAAGACGCAGCGTAGCCAGGCCTCCCACAACCACGATCTGGTCGCGGACTCAGCTGGATGACGTTAGGTCGTCGTGGAGATCCCTGGGGGAGGCCAGCAGTCCAGCATTGGACGTCTCCAGGCTGATATGATGATGTCCGAGTTGTTTGTGGTGAATAACGTGGTTGCTTGGTTGGTTGGTTGCAGAGGACATCCTGGGCGACTCTAAGGGCGAGTGCGTGATCTGCCTCGAGGAGCTGTCCGCGGGGGACACCATCGCGCGCCTGCCCTGCCTCTGCATCTACCACAAGGGGTAACTAGCCCTATACACTGTTTATCAACACCAGTATAATAAAGTTGAAGAGTTTGTATTTTGTTGGTTTGAACCAGATCTCTCTAATCTCTGGAACTAAGTACCAGTCGGATTGGAAACTTCTTTTTGCGTTTGGTAGCCTGATTCAAAAAGCTTCTCTTGTAATATGAGGTTGGCGTCCCTCGCTTGGTGCCGACCGCCTGTGAATTCACAAAAATAAAACGTGGTGCAGTGATTGTACACATTAATAAATCTTACAACTTTGTAAATACGTATCGTATCGAAGTGAAATAAAAACTATTTCCTTAACAGTATTAAGATCTGTAATTGTATATGAGACTTGATTTTTTAACTTTTCCCACGCTCATCTAATGTCAACTTTTAAAAACTCAACATTTTAGGAATTCAACTTCCTGTTCCTAAATGAATTTTACTCAGTAGTTGAACTGAGTGTAGCCCCTATGCATGCCAGGAAGTGAGGTGCAAGCGGGTGAAGTGTGCGGGCTCTCGAAGGTCTAAAGGGGACTGAAGGGCCGATAAGCCCTCGGCGGAGCCCTGCATGTAGGTCGACAGTGTTTACGTGCTCAGGTCTTGTAGCTATAGATAGATCTGTCTGTAATCTGTATGATAGCCTGATATAACATATAGTCTAATTTTTACAGCGGTAAACCGTAGCCTGATATAACATATAGTCTACTTTTTACAGCGGTAAACCGTAGCCTGATATAACATATAGTCTAATTTTTACAGCGGCAAACCGTAGCCTGATATAACATATAGTCTACTTTTTACAGCGGTTAACCGTAGCCTGATATAACATATAGTCTACTTTTTACAGCGGTAAACCGTAGCCTGATATAACATATAGTCCACTTTTTACCGCGGTAAACCGCCGCGGGAAATACTTTTCTACGCTAGCGAAGCCGCGGGAAACAGCTAGTATATCATACTTTTGACAAGTACCAAAGAATAAGCACATTAAAGACTGACAAACGCAACCGCAAACAATAACGACAAACTTATAATAAGTTTGCGGTTAGTGTCAACATGCTTCATTCATTTCCCATTAGGAAACCAGTTATCTACATGGAGTATGGGTGCCAGCACACTACACCCTCCTTTTCTCACCTGACCTATTCAATTTGAAGGTGAAATAATTAAGTATGATTTGATTAATTGAATGATATTTATTGTACTGTTTAATTGTTTGCAGATGTATAGACCAATGGTTCGAAGTGAACAGATCGTGCCCCGAGCACCCCGGCGACTAGTGGGGGCGCGCGGCCCCCCGGGTCCTGCGGCCCCCCCGAGGGGGGCCCCCGTGCCACGTCGCGAGTGATAGTTTTATACAATGAACAGACTGCGGCCCCGGCGGCCATGTAAATATAAACGTATGCTAGTGAGATGTTTTACCATTTAATGAATAAAGTAAAAAAACAAAGACAATCATAGCAATGGGTGGAGTAATATTAACTGTACATTTTACATCGTTCGTTACTCTTTAGTTGGAATACGTATTGATTGATAGTTTGTTTTTTTATTTGATATATGTATGATACAAAGTATAATATTACATATATATTTGATTGCGTATGTCTAGTGAGGGGAGGGGGTTATGTTGTGGCGCTGTGACGTCACCGCGGCTCACATATCGGTTCCGTAAGCTTATTATATGATTTGATCTTTTACATCTTGATAATAAAGTTGATTTGTTTCTAAATTTTCTACGATTGTTTTACTTACTTTCCTTTACAGCGTATAAAAGTAACACACACACATTTCAATACGAGATAGGTTCTAGCGATACAAGTCATTTAATTAAGGACTTTATTTAGAGGCAAAACTACCTAACAAATTCTAGAAATGTAGTTACGGAGTTTGGCCGATATATCCCTGAAAGGATACCTACCACACATCATAATAATTTTGTTAACGGTCTGAGGTAGCAAAGTTACAGACAGCCCGCCTGATGGCAAGTGGTCACTGTCTCCCACAAACAAGCCTAAGGCCACCCGGAGGACTGCTCGAGATCCCATTTCATGGCAGAAATATGCGACCGTCCAAACGGATTCTGCAGAATTTTTCAAGCGAGAGAAAGGAATATAAATATAAATAAATAATCTACTGTTCCGAAAACACAATGTTGCTTCAACTGTTTTGAATTCTTAACATGGAGCCTAAAATCTCTACAAACCAAGGCCGGAATGTAAAAGTAATATTTAAATTTGTTGTAGTTAGGTAGGCCGTGTCCAGGTGTATCACACACAGGCCTGCGGTGGCGGTCTGTTGTATTCCCTATGCAATGTATGTATCTTCAGACACGCGCGGCCTGCGTTTGCATATTGAAGTTAGGCCTGCGGTAGGCCGCCACCGCAGGCCGCGTGTGTCTGGGATACGCTTCAAGTAACAAACAAATTACGTTGTTACATCAATTTATTGTTTCACTTACAAATAAGTAATACACATACATATATTCGTTCGGTCACTCTAGCTGCCGCGATGTAATTAACCACTAACGCCATCTAGCGAGCGGTGGAGTAAACAAAATCTAATTGAACAAGTACAAGTTTCATACCGTCGTCGTACGATGTGGTGCAGTGCGAGGGAGGGAGTGCGAGAGGAATAGAGGGGAACGAAAGGGAGGGAGGAAGGGAGTGCGAGGGGTCTACCGCATGAAGGTCCGATGCCGCGGGCCGCGTTGCATGCGCGCGCCGCCCCAACCCATGCCGCCTGCAATGGATATCAAATACATATATATGAATAAATGCCAAAAATAAATATGTCCCCGGAGTTGGGGTGCGTAAAGGCTATAGTCCACCACGGCAGCCCAGTGCGGGTTTGTGGACTTCACATGCGCCTAAGAAATCCTCCGGCGTAAGCAGGTTTCCTCACGGATGTTTTCTTCACCGTTTGAGAGCAATCAGTAAAAGTACTTAAGCTTCGAGAAAAACCATGCAATTGGTACATGGTCCGGCCGGGGATCGAATTCCGATCTCTCGACATGACAGGCTGCGTCTTCCACACTACGCCACCGACACATATTTATTGTTTACATATTCATCATTCACTTTGATCCAAATAAGATAATAAAATGCTATATTTGGTTAGAACTTAGCTTATAAATATGATATAAGTTATTGCCACAATTTAAGTTATATAAATCCAAAGACACAAAGCCCGAAGTTGGCCGGTACTGGCAATCTTTATTAAAAAGGAGGGGGGAAAAGAAGGGGGAACCCCCTATAGGAGCCAGCAAATGGCCAAAAATGTGAATTGTCACTCACCCATCATGTACTGCGAGGCCGGCGCCGGGGGGAAGTGCCCGAAGTGTTGCCCGGCCATCTCCCACGCGCCGCGCCCACGCCTGGCAACACCACGCAATGTTATACACGCTGGGACTCGGCTTCCAGAGCCGTAAAGCCCAGTTTACTGTGTCCAGCCCTTGGTTAGGTATTACTCTACGGTACAGCCGATTATATCGTTCATTAAAAAAGATGTACCATTGGTACTCGAAAAGAGGTATTTGGTTCAAGAATACAGAATGGAAGTTACCGAATGTTAAATTTCATGACCTTCCTTTAATTTAAGACACTATATTACTTAGAAGGAATTAATTCTGATGATTGACCCTATCGATTAGTATCATAAAACTACAGGTGCGCTTTTTAAACATATGTCCGGTTCGATTCCCGACTCAGACTCAGGTTTCTTTAAAATCTTTGAATGCAGATTTAATTAAATTTGAAAATAAAGGAATGTTTCCTTTGCGTAAAATTTGCTATCTTCAATTCTTAGGGTACTTTTCCTCCAGGTGGCATCTGAACTTTCCAATACGACATGAAACATCACATAATAAAATAGGTACCGTAGGTACTCAAGGAGAGGAGGTATTGTAATCGCGAAAAAAAAGTTTTCCCAATTTTCTCGAAAATACCTATATCAATAAATGTCGTCAATAAATGCCGTCTGTCCTTCACGTATGGCTCTGGAGGCTTGGGACCAAAATCAGAATTTAAAAAAATGTTAGGAAAGTTACGAGGCTGCACCGCATCAGTTTATTGTTTCTTTTTAAATAGCTAGAAAGTTTAGTGCGGGCCGCCATACAGTTTTTTTTTGTGTCCAGTGGACGTCGAACTGCTGATATGCTGCTGCTACTGCCGTGGCGTGAGGATAGCGAGGTGGTGGTACTCACAGGTGGCGGTAGTGCTGGTGCATGGGCGCGGCGGACGCGAACCGGCCGCGGTCCGCGCCGCCCCCCGCCCCGCCGCCGCCGCCGCCCCCCGCGCCGCGACGTATGCCCCTGCGCACACGCAACAAACACGCTTGTAATAATGCTGAAGAGTGAGAAGAGAGAAGCGTAATCGACGTCAAGGATGAGAATATTGTATTTTAATTTTGAATAAACGAAACATTTCATTATATTGTTTGCTTGAACGCACTATTCTCTGGAAGTAAAAGTCGGATTAGAAAAAATCTTATTGGATTTGATAGCCCAATTCTTGAGGCAAAGAAAGGTTCAAAGAAGAAAAAAAACCATGCCTGTTGTTGGGCAGCGACGTGGGGTAGTGCTGGTGGTGGGCGTGGGCGTGGTGGTGGGCGTGCGGGTGCGCGTGGTGCAGCGCCGTGAAGTCGTCCACGTGCAGGCTCGGCGGGCGCGACGTGTTGGGCGGCCTCGACCGGAACGCGTCCGCGCCGCCGCCCCCCGCCGCGCCCCCGCCGCCGCCGCCCGCGCCCCCCGCCACGCCGCCGCCACCCGCGCCCGCCTCGCCGCGCACGCGGCACAGCGCCACTGATAATTGATTAAATAATATTATTATAAATTAATTATACACAAACCGTCTTAGAATGACTGGAAGTTTTAGCTTGCGTTTGCCAGAGGTAAAGAAACAGTGACGAAATATATAACTTTAACTGAGGTGAGGAGGGAATCGCGCTCATTGGAATTGTCGCAGTAGCCCCCTGCGGGGCGCTTGTCGTGGCAGCAAATTACCTACGGGCCGTTTGTCGTGTAAGTTTGTTACCTGCGGGTCGTTTGTCGTCGCAGGGCAGAGCGTCGCGGCGCGCGTCCACGCAGCCAGCCAGGCGCCGCACCGCGCTGGCCAGCGCCTCGGCGCCGCCGCCCGCCGCCAGCTGCACGCTCGCCACCTCCATCAGGTCGCACGGCACCTGCAATGTGGTACAGTTACTGCATTCAGCAAACATGCAGATGAAAGCGGATTTAAGGTGCGGAAATTGACATGCCCTTCTAAAATATGATTAAAAACTACCACCGGCGCGAGGTCCTGATAATATGCTACCAACTGTACCAACCAGTTCGTGATCGTTGACATCTTCCTCTCCGCTGAAGGCGGGCACGTTCAGCCAGTAGCTGGTTGAGAGCCGCTCGTCGGCCGCGCCGCCCGCCGCGTGCAGCGCGCGCGCCGCGAACTGCGCCACCAGCGCCTCGGGCGCCGGCTCAGGGGCGGCCCCCGCCGCGGGCTCCCCCGCCGCGCCCGCCGGCGGCGTCCCCGGCGCGGTGGGGGACGCCTCCAGCTGCTGCAGGTGGGAGGAGATGAGGGCGGCGTTGGATACGACGTCCTCATCGCAGTTGCGCTCCTGGAATGGGCATCATATATTATTTTATTGTTTATTTATAGCCAAAAACTATGAAGCGAGAAACAGAATGGATTATAAGAATAAGCAAACGTACCCTCAATATGTTCTCCAGGTTCAAGGCCGGATGGTCTTCCTCCGGCGGCGAGTACCCCACCATGTCGGCCATCTCGCCCACGCTGAGAGTGGACCTCCTGCCCACCGCCCCCTCTCCTTCCTCAACCTTCAACGTCCTGATCAGGTCTACGTACAGGCTGAGACACTCCGCCTTGTCCTCCTCCGGGCTCTCCGCGGCCCACCGGAAGTATTTGCCCAGCAGCACACGTTTCTTCGCGACGAACTTCCTGAACTGCTGGAACCCGTACTCGTGCTCGGTCAGCACGAAGTACGCGCGGAGGATCGACGACGCCAGCGCGCTCGCCTTGGTGCCCGACGCGAGGCAATCCGCAGAGCTCTCCAGAAAGGCCGCCAGAGTCTCCTTGTTCGGCAGAGAATTAGCGATGACGAGATCCACCGCCGCGTGCAGAGGCGTCAGGGTGACTTCGGCGTCGCAGAGCGCTGCTAAAGCGTGGGCGGCGAACTCCTGAGCGGCCGCGTGGTCGTTGGACGCGCTGGAGAGGGACAGCACCCCGCAGAGAGCCGTCTGCACGTCGGCGGCGCGCGGCCCTCCGGCGCTCATGGCGTGCAGCACGGCGCACTTGACCGGCGCGTGCGAGACCAGACAAGCCAAGAACCCCAGCACCCTCGCGGAGCTGGCGGTGGCCGGCTCCGCGGGCTTCGACTCCCGCGTCACGGCGCCCACGGCCGCCCTCGCCACGATGGCGGCCGTGTTCGGCGCGAGGTCCGCTATCTGCACGCAAACCCTCCGCAACATGTGAAACACCGGCCTGTACGTGGACATGCATATGATCTGGATCATGTCTGTGAGATCGTTCGCGAGGGCGTGCAGGTGCGCCGACCAGAGGCGCCTCTCGTTCGCCGCGTCGGCCAACTCCCGATCGGTCGGTGCCGTTTTCGTCTGCATCGGCAGAGGCAGCGGCAGGAGCTCGGAGAACACGAGCAGGCCCGGGACGAAGGTGTAGGGCGCGGTCATCGTGTACGAGATCACTTCGGAGCAGAGCGACGTCCACGGCCCGCGGCGGATCGAGTCGCCGTCGTGCGCGTCGTCCGCTATCGGCTGCGCGTACGCCAGGAGCGCCGTCACGGCCGCTTCGGCCGCCTTCGCCGCCGTCCGGAACCCTACGGATCCCACGGGGAACGCCTTCGCGATTCCATAGGTCTTCAACAGCACCGGCGCTGCGGTTAGGTCCCTGAACCTGGGCCCGCGGCACCGCACCACGCGAGCCAGCATCTCGTCCAGCAGTCTCAGGCACGGGAGCAACATTTGTGCGAGCTGCAGTCCCCTCATGGACGCAAAGAACGCCGTGTGCATGCTCGGCTGGTCGAAATGCGTCGCCAAAGTGTCAAGAATGCTGGCCAAATGAGCGACGCCATCCAACGAGAACAGTTGCAGGACGTTATATTTGTATTTCAGCTCGACGTATTCTTCAGTGGCCGATTCAGACGCGATCGTTATGTTTTTATCATAGTCCGATATGCAGAAGTGCCTCAGGATTCTCAGACAGGTCATCAGCTCGCCAGGCAAATCCGCGGAATGTTCGAGGCTCGCCTTCAAAGTATCGATACACTCGGCCATGTCGTCTCCTGACAATAGACTTGTTTTTTCAACAGGTTTCAAGTACGGAATGACCTCTTGAAGCACGCTCGACACGCTCGGCTCGAACCTGTCGTGTTCCTTCGATACGTTGATGAGTCTCTGTCCATACTTTTTCAAGAACGGTACGTTGGCGGAGTAGCGGACTGCGGCTACGATTAGTTCGATGGCGTAGCCTTTCGCCGGCGATTTCTTTTTGGAAGGCGAATCGGTCTTGATTTTAGTCTTCATATTGTTCTCGAACACCTCCATGAGACAATCGGCGTGGTCTCCCATGACCACTACGTCTGGAACGGCTGTTTTCCCGATGCTTCCGAAGGTCAGGCAGTACAGAGACTGCAATCTGTCTATTAATTCGTTTTCATCAACTACTCCCGATTGCAGATCGCAGATAGAATGCAAATAGTACAATGCTTTGAGTCTGTACGCCATTTCGAAGCCCAGTATCTGTAGGTCGCTGTAATTGGTCAGGTCGTGAGAGTAGAGAAACTCCTCATTCTGCTGGCCGTACGGTTGCACCAGAGTTCTGAACAGCAGCGCGCTCTGGTCCATGTTGCTGTACAAAAAGTTCATTCCATTGTGGGAGTGGATCAGCTCGTAAATGAGATCATGGATCGGACTCACGACGACCAAGTTGTTACAGGTAGTGGGGCAGGTTAACAAGTAAAGGCAAACGCCCAAAATGCGGTGTATGTTGAAGAACTCTAGCAGAATTTCATTGGAACATTCCTTGTTGATGTCGAACTGCGCCGATACGGGGAGAAATCGCTTCGGTTGGGATAGATGGAAGCATTGGGAGCGGTACATATACAAAATCTCCTCCAGCGAGGCCACTATGAACTCGATGTCATTATCAGTGAGTTCAGCGTCTTCTGTTTTATTACCCTCTCCAGCCTTCGTATTGAAATTCAGCACTAAATCGTTGAGCTTACATAAGAGTTCGTAAATGTTAATCTTCTTGATGAGAGCGCTGATAGAGAACTTGATCCTTGCTAATGGATTCGTCTGCATTATAGATATGAGAGCCTGGTACCCATTCATAGGTTTGTTGTCATTGTCAGTATCTTTTTTAATGAATTTCGGGAATATAGCCTCTTGCATGAAATGGTCAATAGATTCCTTTGACGCGAGGCAAGAATTTAGTGCTTTTAGTATCATAAGACGAATGCTCAACGCCATATACTCTTTAGAGTACATTTCCAAAAGTAGCATCGACATGTCTATGCCAGCTTTCAGTAACACTTTCATCACTTGGCCGTTGTGTCTGTGAGACACCAAGGACTCTGCGAGACGTATCCCGCATTTCATATGTCTGATCTTGTACGTGGGTTGCTGTTGAGTCAAGGCAAAATCGAAGCTCAAACCGATCCTACAGAATATTACAAGGAGATTATAAATATCGATAAATCCATCAGGTGACTCTGAATTATTATCTGGAAATATTCGTAGCATGATATCTGTATTTTTAGAAAGGCTTGTTATAGATATAATGAGCTGTTCGCATTGATGCACCCAATCCTCTCTAGAAGAGTTGTCGATCTCAGTGAACGTGCTCGCGAAGAACTTCTGTTCTCTCTTCTTAGCTGCCTTTGTCATATCTGAAATCTTCAAGAGATCTGCACTGGCCTCACACAATTCATCAAAAGTTGCATTCAATACATGTTTAATTCCTTCTGTTTTTCCGTTTGCAAGGAGATGAATTTTATTGACATGGTCATACTTATTCCATTCACTTTTGAATGGATTATAATACTTGATAATGTCATCGACCCCGAGGTACTCATTCAAGTCGTAATCGACTTCCATGTACGCCGGGCCTTCAAGATCATCACAAATATCTTCATCAGAGAGTATAGGCTCAAACTGCTCTATCGCGGTACCTTTTTCCTCTTCTGTATTGTGAGTGGGCGAATCAATTTCTTTTGGAACTGATGCAGTGTCTACAATCTGAACGGTGACCAGGCTCGAATGTTGCGGTTCTACGTAAGGTGGGTTTTCGACTTCTTGCGAGGGACTTCTTATAGAACTCTTGTGTCTATAGCTCTGATGATAGAAGTCTACGCGGGGGATTTGCTTACCACTTCTATCACACTCGCCGCCATCCCCGGACCTGATGGAATTGATTGGACTGGCAACCTCTCCTTCTCTCGGTGACAAAGGTCTTCGACTGCTTTCGCCGGGTGGAGTTCTAGGTCGTTTCCTGGGATCGTCACGGCTCGGTG
Source organism: Metalampra italica (assembly GCA_949699065.1). Taxonomy (NCBI): domain Eukaryota; kingdom Metazoa; phylum Arthropoda; class Insecta; order Lepidoptera; family Oecophoridae; genus Metalampra; species Metalampra italica. The sequence continues at coordinate 11,163,472 of OX452980.1, forward strand.
ATCTGCTGCCGTAACTAGAAGTTCTCATTCGACTGTACGGTGAATGTCTCTTTCTGTCATATGAACTTTGCTTCTCGTACGAGGGAGCTCGACGTTCATAGGATGAATCCCGACGTTCGTAGGAGGGCCCACGTTTTTCGTACGACATTTTTCGTTCGTACGAGGTCGCGCGTTTCTCGTACGGCGATCGTCTCTCGTAAGAACCGCCGCGGGACCGATCGTAAGACGTTTCGCGATGCCGACGGTAATCCTCTTTCTTGTATGATCCCCTGTCCCAGTCGCGGTCACTGGATATACCTCTCAGTCTGTCTCTATCGATACTGCGGGATCTCGATCGACTCAGCGGTCGATACTCCCCTTTGATGATGTAATCTCTGTCCCGACTGCGGGATCGCGAATGCAGTCGTTCCATCCTATCAAGCTCGCGGCTCCGATGGCGCGAAGATTCCCGACTGCGTCCTCTATCCAGCGAACGCCTTCGACTCCTCACATCCCGCCTATCTCTGTCCCTATCGAGCTCAAGAGAGTGTGGACTGTGCCTTAACCTGTCTCCGTCTCTTTCACAAATAATATCCCCTTCCTTCTCCCACTCATTATCGCCCATATGATGGTATGTTCTTGGATCTTTTGGTGGTTCATTATCATAGTAGTCATTTCTGTACAGTTGATTGTCGTAATTCTCTGGGGGGTAGTTATTCGGCCCATATGAATCTGGGTTGCTGGTGGCAACATTGCCAGTGTATGCTGGTATGGGGTTGGAGTTGTCTGGGTTCCAGTCTGCTGGAGCTATGTTGGTGGCGGGCGGGGGCACCTCCCTCGCGATGGAAGGTCTCTGGATGTTCGGGGGAGGATTTGCTCCGATCGGGACCTCACTGATGACCTGGGTCAGGTTTCCGTAGACAGCTAAGGTGATGGTTGTATACCAGCCTGGAAAATAAAACAAAAAATTAAAGTAGATATTTATTTATTTTTCTAGTGGGATGAGAAAAAGCAAACTTTTTATAAATAACTACAGCTGCTACAAACACAATTACCTAACTATACTATGTGAAGTATCATTCCCTATGATGGCTCACATTATCATTAATTGAAAAGACAGTCTCAATTCTAAGTTTTTAATATTTTAAAAATACATCAAGTAACCTCAGTTGTGTATGTGGAAAAGGGACAAATACTTATCTGTAGATTGAATAATCAATAAATCAATCTCAACATTTCTGATGCTACTTTAAAGTTGATTAACTAAATTTATGTAAATGAAGGGGAAAATTGATATTTGCACCCAGGAATAAAAACTTGGACCTTTCAACTGACAAACAAACTTTTATTTTCTTCCCTCATTTTTACAATCTGTCAATCTTTTTTGGACAAACGAACAGACAGCCTGGTGGTAAACGGTCACAGTCGTCCATAAACTGATGAGCATAGAGTATATCCTTTTATGAATCTGACATGCACCGTCCGAGGCATGCTATGTCAGAATGCATCGTGTGCCTGTAATCAAACTGGCTCTCCTCTCTTTCAAATATAAATACAATTCATTGCTGTCTAGCAGCCGAAATATGTAAGTGGATGCTGACCAACCAGACGTTCGTCTGGATTGTACCACTGAAGTTCTGAAAATTTTGGCTCGTAAGTATGTTTGATCGGTATTACAATTGATCGACATAACATTCGATCGCTTTAGATAAGTAGTGTAAAACCTTACATCAAGGTAGGTCGGCCCCCTTTTTCGAACAACTGTCTTTCGAACTAATGTTAAATTGATCAATTGTAATACCGATCAAAAATACTTTCGAACAACAGATGGTGATTGAGCATGGATTCTGACATTCTGCACAAGAAACGACCAAGCAATTGACTTGACTGCACGTTTCACAAATATAGAAACAAACTAACCTCTAAGCACAAGGCCATCAGTTGGTATCCTCGGCTGGTCGAGGCCAGTGGCGCACTCCATGTGGATCTGTCCATTCTGGCAGTAATCGAGGCTGCCCAGCGCTTCGAAGGTGGACGCCCCCGGCTTGCTCAGGTCATTCACAAAGAAATCGATGTGGAACTTGGTGGGGTTGGTGGCGCCGAGACGCACCCCGCCGGGGAAGTCGCCCTCCACTCGAGCTCCCAGCGGGATTATACGTATCTCCCTCACATAAACTGACTTCGGGAACTGTACTAGGTCTAAATTCAGCTCCTGAAAAGCAGAAAATGAGGGTTTGATAGCAAGATAAGAATTTTGATGAATCAATTGGATTGATTTTTATTTACCTACCTCGCTCGTATCGTGTGAGAAGGTGTCGAAAAACAAAAGATCGGGTTGTTCGGCAGTACACATTTTGTCTATCTATGTCCGATTACATTAAATATATGCAATACAAAGCATTTTATGATTTGTAAACAAATTGAAATTACAAAGTATAAATTAAATTACTATACTATTCTGTGGTGCAGGTGACCACAGAGTATATAATATAATGCAGGTGACCAAAGAAATTGAAATAGCAATTGCTATTTCAATTTCTTTGCAGGTGACAGACACGTGACAGACAGGACAGGGTGACACAGTGACAACTGACAGCTTATCTAAGATGACAGTGACAAACAATTACTTTTTTTTTTGTTTATTTTTTTTTGTTGTTGTTGATTTGTCCTCTATTGAGGACGGGCAAGGGAAGCTTCGTCCATACAGTTGAATTCGTCCAATGATGTACAGGCAAAAGTCATAGACCATACAGCCAAGTCATATTTAGTTTGCTTTTCTTCAAAAACCGGCGGTTACGCAAGAACAGGGCACGACTATAAATAGTCGGCGATTTTCAATAAAACCGCAGCTCGACCTCCACGAAAGCACAACTAATGCCATTTGGTGATCCACACTGCAATTTACGTCCGCATAAACTAATAGTAGGTATAATGAAGATTTATTAAGGGACATTTTGGAACGATCTGGTAGAATCGTTCACACGCTTTTATTTAACTATCCCGCACAATATACACTTTAATAGGCACTTGTTGCACTTGTTCTATAAAACTATCACAGATATACACCAAATCCTACAATATAATTTTTTTAGGAAAACTAATTAATATGACAAGCGTATCCGACAAAATCCCGCCAAAAAGCCTCACAATTACTTTTTTTATATACTTCACTTTACGGCTCTGGAAGCATAGTTCTTTTGAGCCAGTCATGTATAAGCACAACTACGAAATTGTGTTTTAGTTAATTAAATAAAATAAATAAGAGAAGTAAGTAATAAGTTTTGCCAGATGCCTGGAACTATAAAAGTGTGGTTTTGTTTGCTAGTTAGTATTTCGATAATAAAATTGACAAACCAAATCATAAAATCATGTAAATACCTACATACTTAAAAATAAAATAATGGGTAGGTAAGATTAGTAGTTAGGTTAAGCTTAAACCCAAATTGGTTTGTCGCGTTGATTGGTTCCGTTTCAATTATTACAGAGTAGAGGGAGTGGAGAGAAAGTTTGGTTAAACTAAAATCTGTATTTAAACATATTATCTATCTGTAGAAAACTTCGATCACCATATACTAGACGATCGCCGGTAGAAAAGTCTTCTGCCGCTAATCAAATTCAGAAATGATGGCACAGAGTAAGTAATAGTCTTATGATGTAACAGTAAGCCACGGAATGGCCAGGTAGAAGGTTATTGTTTTTTTATTATTATGTGCAATAAAGAGTATTGAATTGAATTGAAGGTTTATGATTTTTTCAATCTTTCGATTTTTCCTGAGCATGGGTTATAATATCCACTTACAACTGAAAACTTGTTTTAAAACCGTGCTTTACGAGTTATTTGAGGGGTTTCCCTGGAGTGTTTGCGCTTGGCGGTGCCAGCCAACTTGAGGAAAACGTACAGTATCTGCGTCACGCCTGTGTTTTTTTACAGATTACCTAGTGATGAGTTTTTTTAAGCCTGAGCACACCGGATGCGTGCAACTAGCGCGTGGCATAGTTTGTTGCGCACACACATTTAATTTTGTTGGAGCCACCACCGCCACCGGGGCCTTCAACATACGTTATACAATATAATCTGTGGTAACGATAAACAAAACTGTTGACACCCAGTGCGTCGTTGTGTGGCCAGCGTCGTCGTCGGGTAGCTAATTATTATATTGAGAGAGGTGCAGCTGGTGTGCTCCGACCTTTACTACTTAATAAATATCATCGACTGTGAAAAAAAATCTCAGTGTACCTTATTCTATTTTTATATTGAGAAGTCTAATAAGTTTAATTTCCTCCTTAGTAGAAACAAAAACACTATACGTGCTTCCTTACATCTATAGACGTATGTTCTATTGGAATAGGAATCCATTAGATTGTCACCAAAATCGGCCGATTTTGATAAAAACTAAAACTGCATCGTTAAATTTTTGAAAAAATAACTCAATTTTTCAAAATCAATTAGGTACCTAATTCGATTCATCGAACTAACTTTATTTTGAAAAAGAAATACACATGCTGGTGTTGCTAAATACAGGTCAAATTCTGGAAAGTAATGTCAATCTCATCTCAAAAACATAAACAGAATAATTTTTTGAGAAAATCGACTGTTTCTTTTTTATTATTTAAAAAAAATACATGTAAGTTATTATTGCCTAATTTGAACTCTATAGAAATTAAGTTCTTAATTTGAAAATAAATATACCTATATATAATTTTGCAAAATCTTCAAAGTTTGATAAAGTTTTGCGCCGACATAAACAGATTGTCGCGCTCACTCACTGGTAAATACAACGGGTGGGAGTGAGAGGCAGGAGATGTTTGCTCGGTCGGTAGCTACCTGCCGCTGCCGCCGCGCGCTGCTGTGCGGAGTCGACCACCTGTGCGAGCGGTTGCGGTACTTAGGGTTGCCAGCGTCAAGTAACTTCGCCCCAATTTGAGCAATTTCTTTGATTTTTTCTAATTAAAATTTTTATGAAGAATGTCATCTACAGGGATATAACTTTCTGGGACAGATGCTAGTGATTTCTGGGTTGCGCAAAAAGGTCTATCTCTGGTGGGCATTCTCACGTTTGAAGTACTGACTGATATGATGATGATTTTAATTCATTTTTGTTTATTAATTAGGTAGGTACCTATTTACATATAAGAAGACTATAACTTTTATAGCCTAATTAAGAAAAGAAACATTTACATGTATATTAAGTCAATTACAATCTTCGTATGTAGGATGATGACAGAAGCGACGCAGGCACGAGATAATTTGTGTCAAATACTGAAAAACTATCCTGTTCATGTAATCTTATCGTTGTTTTTTTTTAATGTATTTTGTGATTTTTTTATTATTTTATCCCACAAGCAGTCGACAAACTTTAATTGGATTTGTTGATGGAGTTAGACGAGCGTTTTAGGAAGACGAGGCCAGTGCCTCGACTGCCCTGTTCATTGTGTTCATGTACGGAAAACATTAGGTAACTTAGGTATTTGATTGAGAAGTCGTTAAGGTCGGAGCAGACTGACTGGATGCAGCGTGCCATGTGCAACACGTTCGCGTGCAGCTCCGTTGTTGTAACGTATGGAACCATATGGAAGCCCACTAGAGCTGCCATGCGCAGGTAACCTGTGTGCTCCGGTTTTAATGCAAAATTGTATATTGCCGCTTGCCACCCAGGCCGGCCGGCGCTCGGCTCGCTCGGCACACTCGCTCGCCAGTCGCTCTCCCGCGCCCGAGCCGCACGCTCCTATGATTGGTCGAGCCCCGACACGTCACCAAACTTTCCAACGAGTTCAACTTTCGAACGGCGCGTTCCAAATATCGGCTGGCAGTGCGTGTTGTTGATAAAGTTTTGGTTTTTTTCTTTTTAGTTGCGGTGCGTGTTTGTAGTGTTGATGTGGTTTGAAGTGTCGTGAAGATGCGGAGCGCCTTGGAGGCGTTCTGGCTGCTCGCCGCGATCGCGGCGGCGGCCGCGCAGGCCGACACCAGGCACCTAGCAGGTCAGTCCACGCCAACAACCTACCTGTACACGTGGAAAACTTTATGTAGGCTTAGCAAATCGCATTCTGGCCCTTTCTCTGTCGGTAAGGGCTAGAATGCTATTTAGGTTAGTGAAATCGGCTCTAGACAAAGGTAATTTAGCTAAATTTAATTAACTAACTAATCAGATCACTTACGAGGGTGACATAGTGGGATAAACCTCTCTACTCAATAAAGATTTTAAAAAGGCGACTCTTCCATACATTTCGCGACTATTTGTCACACTAATATAGTTTTATGTCAATTTCAGCATCCTAATTTCCATACGAAGACTGTGCAGAAAAAATACCATTGCCACTATTTAGAGGAAATAGATAAGTAGGTATGATGAAAGGCTCCGATAGTGCGTCCTTTTGCCATTCTTGGCATTGATAGGTATTTTTGCTCCTTATTTGTAAGCACACAAACACACTTTTCAGACAAATTATAAGTTTTCAACCAAAACTAATAAATATCAAATTTACGAACTACTCCCCTCTAAATGCAAGCATTCCCTTAAGTTTTCACCTATACCCTCGATCAAACCAACTTCTGACGGATATATCCAAATCCGTCTGAAGTATTCAGAACGGAATACGGATACCTATAACTTCGTTTTTGATCACGATTTTTTTTGTGTCCGATGAAAAATATTTCAGTTTTACCACAGAATAATACCTAATAGGTTTTGGTTTTCTAAAGGCTTATTTAGTGAGATTTTTGCGAGTTAATCAAATAAAGTACTAAATCAAATCAGTAATCGCGATTACATTTTGCACAATTTTTATTGTACCTAACGTTTTTTTTATTAAAATGTTAAAAAACTTCGCGGACTACTATTTAAAAACAAAACAATGATTTCTTGGCAGTACGATGAGTTGCCATTGCCTCTTCCCGTTTCACAACGAATAAAAAAGCAATTGAAATTTCGAATGACGAAGTTTTTTTTCAACAATCTACAGGAAAATAGCTCAATTTTTCCGACTTCATACAACTTGGCCGCGTCACGGTCAAAGGCGCCGCCATTGAAAAGACATCAACGAGCGCGCTCTGTCTATTTTTTCATAAATCGATAGAATCTTTTTTTTCGTCTCGTAAACCCGTTACGTACATATCCCAACTAATCTGAGTATCCCAATGTTTTGTTGCCTAATTTGGATAAATGTCATTTTTGCGTTATTTTATTTTATTTTTATTTTGAATAGAATATAATTTGTTTTGTTTTTGATAATTTATTTGTTTTTCTCTGTACTTATTTTTTATCGATACATTAGAAACAAAATGGAATAAGTAATTATGTTGTCCTCGCGGTATTAGACGTCAGTTTATTCCTGCCACCTCAAATTCGGCCTTTGTCATCATAAACAGGCATACCTAAATACTTAGAAGCTGCAATGCAACTGTTACCCCTTTATCTCGCAGGATTCAGAGCGCAATGCCTTTGAAACTCGGACGTATTTCACGTCAGTCAAACACCCCGACATTGTCACTCAAAAAAACTGTCATTTTGAAACGTATAATTTCAAGACAAAGTATGACAAACGCAGGTGTCTGTGTGACTGCGAACTGAATATAATATGACATAATTATTACCCGGCGGAATAAGCTGTCGAGTTAAAATCATTGACTCTGATAGTTTTAAAACAAAATTTAATATACCTATATATGTTCATTTATTGTATATAAATATGTTTGTGACATTGATGTATAAGGTTGGGCTGATGGAATTTTCCAATGCCCTAATAAATTAAAAAAAAAAAAAAAAATATATACCTAAATGTATTTTGTGAGACTCGTGTTTTGTTTTCGAAACACTGTCTTCATTTGAAACTATGTAAGTAGGTACAAGAGTTTTTATGAGATGTTTTCGACAAGTCCGACTTTACTGGGTACTTACAACGATTCGTCTCGACGCTACGTGTTTGTCCACTCAATAAGTCCCTTCCGGCCATACAACACTGCTCCGTGACCCCGCGTGTGATTGAAAACCTTCTCGCCTCGTGATACAGTGCCGAGTGCCATACCGCACTATCGCTCGACTGAATTACGAGCGAAGACAATCGCTTCCCCTGCGGAGATTTGTGGCTGCCTGTTGTTTATGGCGTTAGTTTAATTCATACATACGTTTCGTTCCTCGACCTACTAACCAGTGGACTTGTTCCATACAGTTTCATACAAGACAAACAGCCTGTATATTTTCCGCCGGGTCCAGCCCGCCTCGGTCACAGCTGTCAGTCCGCGAGATTACAAATAATACCTGTAATTACTACCACATACCTGCTGCTACCAGCCGAGGCTGTTTGCAGCGAAATTCTCTAGGCTCTGATCATCTAAGCACTCGCGGTCCCGCTCTTTCGCTCGCCGGGCGACAAGGACAGCCTGTGGGCGAACAGGTTGGCGCTGCCTTGAACTTGTTTCACCGCTACGTCGACCGTTCGCCATAGCCGTGACATCGAGTCATATGCCTCAGCGAATTATATCTGCCATACACTGTCCATTTTTTGGATCCTCATCACAAGGGATTCCCGACCCGAAAGTGCAGTAACTCATTCTGAACATTGTTCTGTACATTATTTGTCTGCTTTTGTTTACCAGATTTTTTTTGCCATCTCGATCAATGTTCCCTGAAAATCTGTCACTTTCGTGTTTGTTTCACTTTAGTTGGAAAGGCTTTCCGTGCCAGCTGATTTATCAGGAACCGCCACGCATCCGGTGTGCTCCGGCTTTAGGCTGGTTTCACAGCTGTACCTGAGACCCAGACGGTCTCGCCAGAACATCGCTACACAGCGACCCGGAGCGTGTCTCGTACGGAACAATCCGGGTCGCTCTGAAACAATATTCTAGCGCCTCACAGTCTCCCGTACAGCTGTGAAACCAGCCTTAGGCCCGAGCCACACAGAACAGACAGGGCGAATACGCGGCGCCCCTTTAATGATAATAATATTTTTTTATTCAAGAAGTATAATTATTTTTTTAATGAACTTTCATACAAAATGTATAGAAGCGTCGCGTCGCAACACATACAGAAGAAACGGCCTTCCCTTTGTTGTTGAAGAGAACTATCATAATAATGAGTATTATTTAGGATATGTAGTGTTGTTACGGTATACACTTGCCCGATCGACCGGCGTCATATAGGAAACTGGCGGGCGTTCGCGAATCACTTACAAAGCGCAATTACGCGGCTCGCGGCGTCACGCGATCGAAACCGCAGAGAAAAAGCAAGACGGACACCTCCGGGCTATGCTCACCTAACAGCTTGAAGCCAGTCTTTATCCAGCCTAGGCTATAAGCCTTGCTTTATCCAGGAAGGTTCGAATCTCTTTCGTGGCGCGTCCCTAACTGTTTTGGTTCATAGCTTTATCCCACTCTAATCCACTGGTCTCATCCACTAATAGATTTATTTTCACTTTTTAAGCTAACAAAGTATACGCGCTGCAATGTATAACACACTATGCAATCACACGAGTATCGCGTTTTATCTATACCAACAAGAATACCTACTTACCTAATTATTTGTCACCAATATGTGATTACATCTCATCTAGTGTGTTGAGTGGGTCCCATAGGACCCAGCTCGGGGTTTACCAGCCTTATTCATGCTGTCTCCAAAGGAATTCTAAATAAACGGATTAACTGCTTGGATATTGTTTTTTTTTGGGAGTGACTCCCACTCGCAGTGGAAAGAAATAAAAACTATATTTTTCCGAAAAATAACAACGTTACTTAACGGTTCAATCAAACTAATCTAATACCTATAATATAGAGGTCATATCTCACGGAAGACTATCCACGAAGACCATCCGGAAACACGTGTTAAGAGCTAAGGCATTGTTGTTACCGACTTTCAAAAAAGGAGGAGGTACTATGTTCGGCTGTATGTATGTTTTTTTTTCTTCCAATTTTAGTTTTAAAAATCATGTTAAACTAAACGACCTACAGGTATTTAAGTTATCGCTCCACGGCCAATGTCGCGAAATAACCTCCGGCTGGGACTATGCCAGCCGCTTACAAATGCGCGCGCGCATGGAATGTCAAACGTAACTACCGAGACCTCTCCCCCTCCCTCGCGCGAAGGTTCCACAGAGCCCCGCGGGGGAGACTCACCAGCAACAAGTTTCAATGTATTCTAGTGGAGTTATACCTGTCACCACCTTGTAGCTTAGAATGACATGTTAATATCGAGTTATACAGTGTCCATAGGTGTGCGTGAATTGAATTGAGGTTTGGGATTGTGAGTGAAGGCAGCAATGGATAGGAAATGTGTATACAGTGCCGACCCGACACGGTTATTCGGTCAATGACTGTACCGCTCGGTTGGGCTCGGAAAAATGTCACTATGATGGTTGTGACGTGGTGGTACTAAAAATCAGTGAAATGACTTGTTCTGTTTAAAATCTGATTCTATTAGTCTAACTAATTTCCTTTGTGTGTTTGGTGTGGATTCTCTGACCAAATTTCGCTCAATTTGTATGTTTCTTGCACAAACCTGGAGTTATCCCAAGCTTAAGAAATAGGTAGTGTCAGTGTACGAATAGAGAAACCACAAAATAACTACAATGTCGTTTATTGCCCAAATATGTACGTATCTTTATAAAAACTGTTCTAAATGCGGCTTTATAAGATTTGGAAAGTAAAAACGAAAGGCTTAACCGGCCGCCGCCGACGGTTGGCCGAAACGCGGTAACTCTTCAATTTTTTTGTTTGAAAGTAATCGAAATGAAAGCCGCACAAAAACAAGACAGACATCGCCAATTAAACTTAACTATTTATACAGCTAATGTTGCACGAAACAAGTCTTAGACACTTGATGTCTCCGATCGTACATACAGTACGGAACATGAGCCAAGTTTTGGAAAAGACTATCTTGTTAGAAAGCTAGGAATACCTGGCGTTGCTTCGACCCTATCTGATCTTTTGTGCCAAACATATAGCTGTCCACCAGCGGTGTCCCAATAAATTATATATTTATACATATTTTTCAGCCGTACCATTTGCGAGATATATAGATGTAAGTTAAACAGTGCTTCCCCCCACCACCCCCCATACTTCCCTCCCCCCTTTCTCACTTCTCTCCCCCTCCCCATTGTAAACTATTTGAGCTAGAATCTGGAAGTAGGCGACTGTAGGAATTGTCAATGAAAAATCACCAGTATCCATGATGAAAACTTTTCGAGTTGCGGAGGAAAATTGTAAAATTCGGAACCCTATGGTTTTCTTCTTTCCCTGCCCCACCCACGCCAGTCGAAAAGGGTTATAATTACAACACACGGGGGGGTGTTGCCGATAGTTCGTGGCAGACAGCCCCCCCTGAGGTGGCCGATGTGATTAATTGCTTCAGCCGATACTTTTGAGGAGTTCATGTAACGATCTACATACCGAGCTATGTTTAGGAAGTATTGAGGCCATGTAACATACTGCCGTGTTACATATTACAAGGAGGAAGAATCCGAAGCCGTTGAAATTCGGCTTTTTCAGGTGGTCTTAAAATAAAGTTGAGACACTTTGTACGAAAAAGTAGAACGTATAATTAATTATATAAAAATAGATGTAACCATTTTAAAGAACAAAAAACTAGTGTCTCATGGGTACTAAGCTAATATTCGTTTTTAAAAAGGTAGTTTTCCCCAGTAAGTAATAAGAAGATAAAAGTGGAAAACTAGTTAAAATATATTGAAATAGTTAAAAATGCAAAGTTAAATTTGCGGTTCGTCAAATACCCTATGCCTACAAACCGTATATGTTCACAATATGGCCAGCTGCAATTATTAACTTTGTAACATACACCATTTACGTACAAAACCACATAAGTTTGAGCTCGAGGTGTCAGAGCCTTCAATACAAAGAGTTGAACATTTCCGCCGGAAACTGCCGAGGGTTAATTTAAGTTTCTGGAAGCGCCGGGTGAAGGGGAAATGCTGCCTCATCCACCTAGGTATATATACCTATGATCAACTATTTATACTGATCTAGTTTAGTTTAAATACGAGTTTGAACTAAAATACTTGGAATTTTAAGGGCTTCTTTCACCACCTTTACAAAAATAATGTTATGTATAAACTCGATTTTAAAAGATGTGTTGCGGAAGTTTGTTGCGCCGCTTCTTCTTCCCAGCTCTATATAACACCTTGGAAGCGGTGGTAGATAAAAAATTGACGTTGTATAAATGTACCCAGTGTACTTACATGCAATAAAATACTTTTGACTTTGACCACTTGCTGATAAAGTCCCAGATACCCTATTAGCAGGTTATTTGACAGATAGCCTATTTCTTAAATTTCACAGGTATCTGATTGCCTATATTTTGTATAGTCTATCACACAGATTTATCTGATAGATTAGTTTATCTCTAAGATTACTATCTGTAACAATATCAGAAGGTACGACGAGTAGAGGTCCCAACAGAATACCAGCGCTGCGCTCTCGGGCGAAGCACCATGCTGAGTTGGGGCCTTTTGGTTTATTTATTTATTTATAGGTAAGCCAATAAATATATTTTTCTTTCTTTCTTTCTTTCAAAGGTGGTAAAAGAAGCCCTAAGTCTTCTTGATTGAGCGTAGTTTTTTTTTAGTTAACGCGTTTGAATTTATTGTACCGCGTATTTCAGGGTTCCTTGGGATACTTTTCCTACTTTACCAAAACATCTATGCAAATATGCGAATATAAGATAAGCAAACGGGGAGGACATATTTGGCAAAATTTTGGCGATAAGCTAGGTAGGATTGCAAGTCAGTATAATTTTTTTGTCAGTGTAATTTTTTTGTCAGTGTAATTTTTTTGTCAGTGTAATTTTTTTGTCAGTGTAATTTTTTTGTCAGTGTAATTTTTTTGTAATTTTTTGAACAGTAGTCTAAAATCTATATTAAATTTAAATTCCTCCATCATTCAACGTAAGCGTGAATAAAATGTTCCGTAGGTAACATTGTAAAGTGTTTGTTTTTTTCCAAAGAAATACCTTTTTTTTGTGTTTAAGGTATTAAGTACAATCTTTACACAAATTCTTTGGGGAATATCTCTAGAAATAACGATTTTTCCGAAATTTCCACAATTTTCCACATGTTCCCGGTCCAGTAGTTTTGGAATTATCCGGCGAACATACATATAGACGGACAAGCAGACACCGCTAAATGGTCATCGGTGTTGAACGAACCCTAAAAATCCTACGCTTTGTAAATTTTCCGCTCATTTAAATAATAATGTAGCGTCTTCAATACAAACATAAGAACACAAAAGGTTTCGCAAAAAGCGAATCCATTCCCTTTGACAATTGAATAGTAATGATAATGACTACGGCATCATTGCGATGCTCTAATGATGACCAGCGCAGGCGAACCCGCGGCGAGTCATTATGTCAATCAAAGTACAGCTACGTGCCGGCGTTGGTGACCCCTGACAAAAGGTTACAAACAATAGGTTAAAATTATTCTGTGGTAAAAATTACCACAGAATCCTAAAAATACAAAAATAAAATGTTATATTTATGTTGCTTTTCTTTTAAATTCAGGTATATTTGAGTTTTAATTTCCGTCTGTTTCTTAGTCGATAAGCCGGCACCTTCTGAAAAAAAAAGTTGTCCGAAATAAACCTTATTATTATCAATAAAATACAAATAAATTTACATAGATAAACTAAAAAAAAAAAAAAACAAACTAAACTAAAAAGATTACCTACCAAAAAAGAGGGGACAGCCCTACACTAATATATATATATCTACTGTGCCTACAAGTAAAATATCTCCTCCAGAAATAGGTAAGATTGTATTTTTTACCCTATTAGATATTGTTATAATGTTCTCGTTTCACACACAATAAAATGTGAAACTAATTACAATTTATCACACCTTCTATGTGCTTGTTAAATTTTAATTAAACAAGTGTTAAGTTTTCTGTGTTATTGAAACGCTTTATTTGCCAAATTGCTACTTTTCAAACATACAGGGTAACCACAACCATTTGTTTCTAGTTCCTAAACGCTTTTTTTGTTGCGAATTTTCCGTTCCATTTTTTCAACCCCAGGTAGCCAATTTTTGTAGTTCGTATTTTCGTCAACAATTTGTTATAGCGTACATTTACACACGTCATTTTTTATCTACCACCGCTTCCTAGCTGTTAGCACAACCTTCCGCAACACATGTTTTAACATCAAGTTTGTAAGGATTATGCGAGGCTGAAGTAACAATAATACCAAGTGTCTTTGTCATTCAAATAATCTTCCAAGTATTTTAAAATAAGCTTTCTTTAAATTTTCTGTCCTTCAAGATTGAACGATTTACTGACCTTACTGACTCTTTACTGTGGTAGGTGCAGGTACAAGTTTGTTTTTATTTCTTGTCTCATTAGTGCCAATGTCACAGTGCCTCAAGAAGAGAGATATATTTTTGTGATATGTACTTACTATTGTTAATGACGGATAAAAAACTTGAACCGCAATAGGTAATATAAAATAAGCAATGATGTGTTCGTGGGAACGATTACCATAACAAGTTTAGTGGCAGCCCTGGCGGCGCGGCGCGGCCGGCGGCTGGTACGGGCCGGCACCGCCCCCCGCCGCCCCCCCGCCGCCCGCGCCCGCGCTGCGCCCGCGCACCGCCCGCCATTGTTGGATAACCCGCCGCATTCAATAACACACTATATTAATAATTATACACCGAGTCACTTACGTGAGTGATTTCCTAGGCGCAATCCGCCCCTATCTTCCTGCAGCCTCCACGTTAATAGGTAGGATGAATCGAGCCATAACTTCAATGTTCTGTGCCAAGAGTGCCAACAGTTAGATTTTGACATTTTCTGCACAACCTGTAAGGAATGTGCTAAGGAAAACTTTGTTTTGGTATTTATCAAACAAAAAAAAACTACAAATTTTTTTTTAAAAAAATGTCTCCGTTATTTAAGTGTTTGTTAAATCCAAAAAATCTGTTTCCTTATTACCTACCTATTCTAGTAGGTACTACCTATTACCTAATACATGTATGAATTTCGAGAAAGTACTTAGATCAGGTTTTCCAACGCTACAACTAAACATTTACGTATTTTGAGATATTAACTACAGTATGTAATTAATAACAAATTAAAGTGAATGAAATGAACCGACACCTCAATATAAAAATTTGGCCATTAAGCATAATAGAGCATAGAGATAATATGTGCTACATAATAACTGCACGTCTTGCTGCGCAGGCGACGAACCGCCGGCGATGCGTTTTTTGCGCGCGTGCATATGCAGGAGGAAGCGCGGACGCGCACGAGAATACAGTAGCGCGCAGCGAAATTGTACAGGTTGGATAATTAATGAGTCACTTTTACTTTTAGATTCACTTTTTAATACCGAAATTAGTGTAGTTTTTACGTTTAATGTAACATGTGGCGTTCCAAAACAAAAGCGACCGTGTGACGTAAGTTAACAAGGCTGAAAACTATGTAAATATACCTAACCATAGATCCAAGAACCAACCTCAATTCAATTTCAATACACTTTATTGCACATTTAAAAATTACAGACAAAAATAATAATAAAAACAGATGCAATAATGTACATCTACATTTTGTAGTGAACCAATCGTGTCGTGTCGTGTGAGTCATTTTACAAAACTTTACTTATCTCGGAAACTAAATGCCGCCATTTCCTTTTGATTTGGAATACCACGTATACAGGGTGTTTTGGAGATCGATGTAGGAATTTAACAGGGGTGGTGTAAGAAAGGTTATTCTAAATATTTTTGCATATTATGCAAAGTGTAATAGTATTATAATTATTGGCAAAATTTAGTGTTTTTGTTAGTCGTTATTGATTGGTCGCGCGGCGATTCTGACAGATATTACATTTGATAGTAGAGAGGAGAGGGAAAGAGAAACGTAATATTCATTCTTATTTTTTCTAAACTGCGTGAGAATTTTAGAATCTATGAGCAAATGAAACATTTTTACTGTTCGTAAACGACTCAATTTTACTGTCGAAGATCACACAGGCAGACAGATGGTTTGTATGTAGAGATTTCTCACGAAATAAATGAAGTTGTGGCATGTTTTTGTAGTATGCAATGCAATACAATAGATGATATTTCAACATTGACAATTATGGCAGTTTATAAACAATGGCGTTTGTTTAGACATTTGAAACAATCGAATGATTATTAATTTATTACGTTTATGCTTCACAAAAAGTTAGCCTTTTGTGACGAAGGCTGGCAGAAAATATGTTTAAACCCAAGTGCAAAAATTAAAATCATCTAGTCTCACAGTTTGTCTGTCTATCCTCTCAATAACTACTGACACATTTTGATAACTTTCCCCCATTTATACTTAGGGGTATTTTTTTCTAAGAAACCATGACATCGATATTCATTTTCTAATAATAATTAATCAACACTATTTTCAAAAGATTTTGTTTAATATAACGTCTTTTAATTTAATCTAAGGGAAAAAAGCAAAATTAAAAAAAATGTAAAAACCCGCGACGGATGTATTGAAAAAGGATTAAACAAAAATTTTGAAAACCCCCGACTAAAAGGAAGTAAGTAACGAATGACAAAAGTAAGCGTTTTAAAAAGTGTTAATTTGTCGCGAGCTCTGTCATAATTATGTATAAACAACTAATTATACAACTTTCCTTGGTGCTTCCTACCTTTGTACATTTGTTTGTCGCAGAGAAAGACAGCAATAATATCAAACATAGGTATAGGTACTACACATATTCACCTATCTATTAATATAATTACAAACCCAAGAAAATCCGTCGGGGCTGCAAAGCCGCGGGCAACAGCTAGTAGTGGTATAATACAAAGACTACCCTGCCAAGTGTCTCGTATCTGCCCTGCACATTCGTGCTCCTTTACTGGAAGTCTGTTTATATAATTAGCCATTTGAAGCCGGGTGTTTGTTTGTTTGTCAGCAATAACGCTCGCGCCGCCGGTTAATTAGTGTTGCCAGGGCGATAAAATCGGCTTATGCAGAAGACGTCTGCCAATACTTTGAGAGGCACTTCTTGAGTGGAATATCGCTTTTGAAGGATTCGAGGCCGCACGGAGAAAATGTTTGTTTTCGTATTTTTGGTGGAAGATTTTAAAATGCCTATAGATGATTAGAATAGTTTTTAGCTTCTACTAAAAGTACATTGATTCAGTCAAATATTTGTCTTGGTTGTACAATTACTAACAAGTATAATAAAGTCGTAAAATTTTGGGACACCCTGTATATAAGTACCCCAAAATGGCCAAACTTATTAGTAAAAACTGACTCAAAATCCATGCTGTAGTCACAAGTTTTGGAAAATTGCACCTTTAAAAGAAACTGGCCGGACCGACAGACCGACAGTCAAGTTATAACCGTTTAGTGTAGTTTTGACACAGGAACACTAGGCTATGCGCACACAAACGTGCAGTGCTGCATGTGTGTGTACGTACGTACGACGAAACACTCAATATTTGCTAAACCGAGCAAACACGAGTTCGCGTCGCTCGGCTCGATGCGTTCCCTAGTTTATGCACCTTGTAGCTCGAAATATTACGTACGTCCTACCGCCGCTTTTCCCTTTCCCAAAAAGTTAGCTTCCGAAAATGTGCCTTCCTCAAAAATGTTCAATTCGTGAAATTACAACCTTCCTAATAAACATTAGTTGAACTTTTTGAGGAAAGGACATTGTCGGAAATGGACACTTCGAGAAAAAAATAATGATAATTATTGACCGACACGGTTCCAATATCTATGTACATAATGCCGTTTTTCTCTGTTTTCGCCGGCTATTTCAGTTTGGACTAATTGCTATCCAAGGACAAAACCTTAACACTTCAATAGCTTCGTCGTTCTGCGCAATACTTGAACTGCGACGCAGTAGTGTCGGGTAGTTTTGTAAGTTATTCACTGCACGTGTCGTATACTAATGGTGCACGGATGGCCGCCGTGGTCGATGCCACCTGTTAATACGACACTCGGATTTCCCCATCGATGTGGTGAAGGCAAAGGTTCAAAGCCACAAACATGCAGACAGACAACAAAGACTTCAAGAAGATTAGCCCCCGTAGCAATTAAAAAAAATCGGCTTCAGTATTCGTTCATGTTATCAGGCTAAAATGTTGGTGAATTCACCTTGTATTTTTTTAATTTTGTAAAAAAATTAATTTTTTAAATTGTTTGCATTAACTTATATAGGCTGTGTGTTTAAACCAAACGCGAAGGAGGAAACTTGGACAACCTTGCTTGATGCACTTGTTGATCGGAATTGCAAATGTATCCATTCATACTTGAGGTGTCGCTACAATAGATGAAGTACTGTTTTAAAGATAACTACATATTTGCTTTAAGGTCTAAACACACTCATCGACGGCTATTATATTGCCCATAAAACACGATTGTTTAGGATGTGGTCACCAGCCTTCGATGACCGGCGATCGATGAATGGATTATTTATACGCATGTCTAATCCAAAATTAGGATTTTCTCATGTACTATGAGACGTCAAGGTCCATTATGTCCTTTTCCCAAAATGTCCTGTTGAGTTGGACATGGACATGGATAAGGCATGGACAATTTCACAAATGTAACATTCAGGTCTGACTAACCATGCCACGGGCCACGCGGTTAACGAGCCGGTCAAAATCAGTCGCAATGCCTTTGGGGATCCCAAAAATCAGCCGAACGTTAATATCGACAAAAGAAATAATCTTCAAAGTTACTCCCCGGGGAAGGGAAGAAAACCGCTATTTAATTCCGCCGCGTTCGCAGGTGATTTGGGGCGGGGCTCCACTGCTAGCGAGTTCAAATTCTAGAGCGAGCAGTTGTTACGTGGCAATTGCATACTAAAACTTAACACCCACAGAGGCGGGAGTCGCGGGAAAGCGGTCGCGCGCGATCCGGGACGGGATTTTTTTGTTTGAGTTTGTAAACAATCTGTCACATAAGAGCGAGCGCGGTGCAATCTCTGGCGCAGGACGACCGCTATGACAAACAGGAGACCACGCCGCGGGAAGGACACGGCGACACTGGCGCGGGCGCGGTATTCTATGGTAGTCGGTACAAGAGAAGCGGTCTCGCACAGAGAGAAGCGGTCGCGTAGCGGGATACATACATACATACATGTACACACATCCTACTAATATTATAAACGCGAAAGTTGGATGTAGGAATGTTTGTAGGACCGGGTGGCGTTCGTTGGGGAAGGCCTATGTCCAGCAGTGGACGCTAAAAGGCAGAAATGATGATGATGATGTTTGTTAGTCTTTCACGCAAAAACTACAGAACAGATTTTGATGAATCTTTACAGTAATATAGATTATACAAAAGAAAAGCAGTTCCCACGGTAAAAACTTTTCTAGTCTGGCGAAGCCGCGGGAAACCACTACCTGCACACGTACATAGGTACATTATTAGTCGGCTCCCCGCCCCTCCGCAAGTGGCACCCCACCCCGCACCTTTGACCAGTGACGCATGCTGATCCCCGATCACGTGCCTGAAGGCGCAGATATTAATTTGGACAGCCCCCGCCAATATTGAATCAACCTTTGTGACCAGCGGCCTTAACTAATTGTCTTTGAAACTGAATCGTGTGGCAGCCTGAAGGTATATGATGACTTCTTTGGTGCGTTCGTCTGTGGTAGACCTTCATCAGTCATTTGATCTGGAGCTAGAGCAAAATGGAGTCGTCCGTCAAATATAGAAGGCCAATTTCTCTCTGCAGCTGTCTCTCCATAAGATTCTTCAATACCCAAATGGCTACCAGGGTTATCCCATTGAATTTATTTATGCTAATGCTTAACATGGTCTTCCTTTAATTTAGGATACTATGTTAGTAAGAATTTAGTTCTTATGATTGATTTTTCTCTGGTTTGAATCCCCGTCCAGCCAGGTGGTTTTCCAAAATTCTTTAAATACAGTTTTCTTTACTTTTCTTCAGGGGCATTTTTTCATTTTGCTTCACCTGTTTATTGTACTCTATGTATGCTGCCAGGGAATGCACAGACCAAGCGGAAAAATGCCTGCGCACTGTTTGACGTCATTGTCAAATAAACCATATAAACATAATCGTATGAATGACGTCGAGCGCGAGGCGACGCCGACGTACAAAGTCGTTCCTACGATTTTGTTCTTTAGGCTCTGGTGATATGGTATATTTGACAATGCCCGGGCATCAGCGCATCCACCCGAGTTCGTCGGCGGCTTCTCACGTATTACTGCTACTGGTAGTATCTGTGGTACTGGCGCGAAGATACCGCCCGACGGAGGTTATCGCGTGCGCGCAGCCGGAAGCGGCCGGCCTTCCGCGACGCCTTCCGGTGTACAGTGTACACCTGCGGGTTAACACTCTGCTTTTATACGTCATATTAACGCGCAAGGCTTTTCACCCGGCGTCTCTTGCGGGGATATAAGTATCGATTTCTTAAAACAAAACATAGATGCCTCTTAAGTTTCCTTTGGGTATAATGTGCTATCTTCAATATTTAAAGTAGGTAATTTCACTTTTAATTCACAGCCCGTGTGCAATTTTAAGAAACAAAACCACAAAGCACGACTTAGATCGTGCCTCAGAACCTTTTACATGGAACCCTATTATCGTTACGTGATCACATTTTTGGTATTTTGACTGCGCAAGCGTCTTTTAGCGATGTACACAATGAGTACCGCTCTCGGATTAATCAATCACGACTGAATAGGAAGCTCGAACGTGGTGTTACAGTGTTCAGCCGCTAGGTCCCGTTAGGTACCGGTCGTAGTAACACTGGGATCTCTGTCAATAACTATCCTATAAGCAGAGACGTGGTAGCCTAGTTAGTTGTGAACCTGGCCCGTACTGATGAGTTTTTCGAAACTTAAGTAGGTACCGTTTGTTGTAATACGGTTTTTCGGTGAAGGTAAACATCGCGAGGAAACCTGCATACGCCGAAGATTAGAATTACTATTCTAAGGCGTATGTGAAGTCCACCAAAAACGGGTTGGGGCATCGTTTGGCAGACAGGGATTTGGCACAAATTCCCATACGGTCAAATGTTACCGGGTATTGCTGGCAACAAGATAAGATAACTATCCGGACAGGGGTTTGGACCAACATCCCATAACATTGTGGTCAAATATCCCCGGGTGATATTATATATCCTGGCAATGTATGACTTAATAATATCCTGGCAACAAGATGACTATCCTATAAACGTTTTCTAGCACCAATCTATTCTGTGCTAGCACCTACTTAGTGTATATATAACCTTGACACATGCACTAAGCGCGCGCGCGCACGCCACCTGCGCCCGCGCACAACAAAGAGCGCTATCAGCGCAATGTCAACTATTGTCAACTAATAACTACATAACGAGCTCACGTCCGGCACATTTCACTGCTATAGTTAGGCCGTTTAAAACTTTATAGTCACGTTCTGTTTTGTATTTAAAATGAATACACGAACAGCAACAAATAAAGTGAATTATATCTACAAGGTCTTTTAAATGTTGCATCTTTGGCAGTTCTAACAACAAGTATCAACAGCCTGTTAACATGTCCCCAGGCCTACCCTCTCAACGTGGCCCAGTGCGGGTTGGTGGGTTGGTTAGAATTTCTTCTTCGGCGTATGCAGGTTTCCTCACGATGTTTTCCTTCACCGTTAGAGAGCAGTCAGTACATGTACATAAGTTTTGAGAAAAAATATGTATGAACCTGCCTGAACTATCGGTTTTTAATTTTCTTGGCTATTTGTGGCGATCCAAATCATAAGAGCTCTGGTGGCGGAAATGAATTATTTACAGGACTGACAACTACATAAAAAAACCTACCCATAGATCCAAGAATCAACCTCCTAGTCCTTGCGATTATTTTTTATAAATTTTTATAATGCCGCGAAAGGCCCTGTCGAAACGCCATTTATTCATATCAATCCTTAAACGTCCACTGCTGGACATAGGCCTTCCCGAATGAACGCCACCACACCCGGTCCTGCTTTCCACCACCAGCGACATTCTTTGGGTTGTCGGTCCACCTGGCGGAGGGGCGTCCCACGCTGCGCGCACTGTTCGCAGTCTCCACTCGTCTGCATTTCTTAATCGTCATTTATTATAGCATTGTATAATCCACCAAGACTTGGTAGTACTTTGGTTGCCCAAAACAATCGTCAACGCAAGCATCTGACCTGACCTGAGGCAATTAGGCAGAACCCATTATCTTTACCAAAGATTACCAGCGGTTACTCTTACGAAACCTTTATATCACACCATCACTAACAATAACGTGATATTTTGTGCGACGTTGGTTGGCCAACGTGTGTAGTAACCGGCTTACATGTGAACTGCAGCCCGCGGGGGCTTTTGTGCTGGCATTAGTAGCGGCCAGGGCCGGCCGCAGGGAACATGGGGCCTCTTTTAAAAAAAAGAGCCGTAAAAAATATTAACATGTTTTTTACTACGGGATACCATGTTTTGTAACGTATTTTATTTTGTTACAACATATAGCAAAATTTCAAAATTCAAAATTCAAAAGTATTTTATTGCATGTAAGTACACTAGGTACATTTATACAACGTCAATTTTTTATCTACCACCGCCTCCAAGGTGTTATATAGAGCTGGGAAGAAGAAGCGGCGCAACAAACTTCCGCAACACATCTTTTAAAATCAAGTTTGTACATAACATTATTTTGTAAAGATTGTGCGAGGCTGAAGTAACATTAACACCAGGCATCTTTGTCATTTAGATAATCGACTGTTTTATAATAAGCTTTCTTACAAAGTTGTTGTTTAATGTGAGTCTTAAATTTTCTGTCATTCATATTTAAGATTTCTTCTGGTAGTTTATTGTAGAAGCGTATACATTGCCCCGTGAATGATTTACTGACCTTACTAAGCCTTAACTGTGGTGGTACAAGTTTGTTTTTGTTTCTTGTAACATAAGCTGTGTTCATATCACAGTGCCTCAAAAAGAGAGATATATTTTTGCGGACATACAAAATATTCTCAAAAATGTATTGACTGGCAACGGTTAATATATTAATTTCTTTAAACTTTTCTCTTAATGATTCTCTACAACGTAGATTATAGATCGCCCTAACAGCTCTCTTTTGCAAAATAAAGATGATAAAGATGATTAGTTGTGTAAGTTTAATTAAATAATAGCTTAAACAGACAAATTGGTTTGTGTATCCAAGAAAATGGAGCCCGTGTCGAGCAACTACTTAGTTACTTTACCATTTTTTGAAAATAATTTAAGATTTCATGGTTTTCCTTTCATTTAATTTATCAAGTTTGTTAGAGAGATTTTATCCTTATAATTGACTCTAACGATCGATGCAATAAAAGTGCAGGGTGTAATTTTCACAGATTTTAGTCGGTTCGATTCCCGGGTGTGGCAAGCGAATTTTCGAAAATCTTTGAATGCAGTTTGCTTTCCTTTTAAAAATAGAGGAATGTTTTCTTTGAGTAAAATTTTCTATCTACAGTATTAAGAGTACTTTCCCTCCAGGTGGCATTACAAAATTCCACCCTGTATACTGGAATAACATATAGGCTACTTTTTACCGCGAGAAAAACTTATTCCAAGCGGGCAAAGCCACGGGCAACAAATAGAATATTTCATCACAAAATAGGGCACTTTGTTACTTTATATTTTACGTTTATGGGCCCCATATTGTGCCTTCTGCCGGCCCTGGCTACAGGTTAGCTATTGTGCATCCGGGTGGACTCAGGGCCTGGTTGCCTAACCGTCACTATACCAATGCCTATACTGTGTGTAATGTAAGGTCATCGTACCGGCGGGATGCAGATCAAACGAGAGCTTTTATTTAGCAAAAAACGTCGAAAGTCAATATTAAACGAAACCGAGGGTTTTAATCAAGTCGAATAAAATTCTGGGAATGCTAAACGAAATATTTGACTGTAATGAGAAAGGATTTCAAGTGTGTAATGGGTACTTACAATTATAGGCTTGCTTAATTTTGTCTTTGATGATAAAAGCGGTATTTAAGTTGACCTAAAGTAACCTCTAACTTTACGTTTCAGAGATTTTTAAAAGCTTAACTGTTAGTTTTACCTTTAAATGTAAATGAGTGAGGTGTGATTAACTGGATCAATCTTATAATAGGTTGCTTAGATTATTCATTACTGTAGTGGGTTATTCTACTGGGAAAAAAATAAAAACAAAATTTTATAAAATCAACAAAACTGTTTATTTTTTTATTGATTTCAAAGCGGCGATCAAATTTATTTTTGATCAAAATAGCATTAATATAAAATTTTATTAGCATCATTATATGTTTGATTATCTGTTACTTAATCATCTGTTCTAATATTCAAAATTCAAAATTCAAAATTCAAAAGTATTTTATTGCATGTAAGTACACTAGGTACATTTATACAACGTCAATTTTTTATCTACCACCGCCTCCAAGGTGTTATATAGAGCTGGGAAGAAGAAGCGGCGCAACAAACTTCCGCAACACATCTTTTAAAATCAAGTTTGTACATAACATTATTTTGTAAAGATTGTGCGAGGCTGAAGTAACATTAACACCAGGCATCTTTGTCATTTAGATAATCGACTGTTTTATAATAAGCTTTCTTACAAAGTTGTTGTTTAATGTGAGTCTTAAATTTTCTGTCATTCATATTTAAGATTTCTTCTGGTAGTTTATTGTAGAAGCGTATACATTGCCCCGTGAATGATTTACTGACCTTACTAAGCCTTAACTGTGGTGGTACAAGTTTGTTTTTGTTTCTTGTAACATAAGCTGTGTTCATATCACAGTGCCTCAAAAAGAGAGATATATTTTTGCGGACATACAAAATATTCTCAAAAATGTATTGACTGGCAACGGTTAATATATTAATTTCTTTAAACTTTTCTCTTAATGATTCTCTACAACGTAGATTATAGATCGCCCTAACAGCTCTCTTTTGCAAAATAAAGATGGTTTCTATATCTGCCGCTTGACCCCACAGTAGGATGCCGTATGACATGATGCTGTGGAAGTAGCTGAAATAGACTAATCTCGCAGTAGCAATATCTGTTAATTGTCTAATTTTCCTAACGGCGTAGGCGGCCGAGCTTAGTCTGCCAGCTAGTGAAGCTATGTGGGGCCCCCATTGAAGAGATGAGTCTATAGTTATACCTAGGAACACCGTGCTTTTGATAAATTCTAATCTTTCTGTACCTAAAGTTACATTATTAACTACATGTCTTACATTTGGTAGGCAAAATTTAATACATTTAGTTTTTGTTGTATTTAATGCTAGATTATTAATGCTGAACCAGTTAAGTACTTGTGTGAGAGTATTGTTTACCTCAGGAAGATCACAAGCTCTTCTGCTAATTTTAAAAATCAGAGAAGTGTCATCGGCAAATAATACTATGTTGGACATGTTTTGTATTAAAAATGGCAAGTCATTTATATATACAAGAAAAAGAAAAGGACCCAGAACTGAGCCCTGGGGCACCCCCATTTTCACAACTGAACCAGATGATTTAACTCCATTTATATCAACTTTTTGTACTCTATTTTCAAGGTAAGATTTAAGTAATTCGAATGCTCTGTCTTTCACGCCATAATGTTTTAATTTGAGTAGCAAGGTTTCGTGATTAACGCAATCAAATGCTTTGGAGAGATCGCAGAAGATGCCTATTGCATCATGTGAAGCTTCCCAAGCATCAAAAATATGCTTAACAAGCATGACTCCTGCGTCGGTGGTTGATCGTCCCTTAGTAAATCCGAACTGACGATCGTGAAGAAGTTGTTTGAGATTGAAATGACAAAGCAGTTGATTCAGTATGATCTTTTCGAAAATCTTGCTAAGCACGGGGAGAACTGACACTGGTCTAAAATTACTGGGATCTAGTTTGTCACCAGATTTAAACAGTGGTATGATTTTACTTTGCTTCATTAGGTCAGGGAAAATACCTTGATTAATACTCATGTTAAATATAAAAGCTAAGTAAGGCGCAATAATCGTTATGACTGAGTTAACTACTTTAACAGACATTCCCCATAGATCTTCAGAAGATTTTAGTTTTAATGATTTAAAAGCCTTAATAATATCTAGAGAGTTTATGTGTCTAAAATTAAAAACTGTTTCACATATTGTAACGTTATTTACAAGCAAATTTTCGGCAAGAATAGGCGATGAATGCAGAGCTTCGGTGGTTTTAATAGGGATGTTAGTGAAATATCTCCTTCAATATCATTTTCATTGTCTGTTTCCTTATCTGTACCAACATCTCTTTCATTAACCGTTACAGTTAATGTAACGGATAATGAAAGAAATACTTTTGCACTATTTGTTCTAATAGTCATTTCTGTCTACGCTATGTCATTTCTGTCACTGCGTGCAGACAGAAATGACGTAGACAGAGATGACGATTTCACTTTATTTTGATCTTAACTAATCTTTAATTAATTGATTCTTGGTGTGGCTAGCTCATGCAGATAATATTGGTTTCTGTGCATAATTACAACCAGTTATTATGTCACAAACCGCAAGAATTCCGAAGATATTTAACCTGAACAGAATTATGGTTTCGTAGTAGAATGACCGTAGTGTGTTATCTATAAATTTATTTTGCGATACCATACTTACGTTTTGGAAGCATAGAAATGTTCATATACTCTAGCAAAAAGTGTGTATAAGAAATCCTTCTGTAATTATATATTGAATTCTGGAATTATATGTGAAATTATATATTGAAGTGTAATTGAACGGTCGGAGAAATAAAAGGCCAAAATCTTTTGTCGAAAATATATTCGCCCGTTTTCTCTGGTCTTGTCAAGATCGTCGTCCAGATCGTCGTCTGTCTCTTTTTTGTCGTCCGTTCCTCAGTCCTGTCAAGTTAAAGTTCTAGTCTGCCAGTCATGTCTTCAGTCAAAGGAGGCTGGACGCCACAACAGTAATAGATCCATCCTTCCCCTGTATGGAAGGGGTTGAAATACCGTTGGAAATTTATAAGGGTCCATACAGTCTTGAAGAAACTAGTTTGTTATATGGCTAATACTTAGGTAGGTCTGCCTATCTCAAATATACCAGACATGAACTTATAATTCTTGTTCATCTCGAGTTGAGCCTGTTTAAAAATGATGCAATCGATTCGATTCCTGATTTTCATAAATTTGGACGTTCGGAGAATTCGACATACCAGAAATGGACATACGGAGAATTGGACGTAGGTACGAGGTCAAAAGGAATGGATAGCATTGAATTCGAATGTGTAATTCGAATAATTGAACTTTCGATGGAGGAATCGTGAAAACCAAGAAGTTTCGAACCTCTTTTGTCGCGCGCGCGCTCCCTGTGGAGATCGCATCTTGCAAATTTAGTATGGGAAACGATGAAAAATTCTGTGTCAAAATCAGGGGGGGTGCGGACAAATGAAGCGGATTAGCGGGAGGAAGTTGCTCATACAAATTTATATGGAATTTGAAAATGAGAATGTGTGAGTTTCAATTTCGATATACATTTGGCACGATTTTGGCACTCCCTAAAATGATTTTGTTACTCATCCATACGGGAGTAGCTTTTTTTTTAAATTCATGGTGAAAACGCACGGGACTCGTCTCGCGGCGTAAGCTATTAGATATATATTTTGACGTATTTTTATACGTTACATACGTAATATACGTATACGTAATATACGTCAAACTTCGCTATGCAAAATTGATTTGATCTTTAATCTTTTTTTATTTCTTTCAGGTAATTGTCATGATCCTATTTAATTGAAGCAAGAGACGCAAGAAATAGGACATAGCGTGACAAATGTCAAGGTAAAAATAAAACAATACTGTAATTTATGAGTTGGTCCTAGATTTTCACGTAAGGCCGGAGCGCACCGGATGCAGCGAGCCGTCTGTAGATATACGCAAAGTAGATGGCACAACTAATGCATATTATTGAATTTGAAATGGGGAAGCAGCCCGCGGTCGTTTGAAGCAGATGTCGCGGCAGCAGTGGGGAGTTATTGCGACCAGTAGCGGCCGGCTCCCGGACTACGACGCCGGTTGTAACACTTGTAATAGTAATATACAGAAAAATCACATTTAAATTATTTCCAACTATGCGTTTCCCGCAGCTTCGCCCGCGAAGAAAAGTTTTTCCCGTGGGAAAAGCTGTCAAGAGCCATTCCCAACCGACCACCCGAGTGGTCCACCTGTTTATTCAGATAGCAATAAATGTTTTTAACCGACCAGCGGAGTGAGAGCGTCAGTGGCCTCGGGGATAAGACGCGACCTATCATATCGAAAGGTCCGAGGTTCGATCCCCGGTTGGGTCATGTACCAATGGGTTTTTTCTCGAAACTTAAGTACATGTACTGACTGCTCTCAAACGGTGAAGGAAAACATCGTGAGGAAACCTGCATACGCCGAAGAAGAAATTATTAGGCGCATGTGAAGTCCGCCAACCCGCACTGGGCTAGCGTGGTGGACTATAGCCCGCACGCCCTCGTTGAGAGGGTAGGCCTGAGCCCCAGCAGTGGGGAGATTAATAGGCTGTTGATGATGATGATGAATCGACCAGCTGGTGGGTTAGGAATTTGTACCCCACTATTTGCACCATGTGGACCAAGGACGTTGGCGAGAGTGAGGAGAAGGAGGAATAGGACTGGCGACGAAGGGGGGATAGTGAACGTTTATTACTAACTGACCAACCAGATTGACAGCTCAGGTCGGTGGGAATGGCTCCACAAAAATCGCTTTTAGGGCCAAGACCTCGAAATGGTTTTTGTTTGCCCAATTCGATGGGATTCGTTTCAATGCGGTGAACCCATGCGCTTCGGGAGATATTGTGATTCAAAGTGAGCTCAAAGTTGATGGATTGGGGGGGGGGGGTTTAGCGCGAGACGCCGCGGCTTAGCGCGCCCGCTCAACGCATAGAAGGCAGCGATTACTGTCACAAAATAACAGCTATGCTCGCAGTTTCGGTGCTGGAAAAACCGGGATTTGAATTTACCAGTACCGGTCACTCGGTCTGATAACGGTTACAGAGACAATACCGGTATCAGCAAAACCTGCGCCACTTAAGTTAAGACCCCTCAGGCCCGTTTTGTCCTATTCCCGGAATGTCCATGATTGAATGGTCGTTTAAAAGATTTTGTTTTTATTTGTAAATGAATTCCGATGTTGTAACTCGCGACTAAAAATTAGGTTAGATTGGCCTGAATTTATATTTTGGTCGCCCAATATATTATTTTAGTCGCCAGGTATGTTATTACAGTCGCTCGGTTTGTTATCAGCCTTACTAAATCACGCCATGCCACTGTAGACTGTATAGTTTAAGACGCAGAACCGCTGATCGCTTATCGCACCCACCACACGTCGCCACTTACCCTGTACTTAAAATTAGTCAAGTCGGCCATTATTTAAATGTCTGTCACTTCGTCGTGTCACTCTCGATCACTAAACGCCATCGCTTATCGCGCTCACCAGCCAGTGCTATAGTTTTACTATGATTACTCGTGACGATTTAAACGTTATGTTGTCGACTGCTACTGTACAGCCTGAACGACTTTTTAAAAGTAGATTTTGGCTTGGTTACTAGACCTTTAAGCCATATCTCATTTAAAACTAGCTGTTGCCCGCGGCTTTGCTCGCGTTTTTTGGCGGTAAACTGGATGTTTTTCAATCTGCAATCACTCCTTCTTAAACCACGAAAAACGCAGTGAATTTACGAAATAAAGAGAATAAATTAATACCGGAATGCGTAACTAGCTACAGGGTGTTGCCGGCATGAATCACCGCACGCTGTATGCAGCCGCGTCGCGCGACGTCCGGGTGACGGCCTTTATTTATTACTTAATATTGTGCCGCACTAGAAACAGCCCAAACGACACCAGTTACCGGTAGTTCACAATTCCTACCGAGTTCCAGGCTTCAATCAATATCGTATCGTATCAACATCGTATCGTATATTGATAGTGGCTAGCCCTATCGATAGTTTAGTAATGTTCGATCGTCTATAAGTCCCAGGCTAGAGTGTCCAGGCGATAGCGTGATAAGCAAGAATCAATCGTACTATCGATATGTAATCGTATCAACATTGTATCGTATATTGATAGTGGCTAGCCCTATCGATAGTTTAGTAATGTTCGATCGTCTATAAGTCCCAGGCTAGAGTGTCCAGGCGATAGCGTGATAAGCAAGAATCAATCGTACTATCGATATGTAATCGTATCAACATTGTATCGTATGTTGATAGTGGCTAGCCCTATCGATAGTTTAGTAATGTTCGATCGTCTATAAGTCCCAGGCTAGAATGTCCAGGCGATAGCGTGATAGGCAAGAATCAATCGTACTATCGATATGTAATCGTATCAACATTGTATCGTATGTTGATAGTGGCTAGCCCTATCGATAGTTTAGTAATGTTCGATCGTCTATAAGTCCCAGGCTAGAGTGTCCAGGCGATAGCATGATAAGCAAGAATCAATCGTACTATCGATATGTAATCGTATCAACATTGTATCGTATGTTGATAGTGGCTAGCCCTATCGATAGTTTAGTAATGTTCGATTGTCTATAAGTTTCAAGCTTCCCGTCACGTCATAGAACGTCCAGATGATAACGTGATAGGCAAGAATCAATCGTACTATCGATATGTAATCGTATCAACATTGTATCGTATGTTGATAGTGGCTAGCCCTATCGATAGTTTAGTAATGTTCGATCGTCTATAAGTCCCAGGCTAGAGTGTCCAGGCGATAGCATGATAAGCAAGAATCAATCGTACTATCGATATGTAATCGTATCAACATTGTATCGTATGTTGATAGTGGCTAGCCCTATCGATAGTTTAGTAATGTTCGATTGTCTATAAGTTTCAAGCTTCCCGTCACGTCATAGAACGTCCAGATGATAACGTGATAGGCAAGAATCAATCGTACTATCGATATGTAATCGTATCAACATTGTATCGTATGTTGATAGTGGCTAGCCCTATCGATAGTTT
Source organism: Metalampra italica (assembly GCA_949699065.1). Lineage (NCBI taxonomy): Eukaryota > Metazoa > Arthropoda > Insecta > Lepidoptera > Oecophoridae > Metalampra > Metalampra italica. The sequence continues at coordinate 11,194,337 of OX452980.1, forward strand.
AGTAATGTTCGATCGTCTATAAGTCCCAGGCTAGAATGTCCAGGCGATAGCGTGATAGGCAAGAATCAATCGTACTATCGATATGTAATCGTATCAACATTGTATCGTATGTTGATAGTGGCTAGCCCTATCGATAGTTTAGTAATGTTCGATCGTCTATAAGTCCCAGGCTAGAGTGTCCAGGCGATAGCATGATAAGCAAGAATCAATCGTACTATCGATATGTAATCGTATCAACATTGTATCGTATGTTGATAGTGGCTAGCCCTATCGATAGTTTAGTAATGTTCGATTGTCTATAAGTTTCAAGCTTCCCGTCACGTCATAGAACGTCCAGATGATAACGTGATAGGCAAGAATCAATCGTACTATCGATATGTAATCGTATCAACATTGTATCGTATGTTGATAGTGGCTAGCCCTATCGATAGTTTAGTAATGTTCGATCGTCTATAAGTCCCAGGCTAGAGTGTCCAGGCGATAGCATGATAAGCAAGAATCAATCGTACTATCGATATGTAATCGTATCAACATTGTATCGTATGTTGATAGTGGCTAGCCCTATCGATAGTTTAGTAATGTTCGATTGTCTATAAGTTTCAAGCTTCCCGTCACGTCATAGAACGTCCAGATGATAACGTGATAGGCAAGAATCAATCGTACTATCGATATGTAATCGTATCAACATTGTATCGTATGTTGATAGTGGCTAGCCCTATCGATAGTTTAGTAATGTTCGATCGTCTATAAGTCCCAGGCTAGAATGTCCAGGCGATAGCGTGATAGGCAAGAATCAATCGTACTATCGATATGTAATCGTATCAACATTGTATCGTATGTTGATAGTGGCTAGCCCTATCGATAGTTTAGTAATGTTCGATCGTCTATAAGTCCCAGGCTAGAGTGTCCAGGCGATAGCATGATAAGCAAGAATCAATCGTACTATCGATATGTAATCGTATCAACATTGTATCGTATGTTGATAGTGGCTAGCCCTATCGATAGTTTAGTAATGTTCGATTGTCTATAAGTTTCAAGCTTCCCGTCACGTCATAGAACGTCCAGATGATAACGTGATAGGCAAGAATCAATCGTACTATCGATATGTAATCGTATCAACATTGTATCGTATGTTGATAGTGGCTAGCCCTATCGATAGTTTAGTAATGTTCGATCGTCTATAAGTCCCAGGCTAGAATGTCCAGGCGATAGCGTGATAGGCAAGAATCAATCGTACTATCGATATGTAATCGTATCAACATTGTATCGTATGTTGATAGTGGCTAGCCCTATCGATAGTTTAGTAATGTTCGATCGTCTATAAGTCCCAGGCTAGAGTGTCCAGGCGATAGCATGATAAGCAAGAATCAATCGTACTATCGATATGTAATCGTATCAACATTGTATTGTATGTTGATAGTGGCTAGCCCTATCGATAGTTTAGTAATGTTCGATTGTCTATAAGTTTCAAGCTTCCCGTCACGTCATAGAACGTCCAGATGATAACGTGATAGGCAAGAATCAATCGTACTATCGATATCGAATCGTATCAATATCGTATCGTATTTTAGTGGCTAGCCCCCTATCGATAGTTTAATTGTCTATACAGGGTGATTAGGAGGTCGCTGCAAAGCTTTGCGGAGGTGACAGTGACAGGGGAGATAATTTGCTGTGCATGACGTCAAATACCTTTGTACAAAACCTTACGGTTTTTGAAATATTCGAGATTTTCGTGTTCAAAATAACATTATTTTCACATTTTCGCGCTAATTAAACACCCATGGAACATTGCACCTTGGTTATTTTTATACTATGTGTGTAACTGTGCTGTGATTATTTAAACAACAAATAACTAGTGACTATACAACTATAATGTTTTGCATTACTGTTAAAAATCCTCTTTCGCAAAATAACAACTCGCATTTTTGATTATTTTTATTTTGTACTAAGCTGAGGCATGTAAATTGTGTCACATGCCCCTGTCACCCCGCAAGGCTTTGCATCCACCTTCCAAGCACCCTGTATACAATTTCGCCGATGTTTACATCGCGACTTCACACCAGTCCGACGGGTTCGTTGTAAAAGCAGCAATGTGCTATAGAAAGTTGAAGGGAGAGGTTCTGGGTCAGCGCGAGAGGTCGATTAACTTGATGCATGGCCTGCACCATTATTTATTCTGTGGCAGGGCCCTTGATGTGGCCGCCATGAATATATTGTTAAAATAGTACTACTATTATTACAATAACAATACATAAAGTCTTTTAAAAAACTGTACACTTTATGTTTTTTTCTTTCTTAATTTTGTAGTCTATGTAACATTTTAAATCCCTTTTTACTGTCACGTTATTTTATTAATATTTTTGTTTTGTGCTTTAATTTATTTTGCATAAATGCAAATTAATGTATGATATTTAGTTTAGATTACTGTTTTATCGGTTTTCTCCGTAACTAGATGAACGACATGTAATTATTAAATACTCAATGATTGTTATTATTAAACACCCTGTATGCAACATTTTTTCACGATCTCGTGCATTCGATTGCTCGAGGCAAACACCCGAACCACTAGTTCAATTCGCTGAATCTCAGTCAGTTCAATTTCCACAATCTTTTCGTCAACATGTTTATCTAGTGATGTTTATAAGAGTATAGAAGATAAAATTATCACCTCCGCCGCAGAGTGATAATTTATTGGACGGAGGTGTATGGCCTGTGACGTCATCATACAATTCTCGTGACGGATGTCATCTGTCAAAGACGGGTGTTATGAGTTGGACACTCAGTAGTGTTGTCTGTTTTCGAATTTCAGCTCAATTTTTCGAATATCCAATGATGACCAGGAAAACAGCAACTGGATCTAAATACCGGTATTAGCTAGAGACCCCAAAAGACTAATTTTTGGGTTTTTCAAAACCTTCAATGATATACGGCTGGTCAAACCGAATGCAACGCAGCACAGCGCAGCAGCTTATGACGTTGTAACGTTTGGAATAGTATGGGAAAAGACACACCAAACGCACGATGCTGCACAGCGCTGCGCAGTAACGCGTTCCGCGTTTGGTGTGCCATTTCTCATTCTGTTCCATACGTTACAACGTCATAAGCTGCGCTGCATTCGGTTTGACCAGCTGGACTATTTTTGAATCGCTCGCTTCGCTTCGAACGGTCGATTCTACTAATTTTCACTCGACATCCGATACAGAACCCATACAAGATTAGTAGAGTCGAATGCTCGAGGCGAGGCGAGCGATTCAACAATAGAGCTCCAGTACGCTTACCATTGAGTTTACAACGTCAACACTCACTACTACGTAGAAAAACTATATCTATATCTCTCTGTCTTTCTTAATAAGTGGAAAAGAGACAGCACTATTACCTTTTTACGTAGTCGCTAGCGTGTATCGACGCTGTCAACACATGGCAGGGCTACAGGCCACCTTCGGCACGCACGTGTCACGTCTGGGTGTACAGTCGACCGCACGTCAGTGGAAACGCTTTGACCTTCAGCTGGGCTAGCCTAGGGAGTTCCAATACTACGAGAGACCAGTTTATACTGGTTTTGTTTCCACTGACCGGTCGACCGTACATACGCCGGTGATTAGCAAGCGCCGAGTGATCGACCGGGGACAATGCTGCGCGCGCGCCGCCCGCCCCCGCCCGCCGCCCGCGCAGGCTTCCACGCCTTTTACGCATATTGTATTAGTTTTGCACATATTTATATGTTGGGTTTATGGTCACCAGCCAGGAGGTAGCCACTGACTCAGCAGTCGTTGCCCTCACCTTATAAATGAAGTGATAAAATTACAATTTGGATTCTAATGCCATCTGTTCATTTGTACTTTTAAGGTATTTGACTTGACCATAGCACGAATTTCGACGACGACTAATACTTTAGATGTTTAGATAATATTTTGAAAGAAAGAAAAATAATTTATTCCACCACAGCCATACATTTAAAATTAAATTAATTAAAACCTAAATTAGATCAGGTAAACGGTGCTGTGGATGCGAAAAGGTCACCATCTCAGCATACAGCTGCACCCAAGAGGCCCAGCGCTGGTTTTCCGTTGGGGGCCTTAGCTAGGTGTCCCCAAGTGTGTGTGTGTGTGTGTGTGCATTGTGTGTCCGAAAGAAGATTTAAGTAATGTTAATAAATTAAAGTTGTAATAAAAGGTACATAAATTATAATATTTATATAAATTTTCATATGTACTTTCTTTCACTGTTCATTGTTATCTTTGTTCATTGGGGAACGTCTATCTCCAGCATCGGACGTTGAATGGCTGATACGATGATTATGTTTCAGAGTACCAGAAGTACTAAAGAACACATGCCGTTCATTTCTTTATACATTTTTAAAAATAAATTTTGTAATTTAAACACCATTTGCTGGATGCAAATAAATAATTTTCATTCTTTCTTTCTTTTTTTCTTTACACTTATCGTTCCCACCCACCCTGTATGTTCACCAGGCCTTGAAGCTTGAACCCTTGATCTTACGAATCAGCAAATAACTTGCCCCTATCTATAGTACAGAACAGTTAAATTTTTACCCACTTGAGTCGCCATGTATCAGGTGTTCCCTTAGCAATAAAATGGTCATTGAATAGTAGTAGCTTGAAGTGAGTCGTTAACTTTCGTCCGGCCGGTCTGTCCTGTCCGTCCGGTTTATTGCCGGGCGACAATAAAACACAGCCGCGGTCTGCGGTAAATCAGTTTTAACTCGTCTGCTGGGTCTCCAGCCCTCTCCCGTCTTCAAGGGGTTGATTATGGATAACCAAACGTCGCAACTAAGGTAACGTTTATTCTTTGGGGACGGCCTATGTCCAGCAGTGGACGTTTAGGCTGATATGAAAGACGAAGACAAGAGCTCTCAAAATTGTTAGCACTTATGTTTCAATTTCCACATTTGACGTTGGAGTCGTAACAATTGGATCCAGTTACGACTCTGTAACGTGAGAAAGTGTTACCAGTCGCATTTTGTTGGGCAATTACTTTTATGTCGTGTATCGTAATCGTAACTTTCAGTTTGATAATCGACTAATCGGTTTTCGATTGGTGTGTAATCGTCACTTTGCGTGTTAACATCAATGATAGCACTTTTCTAGATCTATGTTTCTATGAGGTGTTACCCTCTGTCTTGTCAATAAAGATCATTTCTTTTTCTTCATATCTTTTCATATTTTCTATTATTCTAGGTAAATTTTCTTTGTATTTCTTTATGTTTGGCCATCTTTGTGGGTATTTCAATAATGATCTATAATAATCTTTCAATATCAGAGCTAATGACTACGGGGAAACAGCCTTTCGGCCATAAGACATTCGACATTAAACAGATTCTCAAGCAGAAATATATTGTGACGCTTGTCATTATCAGATTGTACCAACAGTAAATCATCTATACCTGTATTTGCCCTGAGACACTGAAAAAACAGAACGAACACAATACTGTCGCTAGCTAGCTAGACTTATTATCATGCTGACTATCAGTAAACGCTTTTGGCTCCGTATAATATACGGCAGATACGCGGTAGAAACATGGCAGATACAATGCAGATAGCGCGCCGTAGACGCAGCGGTCGCGGCGAGCGGTTGGAGCGCAGCCAACAGCGGCGCGCGGCTCGCCGGGACCCGACACATACTTTAATTGCCTATTATGTCGTTATGAGAAAAATGTTCAGCCAATTTGAGGTCGGATGGGGATGCAGCGGGATTTAATCACGTTCTGTTCCCAGTTTTATTACCTTAATCCAGTTTTCAAAGGATCTGTCTTCACAATTTCTCTACCAGCGTTGCGTTGTATCTTGTGGTTCTCTTTAGTGCTGGGTTTGCTTTGATCTCTCTTGTCTCATTAACCAGTTTTTGTCGCCCATCGAGGATGTTCTTCTTCCGGTCTTCTATCAAAGGTCAGCACCAACTGTTGAATTATTATTAATTGTTGGTTGAATAGGCTGTTTGTGTAATATTATCGTTGCCTTAGGTTATAAGTAAATGAAAAGTGTTCTGTTCCAATTTCAAATTCAAGCCTTCACACACAAACTATATAGGGATACTACCTTCACATTATATGGTTCAAGAAACCATGTTTGTTTTATTTTGATATATTATTTTATTTTTTCCAACATGGTAGCAGAGCGTGGTTGGAAACCTCTGAAAAGGAAAATGTGCAGCAAGACTGACTTTCGTTGCAATAAAGCAACTCGTGAAAAATAAGATTTTCAACATCGGATGAAGACAAAGAAAAACGCGATCTGACAGCGCTATAGAGCTGAAGTTGAGCAAGACTCGACGATGAATTTCAAGAAAATTCAGTTGCTGGTTGTAGATCGTTAAAGTTGTGGAAAGAGAGCACAAGATGCTACCACAGAAGTCGAGAGAGAAAAGAGAGAAAAAACTGATGGAACACATCAAATTAGCACAAGATGCTGCAGAAGTCGAGAGAGAAAACTGATGGAATACATCAATTTAGCACAAGATGCTACAGAAGTCGAGAGAGAAAAAAACTGATGGAACACATCAAAATAGCACAAGATGCTACAAAACCTGAAAACAGAGAAAGTGAGATACAATGACATGCTATGCGAAAAAGGACATAGAGAAATAGAAGCAAGACTTCATAATGAACTCTGGAGCATCCATTCCAACACCAACATGGTGTTTCGAACATTAAAAAGAAGCTCGGAAGCTCTTCTGAATCATTAGCGATGGTATCCTCTTTATCCGGGTCTTCTTCTGCCCAGGATCCTTAATTAGTTGAAGGAACTGGTGTTTTGTGTTCCTCATCATATGGCCGAAGTAGAGCTTTCTAGTTTTGACCTTTTACAAGATCTTTGTCTCATGTTAGTGTAGCTGTTAGATTGTTGTGTATTATATTGACATAAGTAAGTACCTATACCTAGGTGTACATATATTTGAAGATCGTAGAGTCCTCTTCATCAATTGTATTATGTGTTGAATTGAAAGTCCCCAAAAGCGTATGAGGTTTGTCGCGACATTTGATGTAAATCTGGGCGAAATTCGCAAAGATTTTAATTCAATTTGTTACGTTGAGGCAAACTGAGTAATCTCTGGGTTCAACATGGCGTTTTATGTTAACGATATTACTCGTGTTTTCATTTCAAAGCTAACGTTGTTCAGCTCTCACGGGCGTCCGCAAAACGTAAGCTAACAACCTCACGGCGCGCGCGGAAATAGTTTATGTGGAATATTTATAAAGCCGGTATTCCGTTAGAATTAAACTGTCATTTTTAAACTTGATTGTTTTATTTGGAAACGAAATTGTACTCTTTGTTGCCTCAATGGAATCATTCATGCGTCTGTACAATTTATTCTAATCTTTTAGTTTCCAAATTTTCACGAAGGACTGTGACAATACGAAAACACTTTAGCCACGTGAGGTCAATAAATCGTTTACGGGGCAATGTATGCGCTTCTACAACAAACTACCAGACCACTTGCGACGGACAGAAATATTAAGAAACAACATTGGAAGAAAGCCTATTATAAAATCGACGATAATTTAAATGACAAAGACTGCTATTAATGTTAATTCAGCTTCACACAAACTTAAAGTGCACACAAATCTATGTACGGTCGACCGCACGTCAATGGAAACAAAACCAGTATAAACTAATCTCTCATAGTATTGAGACTCCCTAACAGGCTAGGCCAGCTCAAGTGTTTCCACTGCCGTGCGGTCGACTGTACAACCAAAACTACCCTTTTCTTGTAACTTACAATGTACCCCCCATGTAATACGGAAACATCTTCTTTTAGGCTACTTAGGTACCTACTGCATCCCTTCTCCCGCGGTCCAGCCGGCTGGCAGCGCGCCAGCCAGCCGCGGGCATGCATTATACAAATGAGGACATAGCTTATCCTGCACTTGCGCTGTGGCATTCCGTGGCTTTACCACTGTGCAGACGGGTTTGGGCGGTTTCGTGCTGTGAGGTTTGTGTTTGGTTGCTCATGGTATATGTGGCTCAGATTGTTACCTTCTAACTTGTTTCATCATCTTCTTCATATCAGCCTGTAGACGTTCACTGCTGGACAAAGGATCCTCCAAGGATCTCCACGACGACCGGTCCCGCGCTAACCTCACCCAGCCGGGTCCCGCGACCTTCACCAGATCGTCGGTCCACCTTGTGGGAGGCCTACGCTGCGTCTTCCGATACTTGTTTAGTTCGGATCTAAAACGCAAGTTTTTGCGTGATTTGGTTTGGGGTTCCTTTCCATTCCACTGATTGTATTTAAAACTAAAATAATGGACGAGAACCATTTTCTAAGACATCAGTCTGTTTTTTTTTCCTTCAGTCTTACTGTGTTTATGTTCGAATTCAGTTCAACAGTAGATTATTATAGTCTTTAGGTATCTAGACGTGACCGTGTTTATTTACAAGTCATGTGAGCTATGAAAAAGAAAGGATAAAGAAACCAGTTACAACAATGAGTCGTATCATTTCATTAATCATACTGCGGCCAAGTACACGATTAGCATATTATCTCCGTGGCTCAGTACAGACAGACAGACGGACTGTCTCCCACAGTTTCAATGGCAATTGTTCTCGCGTCTCGCTCGCACTCGCAGCCGAACGAGCAGAGTGAACGCGACGGCGGGAGTGCAGTGAATCACGAACGCGTGCGCCGCGAACCGTTAACTGTGACTTGGCTGGTGTGAGTGAGAAGCTGCGGCGAGAACGAGACGCCAACTTTCTTTTTCTAGTAATGAGATGGATGCTATAGGATAGTGTTTTGAGGCTGAAAGTTATTTAAGATTTGAAATTGTCTAATTACTAGACTCATTATTTATGTTACAGAGAAAGTGTGCACTTTTTGATGAGTTGTTTGTCGAAGTATTTTTGGACGATCCAAAGGTAACTGAGGTAGAAGGTTCAAAGTTTTCGATCTATGCTATAATTACTAAGTAGTCATGAATGAACTCTAAAATGCCGCAGTAGTAATCTTAAAATATCACAATCCAAAATGCATTCTACAATGTTATCTAATTGAATTGTCCTAAGGCTGTTTGGGTAGGTAGGTACTTTGTTTCAATGTCAATCCAACTGGTCTTTCGACTAACTGGTTATTCTGATAAACATCCTATTTTTCATTTGCTTCGATTGCGGTTAAATACTGTTTTCAAACCTTTGCAACTTACAAACATTTGGTACTCTTTTCAAGTGGCTATATTTATGTGTGACCATTTTTATTTCGTACCTTGGACCGAGTGCGTATGAACCGTTACCGGCGTTCGGTTCGACACTGGTTGTAGTTTTGTTTGCTATAACGTTATAGGTGAACGGGTCGTTGTCGACCGCCTGCGCCTGCGCCGGCGCCGCTTCTAGGTCATCCGGCCCATTGTTAGACCTCTTTTTGGGCCGATTTCGGATAATCGTGACAATCAAGTAGTTATTGTCACTTTGTGGTTGAAAGCCTGTCATTTATGTGTTTGAATGAAAGTGTTTCGTATTACTGGCAGCACGGATGAAAGTTAAAAAGGGCATTAAATCATATTTGACAGTTAACTTTTTAACTTTACAAAGTTTTGTATTAATCCTGTTAACATTTGAAGACACAGGAGCGGGTGATATCAATCAATACCATCTGATTGGTATCCACGCTTAGAATAATGAATAAAGATGAAGCAACAACAAAAATAACATTTCGATTTCATTTAGAATAAAAAACAAAGAATTAGAATGACCAGTGAGAAACCCAGGAAAGTTAGGATGAAGAACCTCAGTGGGATTGAAGAAGATGAAGAAACAAGATGAAGAAAGCACACCGGCGAAGGATGTTTGCTTCGTGACGTCAACACCGATCGGAACAGAAAACAGTTCAACGAACCTAACGTTTATGATAATTGTGACATTTGGAAGAATGATGGACCCTAAACTCTAATGGGATTCACATTTTAACGACGTTTCACTTCCTGGTACGGAACCGCCACTGTAGAACGATTATTTGGAGAGCCCCGCGGACCGGTCCGCGCCGGATTTGGCGGCCATCTTTTCGCTGATTGTCGAAATCTGTGACATTCGTTCGTCGCGAGAGGCTCGCGCGGAAACGATGAGTAGGTCGTTGCCTCGTGTCGTGTCGACAGTCTTGCGCTTAGAGTGTACATACTAGCTATATGTATACTCTTAGGTCTTGCGTTTTGTGCTCTGTGGAGTTTCCTACACAATCGCCCTACAATTTTTCCTTTTTCGCGATTCTTTACATGTTTGGAGGTACCCCTAAAAAGTAGATCGTAAAGTATCGGTGGGGAAGACGGACTGTCATCTCGAGAAGTCCGAGTTGATCCCCGGCTTGGCCATACACCAATGGTTTTTTTTCTCGAAACTTAAGTAGGTACACTTACTGACTGCCCTCAAACGGTGAAGGAAAACATCACGAGGAAACGTGTATACAATTGGAAGTCCACCAATCCGCACTGGGCTAACGTGGTGGACCATAGCCCGTACGCCCTCGTTGAGAGGGTAGGCCTGTGCTTCAACTGTGGGTGTCATATCAATTATAGGCTGTTTTGTGTGCCTACTAACTGATCAAATCAAGACTGAATGCGGTATCAAAAGTGTCCATTTTTTGTGTCAGCCTAAAATAAATCTGGGCTAGACTTTGACAATAACAAATTTTACTTTGTAACGGGCCCGATTCCGCCCGGGCGGAATGGGTTTTACAGAATTCGAAGCATAAAGTGAACTTTTAGATGGACGAGCGCCGAATTGCGGTAAACGGCAGATGGTCTGATTTGTCGGTCTAGAATCCCACATTTGTCGATGGTTTAGGGTTGTCTGACACAAAAGACATTTTTAAAATTATTATATGGCCTTTCATAATTTTAGCGGAGAATACACTGCCAGATAATACTCGTGTTCATAGGTTTCTCTGTATACCATTCCCTAATGTCAATGATGTAAACACCGTTTTTGCATAAAAAAATTTAAGTCTATGGTTTTAAAAAAATAATTTAGTTTATGGTTTTTTGTTCAGATTATTGCACGGCTACAAAACTCCTCAGGCCGTCATCGCAGCGGTTTACTGCAACTAGTTGCGATAGAGGGTTAATAATCTTTGTACGCAACTGGTTGCGATAGAGGGATAATAATCTTTGTACGCAACTGGTTGCGATAGAAGAGTTAGAAAAGAAACGTAACATACCACTAATACAAAATATGCAAAGAATAAAAAAATTGCAATTTAATATTGAACATTAATTTGAATATTTACATATTTAAATAAGTGAATACTTTAAAAACATCTTTATTACAATATTATGTTGGTTGTGATAGGCAGGTTAAAGCCTGGTTAATGCCACCCGGGGCTGTGATTGATTGATTGATTGATTGAGCCTTGAGCCCCTCCCGCCAACATCGCCCCAATGCCTACATCAATCTAATAACAGAAGTTTTGATGAAATAACAGATGTGTTTTCAAGACTACACTATCACCACATATAAAACAAATCCGTGAAAACAATTGCTATTTTTCAACCGACGAAAAACAAAAGAGGAGGAGGTTCTCTTCTGTTCTAAATAATTCTATATCCCTAGTACATTTTAGACTTTCGCGCTTTGTATTCATAATTATATAAAAATTTAAAAATAAAATAATTATAAAAAAATTAAATATTTTTTTTATTTTTTTTTATTTTGTAAATAATTATATAATTATTCTATATCCCTCATAAAATATTGTGAAAAAAGTGACAGCCATAATAGAAAACCTAGGCAATTTAAATGCCTAAGGCATTGATTCGCGCTCATTTTAAGTAATATCTGGAGAAATGGTCACCAAAGCGTATCGATCCAGTAGCTCTCTATCGAGTTATTAACAGACAGACTTGTTGTTTGTTGCGCCGCTTCTTCTTCCCAGCTCTATATACCACCTTGGAAGCGGTGGTAGATAAAAAATTGACGTTGTATAAATGTACCCAGTGTACTTACATGCAATAACATAGTTTTGACTTTGACTTTTGACAGACAGACCCCCAAAATATCTTCGCTATACTTAGAATGGGGCTCATACTTGGCTTAATCTTAAAGGTAATGTATCCATAGTGTTTAGTTAGTAGTACCACGGGCCAAAGTATACCAGTGCGCAGTGGTACTACCGGTATTAGTACCGGTATTTTTATATCTACGTCTGCCGTGACCCCTACCATGAATTTACAGCGTCAATACTCGTAACGGTTTCAGTTGTTTCAGTATGTCATGGTAGGGGTGCAGAACCGATATTCCATCGCCTCTTCGCCCCTCCTAATTGTTACCAAATTAATTGGAGAAACAATTGAATTTAACTTTTAAGTTTCGACCTTGTTATTGTCTGTATTCATAAAGTTTCTTAACGTATTAAATTTGTAAAGATCTTAATTGTTCTTCAGAGCACTTTCTAATAATCGGTGATTATTGGGTTTTATACTAAACGAACGTCAGTGGCGTCGGACATAAGACGCTGCCTATCATATATCTAAAGGTCCGAAGTTCGGTCCCCGACTGGGACCGAATACCAATGGGTTTTTTCTCGAAACTCGAGTACATTTACTGACTGTTCTCAAACGGTGAAGGAAAACATCGTGAGGAAACCTGCATACGCCGGATAAGAAATTCTTAGGCGCATGTGAAGTCCAATAACCCGCATTGGGCTAGCGTGGTGGACTATAGCCCGAACGCCCTCATTGAGAGGGTAGGCCTGAGCCCCAGCAGTGGTGACATGTTAATAGGCTGTTGATTTCATACTAAACATACCTACTTTACTTTGTAGTCAGATTTGTTATTTATTACCCAAAAAAGTAATCCAAATTGTCTTTTAAACTACTGATATGGTTACATTTGTTATTTTTGAACCTTCTGTATCTAATTTATCTATTCTATGACCTAGATTACTTACTAATGTCAAATTTGACAGGTGTTTTGTGTGCGGCTGTGTGTGTGTCACCGAGTCTAGCGCCTCAACCGTTTTGAATGAAATTGTGTATTTGTGATTGTATTCGAATTCCTTAAAAATATCTTGACGGTTTTTCTTTTATTTCTACCTTTTAAAATAAAGGGTACCTCTATGGTACCTGCCATAAAAGAAACATGAATACAAAATGAATGAACTGCGATATCCGTCTTAGAGCCCTGGGACAAAGCTTGTTTGAATTTGTTTGCTTGACAATGTTTGAATGCGTTTAGATTGCATTGCAGCTTCATTAGAAGCAAGTCCATCACCTGGCATGTGGCTGGCGACATGTGACGACGTGACTGGAGACTTGTGACGAACGTGGCGACTTGTGACGACCTGCCTGATAGGGATAGAATTTGTTTCGTGGAGGTTTGCTTCACCTAGTTTGATAACCATTGTCTATGTGGATTTTTCTTCCAGGTATTTAACCAAGTATGAACGTAGAAGCCGTTGTTCTAGCTACATAACTATTTGGATAACCAGTTACCTAGCTAGAGTAACTAGTTATCTGCGTTGAGAGAAGAGAAAATCGAGGTTAATTTTAATTAATCACAATTAAAAACAGAGAGCGTCAGTGGCCTCGGGGATAAGACGCGACCTATCATATCGAAAGGTCCGAGGTTCGATCCCCGGCTGGGCCATGTACCAATGGGTTTTTTCTCGAAACTTAAGTACATGTACTGACTGCTCTCAAACGGCGAAGGAAAACATCGTGAGGAAACCTGCATACGCCGAAGAAGAAATTCTTAGGCGCATGTGAAGTCCACCAACCCGCACTGGGCTAGCGTGGCGCACGCCCTCGTTGAGAGGGTAGGCCTGAGCCCCAGCAGTGGGGAGATTAATAGGCTGTTGATGATGATGATGATGATGATGACAATTAAAAACTAAACAATTTTGACAGTCTTGTAGTTTTTGAGTATCGGCTATCTTTTGCCGGCCTTGGCCACTAAGATTTAGAAAATCCCTTACTTATGGATAGAAGTGGACCTAACCTGACGCAACAGAAATTTGTTAGGTATAACTTTTATCAATTTATTCGACACCATGTATGTACGTATATGATAAGTGAGAACTGTATTGTTTGTGATTTTGTTGGCGACGTCCGATGTATAGTAACGGTGACGGCGACAGTGACTGTCACCAGCGGAGTGGTCGGCGGTGACGGCGAGAGCAATGACCTCTAGTGCTGCACTGTCTGAAGAAGCGGTTCTAGCGTCAGTGTAGGCATTACATTTTGCGTGGACACTATTTAACAAGATGACGTTATAAGCAATTATAGCAATTTAGTTTGGAGGTACACACATACTTTCAAAGTACTCGTGTTAATTTTTCTTATACACTTACCAATCTAGACAGATACATAAGTGCTTGAATTTCGGTCGGCAGTCGAGTAGTGCGCGCTCCCGGGTCGGGGCAGACCAAGCGGAAAATTGCCCGCGCACTTTTTGACGTCATTGTCAAATGAACGAGATCAATTCACTATGGCCTAAAGAACAAAATCGTATGAATGACCTCGAGCGCGAGACGACGCCGACGTGCAGAAGTCATTATACGATTTTTTTAGGCTATTAAGCGGTTTTTTTCTGTAATGTTCGAAATAGTATGAAGCCCTTTACATCAAAGCGGCGGCGGCGCGGCGCGTTCTTCATACAAACCGCCGCCGCCGCAACGCTTTCGCAACGGCGCCGCCCAGTGTGTGTCACGCTTTAGCACTTTTGACGTCATTGTCAAATGAACCGTTCATTTGACAATGACGTCAAAAGTGCGCGGGCAAATCGCCGCTTGGTCTGCGCAGTCCCTTATGCGGGCGACGAGACTAGGAATAGTATATTGTTCCGCTTGGCGGTCGATTACCACCATTCCCAGTCATGCTGTGGATGTCGTACAGACGCCGGTGATGGGCACCAGACTCACACTGGCGGCAGCAGGATCGGTCAGTAATGACTAATGACTAGGGAATAAACAATCTAATTACTTAAGTGATTATTTTGTCAGGAGAAGGTATTTTTTGTTACTTAGGTACTCCATGTGTTATTTACAAACTGATTGCAACAAGTGGGGCCGTCGCAACTTTGTTCTAACTCGGGGCCCTGTGACGTCACAAGGGTGGGGGCGGGGCCCTCGGCTCGAGGGGCCGGGGGGCCACAAATCATAATACTGCGGCCGTTTGTCTCAATACAAGCTCCGGTACATTACCGCGGGAAGGGTTCTAACTAACGAGTTGTCTTGGTTAGGGCGTGTGCACATGGCATTTACTTTACCGGTAGTATTACTACGAAATAATCTTGCTACCGGTATCGGAAGAGTCCTACCCGCAGTCTTTCCGATTCGGGGTTTAATTGTATATTAAGAAAGGTATTTTTATAATTAGGAGTCTATTTTCGCGAATGGCTTTCAATGACTTGTTTCAAAGTCATTTTTAATCTTGTAAATGGCCGAACAGAAGACCTTTTGTCCTGTTCTATCACGCAAGGTTATCACCGAGGTGAAGTTAATCACGCTTCATCCTCAGAATATCTGATCTAATATTAAGGCGTTAATTGTTGCAAGAGATACAAATATATAGCGGATTGATTGGCGGAAATAATGATGGATTGAAAAATGAAATGCCTGTAACTGCTGAAATTGCGTGATTTATCACGTGAAAAAACCAATTAAGTTTCATTCATAATTAAAAAGAGTTAGGTACTAGTTTTGTCATTTAACTTTGATAAAAAGGTTTGATAAACATTACAAGATACCGGTATTCGGGGTGAAATGAAAGTAACAAAGTGTGCGCTCGCCTTTACAGGAAGCTTCATAACCGGTATTTGTATAATAAATAAGAAAGGAAACGTATTCGCGTGAGAGCGGCGAAACGTCTCATCTCGTGTGTTCTCAGCACAATATTACTTTGCCAAATGAAGAGTAATGCCCTTGTATCACGGAACGTAAGCCTCGGGAAGCGCTCCAATACTTGTAGGTACGCTCTTGTTTCATTAAGCTTAACTTGACTCTTAAAAAATTCAAAATTCAAAAGTATTTTATTGCATGTAAGTACACTAGGTACATTTATACAACGTCAATTTTTTATCTACCACCGCCTCCAAGGTGTTATATAGAGCTGGGAAGAAGAAGCGGCGCATCAAACTTCCGCAACACATCTTTTAAAATCAAGTTTGTACATAACATTATTTTGTAAAGATTGTGCGAGGCTGAAGTAACATTAACACCAGGCATCTTTGTCATTTAGATAATCGACTGTCCTATAATAAGCTTTCTTACAAAGTTGTTGTTTAATGTGGGTCTTAAATTTTCTGTCATTCATATTTAAGATTTCTTCTGGTAGTTTATTGTAGAAGCGTATACATTGCCCCGTGAATGATTTACTGACCTTACTAAGCCTTAACTGTGGTGGTACAAGTTTGTTTTTGTTTCTTGTAACATAAGCTGTGTTCATATCACAGTGCCTCAAAAATAATGACAATCGACTTGAAATATTGCTACTATCACCAGCGTGTGGGCTGTATGTGCGAACAGGAATCGAATGGCAATTGAAATATTTATTTTAATATTTTCGTCGTTGTTTATTCATTACAATATCTACATTGCAATTTTGACATTACAAGTTTAGAAATCACGATAGCGTTTTCATGGCAATCGAGTTGGAGGATATAAATACTTTGCTATTTTTATAATTTTTCAAAATATCGATAGGTAATATTTTTTACAAAATATCGGTAAGTTTTCATTGATTTAAACTCAAGATCCAGACGTGTACCTTGAGTGATGTGCTACCCTCAAGCCCATTACTCCAAATCCGCATTGTCACAACCGGCAGTATGGAACAAATCAAATGCTCGCATCCACGGGGGCGAGGAGACGAGCTCACGTGCAACAAGAGTTATTGTGATGTGTCGCCGAGAGGATTAGATTAGAGTTGCCGCTCGTAAGGGCACATGCGCACGGCCTACGTACCGGTACCGGTACGTTTCAATTCATTTATTTATTCCATAAACAATTAACAATTGTGTTGGAAATATCTTAATAATTACATGTTCTAGGAAATACTTATATATTACATTAACGTACCTACTTAATTTACCGTTACGTTACCGGTATTCGTTTGTTCTAATAGATTTGAATTGTGCCACGTTTTTGCAATGTTACCGCTGTAGAAGTACTAAATAATACCGACTTAACTAAATAGTTAGGTTTTCTTAATGTATTCTAACTCGGAACGTGTCGTCTCGGAAATGATTAATAAAATTGGTAACTTTCTTTATTTCAGATGATGATAGCATTACGTTTCAACAAAATAGTCGGCCGTTTTTTACAGAAGAAGACGAATACACGAGTCCCGTGGTCGTAACACAGATACCGAAACATGATAAAGGTGCGTTGAGTAGTCGCTCCAGTAGTTCGGCGCTTGTATTGTTTGTTGTTTCTTGTTGCCTGTTGTTGACGCAGTATTGTCTTATCGAAGCCATAGACAAGGTAGCCGCATCGCTGTAGTCCATAGATAGTGGTGAAGGAGTAAATACACGGACGTTCTTTTAAATGGGACAAACAGCATTTTAAAAAAATAATTCAAAATTTCAGCAAATTCCTAAAGTGCGAATTTGATCTAAACACAAAACTAGATCTATTATTGCGATTTTTTGAAAAAAGCTCATGCTTGACCAATTTTTTTCACAGTTTAATTAATAATGAATGCTGTCCACATACTGTCCCATTTAAAAGTGATCCCGTATATTTTATAGCGCTTGCTGACATTATGTGCTCGCCGTAATCAGGTCCTCCAGTACGTCTTCACAAGTTATTTGTCACAGGACGCGCAACAGTGTCAACGTGACTCGTGCCAAGTTACCGGTATTACTGATCGCACTAATATCAACTATATACCGGTAGTGTTAAACGTCGCAGCGTAGCGAAGACTTGTTGTGTCACTGGATCCAAGGTGGCTTCCCAGGTTATTAGTTGTTGTTTGTGAGACACTTCATACGTGCTAGGTTGAGATTAGTGATGCTCCGATACCGATATATCAGTGACGTTTTGGTTATGTACGGCGCATCCGAAAGTATTTTCAACAGCAGGTCTCATTCAATCCGACTTGCGAAATCGCCTTTCGCGCACTACTTAAGGATGTTGAGTTTCCCTAAAAATCTTTTTAATGATTATTATTAACTTCTAAATGTTGCATTTACGTTCATTTATTGTATGAGCGTCAGTGGCCTCGGGGATAAGACGCGACCTATCATATCGAAAGATCCGAGGTTGGATCCCCGGCTGGGCCATGTACCTACCAATGGGTTTTTCTCAAAACTTAAGTATATTTACTGACTGCTCTCAAACGGTGAAGGAAAACATCGTGAGGAAACCTGCATACGCCGAAGAAGAAATTCTTAGGCGCATGTGAAGTGCACCAACCCGCACTGGGCTAGCGTGGCGCACGCCCTCGTTGAGAGGGTAGGCCTGAGCCCCAGCAGTGGGGAGATTAATAGGCTGTTGTTGATGATGAAAAGTTGCATTTTGTTATTTTTAATTTTTTCTTTGTGTTAATGGTTTCCGTAGAATAATTACAATATTAGGTCTGATTCTGAAGGCACAAAGTTAAAATTTAACAGCACTACAAAATTATTTCTTCCTGTAACACAGTATTATGAAGGGTCATTATAGTGCTGTCAGATTTTAAATGTGCTGGGCTATTATTTAGCAACTTCATTTGCGTCTTATTTACACCTTTTAAATTCACTATCCGTATCGCTATCGGTATACTTTCGTATAAATATCGGTATCGTATCGTTATAAACGCGTATCGATGCACCCCTAGTTGAAATAGTGTTGCTCTCAATGTAACAGAGTAGCAACAGTCATGTCGTTACGAAAATAATTGAATCTGACGATGCAAATTAGTTGAATTTTGTATGTTATTCTGGTTAGTTCGTCCTCATTCTTATAGGTGGCGCTGCGTGCGATCGAGTCAAATGTCTTTAAACATCGTAAACTAGTCGTAAACCTAGTGTTCTTGACACTTGTAATGTCTGTGTTGTTTTACAGCTATCTGTCAGGAAACGTCGCTTTACTTGCATGTAAGTAGGTACCTATCTTTCGGTTATGATCATAATCGTCTAAAAAACCAAAAGAAATTTGAAACATTTTACGGAAATTTCAGGGGAAATTTTTCCAACATATTTCCGGAAAAGTAAAATTAACGGATTCCGTAAGCTTTGCCGACTTTTTACTGATTGTCGTGTCATTTCAGGCTTTCATTAGAAGTAGATGCTCGACGTCATGATATGCGTTAAATTATTATTCACTAGCCGATGTCCCGCGACTTCATCCGCGTTATAATGTATACTATATTCAAAAATTTTTAACCCGTTCTAATCATGCCAGTTTGTTAGTTTTAAAGTTTGTCAATAGATGGCGTTAGGTGTATTTTACACCCCGCTATCATTTGGTTCTTCGCAACATATATAAGTTAAGCGTGCAAATTATCCACCAGTTTTTACCTCTTTATTATTAGTGTACATTATGTTCAACGTTGGACTTATTGGACCCCCGTATATTAATTTTCAATCAATTTCGCATAAGCCTCAAATTGTACGTACGATAATCCGATACCGGCGGCTCCGCACTAAACAATAGCTCGTTAATCGTCAAATTAATCGGCAAAGTGCAACAATCGGCGCAATCTGCTGCAAATGTACCGCCCGTTGCCGGTATTTCCGTAATCGGCCGGTAATCACCGACTATCCGGTTATACCGGCTATTGACGCCCACTTTTCCGGTTAATCGGATTTCAGGGGATTTAACGGGTTTCCATTAATAAGCGTGGTTTTAAAGTGTAGGACTTACCGGTATTTGTTTTGATACCACGCCTAAGGGCTGGTAGGAAATGTAAATTTGAACGGACGTCTAATGTTACATTTTTTTTTATGTATCTAATAGGTTTTACGGCCCTAGAAACAAAGACTTGTCAACAAACCGGCGGATTGGCTATTGTTATTAAGCTTCACGTCCTTACTAAAGTGATACCAGCTTTCATTGAAATTTACAACGGAAAACTTTTGAACGAACCGAAAGAGTTTCTGAAAAAAAAAACAAGTGCTGCAGTTTGTCCCAACTTTTCATGCATTACCGGTATACCGGCAATTTGTAAAATGACGGGCACTCATTGTACCGGTAAATACTGACTCATTTTTTTGAAATGTTCGCGTATTGTGTTGGACACAATGGGGGTTTAAAGCCAATGTGTGGTATTTAGAAGGCGGACCACTGACACGGTCAGAGATTTCCCTATACAAATGAAATCAGCAGTATTTTTGAAATGATTAGCTAAGCCGATTTTAATATTCGGGACAGTACAGACGACCCCACGTCAGTGGAAACGCTTGAGCTAACCTAGCCTATTATAGGGATTGGGGCACCGTCGGTGGTCAGCGGTTTGGCACAAATGGTTCATATGGGGTCGAATCGAAATGTCGCCAGGCATACCTGGCACCTAAGAAGATAAGATATAACTTACCAGGAATAATGCACGAACGCGCGTCGCATCCTAATGCACTACTTTGCACTCAGACACTCTGGGGAGCGCAGGTACGGTCGAACGCACGTCAGTGGAAACAAAACCAGTATAAACGGTCTCTCATAGTGTTAAAACTCTAATAGGCTAGGCCAGCTCAAGGTCAAAGTGTTTCCATTGACGTGCGGTCGACTGTACTTTGTGGCGAATCCAATTTTGTTGTCAGTTTAGTTCAGTTTCTGTCTTGGATACGTCTTACGAAGTCTGTTTGAAATCTTATTAAATTGAAAACATTTTTTGTTTCAAACACCAACTATAGTCGAGTTGACGTTAAACGTTATAATAAAATACCGGTAGTTACCGTTGTTTCTTTCCTTTAAAAATAATGTCCACTTATAAGTCTTTATTAAGACCAACCACGTTCGCGTACCGTACCTAGTTATTAAAATTTAAGAAAAAAGTTTTTAAAAAGTTGAATTTATAAGGCAGTATGTCTTTATTCTAGCACAAAACGGACTTAATTGCACACCTAGAGATGGCGGCTGCAATTTGCGAAATTAACATAACGCCCGTGAGCTGAAAAATTGCACCGGCGGGACTGGAATAAATTACCGGCGTGCGGTAAGCCCGACCCCTTGGCCTAGTGGTGCGGGAGTAAACACGAGTAGTAACTGATCGATACCGGTATTATCGGTACCGGTAACGGTCACCGGTAGGTTTTTTATTAAACTACTCCCGGTCTATGGATGCCGTGAAGGATAAATGCAGGTGATGGGCAGCAACTAGGTAGGACATAAACCTTCTATTATTTTGAAAGAGGTCTTATATAGGCTGCTGTTGTTGACAGCCTATTATTATGTCGCCGCTGTTGAGGCACGAGGGCGTACGGGCTATAGTCCACCACGCTCGCCCAGTATACGCTTAAGAATTCCTTCATCGGCGTATTCAGGTTTCCTCACGATGTTTTCCTTCACCTAAAAACCTGTGTTATTGTAATAAACCGTACTTAAGTTTCGAAAAACTCATTGGTACGGGCCAGGATCGAAACCACGACATCATGAACGTGAGGGAGTGCACAACGAACTAGGCTACCACGGCTCTCTTGTGTGGATATGACTCCAGTGCTTTGTCTGCGCCTTTGTGATTACCGGCGACGTTTGTCAGTGCCGGAGCCACTTCACCCTGAGCTGTGCAAATTGCCTCGCCTTACCTGACGCGACGCTTTCATTAATGTTTCATTTGGATTCGTTGACGCTATACTTGAGACAATAGTTTCCTTCCCTGTAGCTACGGCAGGTACGCGATGACCTCAGCCTACTAATAAAGACATTCGTAACAGTAACGTACGTAAAGATCGCATTTCTACAGCATTCATCTTACTTTGAGTCGTCTCCTGGCGAACCAAGACTTCAGTAGGTACCATTTAATAAAGTTCAATAGAAAAAAAATTCAGTAAGTACATGCTAAATATTCAGTTTATTATATTTTGAATTTTCGCCTCTCCTACCTGCGCCACGGCGTGCGAAAAAAGAAATCCGCTCGCCATTTTTCACAAATTGTTTTGTGTTCTTTTTTTTTTTTTTCTTTCCTCGCAAAGTGTGTTGAAAAACGTATGAAACGTCTGAGCATTGGTCATTACACAACTCGGCTTTATTACGCACTCGTCTTCGGCTCGTGCTGTGTAACTGTAATGACCAACTTAGCTCACTGTATCGTAAACTCTTCAATAAATCTCTTGAAGCCGGTATCGTATACTTGCCTTCATCGTTCATGTTATACAACCGGCTTATACAACCAATATTTAGTAACGAAACTGACAAGTGCAACGGCTGAAAGTAATTCGGATTCAATCGTGCGGAACTACTTTCCCGGCTGCACAAAAAAGCGCAAAATTACGCGTAAAAAGCGCGCTTTGAGCGATGTTTTCGGCGACTCGCGAGTCGCGTATTGTTTTCGGCCACCGCTGTGGAAACCAATCGCCAGTTCCGGAGCGAATATAAAGGGGAAATGGAACAAAAAGCGACGACATATCGACGCGGATGGCGCGGGATTTTGTAAATGAATCTTCCTCTACCATCAGTTCGGGAGCCAAGCCGTCGGGTGAAATAAAATTACCGACTCCGCTTGTATCTTACTTTTCTATGAATGTTATAGGCACGTAGGTATCCTTTTGACTTATTATTTAGTTTCTTCTGAAAGGAATGACAGCTTTTTAGAACTGAAAACTAGTTCAAAGTAAAAATTGGTCTATGTAGTCTTGTTTTTAAGGTTCCGTTGTCCGACGGGACCCTTATAGTCCGGTCCGATGTACCAAAATTCATGACATTTACCCCATTGCATTCAGGATTCAGGTAGGTGCTGACGAATAGCACCAGCCAAAAATATTGATCGGTGCCCTTCGTGGACTAGACAAGGTGCTATTCAGACGGGTGCTCTAGCTGGACAACGTCGATTACGAGCATGTATTTTTAATGTGGGAGGTCTCAATTTTGTAAAATAAAAACGTTTTCCCATTTTACTTTTTTCGCGGCCTGCATATATCAATAGTAGACGTGTACCTACCGATAAAAAAAGCAACTTGACACTTTATTTTGCAAAATTGAGACCTACTTTGAAATGGATTTGAACCTTATTGTTTTCCTTGTCGAGTCGGTTCTGTTTTTTCTGTACTTTATGTCTTGGCATACCATATTATGAGAATAAATATATAACAACTTTATGTTTATGACGATTTATCTCAAAAGTAATAGCATACAACGGCTGTAACATCTCAATTAAAATGTAAGCGACTTAAAAAAACTCCATTAGTGAACTGAAAAGCATCAAATGGCATAAAAGCGCACTAAATATATTTCCAAGGCGCATTTTAATTCGAATGGCATCCAAATAAAGCGCTGCAGCGTATTTAAGCCGGGCTTCCGTTGATCACTTCTCTTCTGAAGCAACGCAAAAACTCACTGAGATATTTTATGATTTAAACTGTTGCTTACTCTTATAGGAAATGTTTGTTTCCGGCTATATTGAAAAGAATAATCATGATTTCAATCAAAAAACAAAACAATATTGTATGCGAATTAATCTTAAATAATAAGTTATTCTTAAATTAACAATAGGTTCGATTCTGGAGTCCACATTTAAAATTTAACAGCACTAAAATGACTTTCACAGCAGGAATGGAACCCACGACCCCTCAACAAAAGGCAGTTCAAAGGCATTTCCCAAGCAATTGCAGAAAATAATGCTTGAGCCATAATACAAATTGTTATCTCAATTGGACACGTATCTATTATTTGGCAACACTGAAATAAACCGGCGCAAGTGCGAGGCTTTGTACCGACGTGTTTGATTTCACACGGTTCAATCATATGTTTGAATTCGACAGAGAAATCTGAGCGGTACCTACTTATCTCACGCGCGAGGGACCCTTTGCTCATACGGAACCACGGCACGGGGCTCTGATTGACGACGGAACGCTAATTAAGTGAATTTCTTCCAAATGACGAAGAATCATTTCAAACACTTGTTCTCAACGTAAAAGTTCAATACAATATTTCAGATTATTTTCTTCCTGAAATCTAGACGAACAGAATATTATGGAGATTTTTGGTTTTGCTTTTTATACGATTTTGTAATCTGAACGAAATAGACAAGTCACTGTTGTGCACTTTTATTCAATGTAAGGTCATAACTTTATGTTAATGATTAATCTAAAATTCTCTGGCCTAAACTATGTTACTAAACTTCAATAGAAAATATTTTTCCCCTGTAAACAAATTGTTATAGATAGATTCTACGCTATTCGACTGTCAATATCTACTACTCAATATTAAAAAAAAAAATTTCAAATCGGTCCACAATTGACGAAGAAAGCGGTGAACATACATAAAAGGAAAAAAATATATATACATACAGCCGAACATAGAACCTCTTCCTTTTTTGGAAGTCTGTAACAAAAAGTAAATGACATCTTATACAACATTAAAAGTATACAAACCCAGAGAATTGCGACATTGGGTCAGCTGAAGAAGTCCTATAGCAACCTGTTAACCAAAACAATTTTTAAACGTCTCATTTCTCCATGAGCTGTTGGAGAACAGCCTCACGCACTAAAAAGAGGCATTATCGGCACGACACGCATTACCGGCGTGTTTGCCTCTGATAAGATCCCGGCGGGCCGGCGACTGCGCACGGGACTATAGGCCCAAACGTGAGCGGCGCAGCGGCGACACTCCCGCGCAGCGCCGCGATAGTATTTACTAAACAATGCTCGCAATTAAAGAGGTCGTGGAAACAAACGAAGTCGCGCTGAGATTTCATTTGTTTGTGACATAGTCTGGTTGTTGGTCGAGGATTAGATGGAATGTGTGGTGACCTAAGAACAAGGATCCCATAGAACCGCACTCAGCGTATAGCATGAAATAGCAATAGTCTGTTACCCCAATAATTTCAGAAGACGCTTCTTATATGGCGGGGTCAAACTGAACAAACACTATCTATTTTAGTCGGGCTGTTGTTCGTTGACAGCATCGATTACTTTCTTGTCTGTGATGGTTTGTTGTTGGGATGCAGTTCAACTGTATCCAAACAAAAAATTCACATACGTATAGATAGAGATAGAAGATATTATATCTGTCTAGTTTACTCATTCCACTTTTGTAATAAGTGTGTCCCTCTCTGATTTTTATTATTATTTTAGCGTCTGTTCTATGGGATTCTTTTTCTTAGGTGGTGACGAATTGAATAAACAGAATGGGGCTGTATGTTCGTTGATCTGTGCCTTTTTAGCAAAGTTTAGTACAAGAACAAAAAAAATCTGCTGTGAGAGTTTTATGGTAGGACGATTGCTTTGGAACGAACGATCCTAATTCTATTCCACTCGGCTGCAATATGTCACTTTGGACCTTTAGATCTCCGTCAGTGATCGATTTGCTTGAGATCTGCTGGTGTCTGTCTGGAGTACGGATGGAGGAGGTTCAGAGAGCCATACACACCTCACTGATCACGCGAGCCGTTTTCACCATAGATTAGTCAGAACCTTGCGCATGCGACTTACCATACATTTTGATGCTATTTTAGACCTTTTTTATTCTGTCTATGGTGAAAAGGGCTTGCCTGATCTGCTCGGTGTGTACGGCTCTCTGGACCTCCGGACAGCCATCAGATCTCACGAAAATTGTTTCCTCATGGTCGACCGTTTGTTTATACACGCATGACATCACAGACATTATCTATGTATGTACCTGACTATAGGCATCCTCTTTATGCTTATTACTCTGTAGAGATTCTTTTGCTTTACTTCCTTGCTCTCAGATCATAACAAATGCAACGAGGTGTCAAAACTAAATTAATTGGCCGGTGATCAAAGGCCGCAAGCCGCGCGTCTATAGCCAATACAAACAGCGCTATAATCTGTGGCGGTCCCCGCGGCCCGCGCCCGCCCCGCGCTGGCCCCAAGCTCGATATTAATTGCCGGCCCGGTGATCGCATAATGCGTATACCCTCACTGCGCCACTCGTGGTACACCTAGCGGTACAGTACTGCTACTGGGGACTGATGTGTGCTGGCCACAGGGGCACCTCAGTATAACCTGTCTCTATGTATATGGTGGCGCCAAGCTAATGTCAACCAAAATGTAATAAGCTTCCTAACACCTACGAGTAGCCTAACCTAACCTAACTAGTAAAGAACTATACTATCGCATTTGCGAACACATTTTGTTTGTTTTTGAAGCATTGTTCGGGACTGACGCTTCTGGACGGTAGTACTATTAGTATTCTGTGACTCAATACTACTACTACAGGAGCAACAGCCTGTCCGCACACGTTTGTGTGTGTGTGTGTAAATACGTAGGGCTATCGGCAGCTAGCCACGCGCACGCAGCAAATAACAGTCAATTTAAGTCATTGCCATCGTAAAACCAAAACGGTAAGCCATTTTTACTCTGTCGGTTCGCAGGGTTGCGTCTCGTATCCCATGAATTCCCATGCATCGAGTGCCGCTACTGTTCACCTATTACATTGTAATTAATGCCTACATCGTGGCTGTATGCTACATAGATTAGGTACCCAAATTGAATGTGCCAGAGCTTAGGAACATTAGTTTTGACTCTTTTTAATAAGGCACTAGGCTAGCACCAACCAGTCTCGGTAGAACATACTGGATATACTTTCAGGCAGACTTCTTGTCCAGTTGGGTATTTTCCTTTGGTCCATTTTACGTTGTTCAGGCGGGGATTTATAAATATGTACCTACTTTCAATTATTATTATGTTTTCTCATCGCAGTAGAACGCCTGAGGTAGATTTTCTAATCTGTTACCGATAGATGTAGTGAACATTCAGTAGTGAATGTTGGACATTATTTCGGAATAGTTCTACTGCTAGAACAATCAGTGGAACTGGGTGGAATATGTTCACAGACTGCTCTGTCTGTATTCTTAGTTGTTATTTATTCTATGGTATAACTTGCCTATTCGGGTGTAACAGTGGGTATGTGATTTCGCTTTCGGCCACATTACACGTGCATTGTTGCCAGAGATCTATTCACAGAGGAATATAATGTGTAATACAATACTATGTGTAGGCACCTTACATTTATGAACTCGCAACAAAGCGTAAACTGATTTCATTGTTGTTATTCCTGGCTTCGTCTAGAATTAATGGTTCTGTCCACGCGGACATGCTTTACTGTGAAACCTTACTCCTCGGCATATTTATTTAATGATTTATTGTACACACAATAACGTAGATAACAATACAGAAGACAGAAAATACAAAGGGTTGAGCTTATTTCAATTAAGTCTCTTCCAGCTAATCCGCAGTGGAGATAAATTATTAAAAAGAGGCAATGGTCGCGTGTACTATAACATAACATAGATATAATACGGCTTCTGTTTGTGTTAGCGTGATTGATACACCAAAAGTTTCCTGGCGAAATGCGACAGACATACATCCATTATGCCCGCCCACAGAGCACAGAATGCGTCACAGGACGCTGCGAGGCGGTCGGTGACATTTCCAACCTCCTTGTTGCCCGCATGATACTTACTGAATGCTTCAATGAAGAGTGGAAAGTGGAAACTTGTGGAATGGCACCTTTTAGGCAAGGGCGGTCCATCCCCGGCCTCATCTTCACTTTCTATCAGGTAAGATTGGGGTCCAGCGTGAGCCTATCAACAACTAAAAATTAAGAAGGAAAAAGGCTGATTTCGTTTCTTACCTTAGCCTGTCTGCACTGACTGCTTAGTAACTTCAAGCTCCATGACATCGACATAAGGATGAATACATGGTGTATTTTGAAAGGAAGATTGTGGCCTTTCGTCTGAGAGTCTCCCTACACTGTCGATGCGAAATCGGCTTAGAGCAGAAATAGGCTTATTTGAAAGGAATAACTGGGTGCGTCTGCCGAGCCGAGGCGATGCCTGCGACGACGACGCCGTTGAAACCTTTATTTAGTTGAGATACGGCTTAAGCCAATCGATAAGTATATGGAGACCCTTAGCTTTACCTTGCCTAGCTGTTTAGTCACGTATAGCCTCGGCTTTCAACTAAACTCAGAGTTGATATCTGACAATTACGAGAGCGTCAGTGGCGTCGTGGTCTATCATGTCGAGAGGTCCGAGTTCGATCCCCGGCTGTGCCATGTACCTACCAATGGGTTTTTCTCAAAACTTAAGTATATTACTGACTGCTCTCAACGGTGAAGGAAAACATCGTGAGGAAACCTGCATACGCCGAAGAAGAAATTCTTAGGCTCATGTGAAGTCTACCCACCCGCAATGGGCTAGCGTGGTGGACTATAGCCCTCGAGAGGGTAGGCCTGTGCCCCCGACAGTGGGGACATGTTAATAGGCTGTTGATTTTTTCGATATGATTTATAAGTAGTTAATTGTTGTATCGTACATGATACATACATAGGTGGACGGATAATTAGAAACAGGGTTAGATTTTCATACAATCGAGGTCACTTTGAAGCCATGGGTCTCCGTAAAGGATTGATGGGGGCGTGATCTGATGACGGTCGTCGAGAGAGTAGATGGAGGACTTTCAGATCGCTATAGATATCCAACTGATCAGATGATCCGTTTGGGAGCAGCATCGTCATAATTCAATAACTTTTAGATTTTCATACATTTTGATGCCATTTTGCGAGTTTTTTTTGTTTATGACGATGTTGCTTCCAAACGGCTTATCTGATCAGTTGGATATCTATAGCGATCTGGAAGTCCTCCATCTACTCTCTCGACGACCGTCATCAGATCTTGCCCTGATCAATCCTTCACGGAGCACCATGGCTTCAAAGTGACCTCGATTGTATGAAAATCTTGTTCTGTTTCTAATTATCCGGCCACCTATGTATGTGATTACATAGGGCGCCTACCAATCGTATTCACGCTTCCTCCGAAGGCCGTTTTAGCTTGATGGGTAGACGTGTGTTGTTTTAAATCCTCATTTAGTGCCCCTTTGTTCCGGGGGCGCTACAGTGGCGCCATAACTAAGGCAACGCTAACGCATAAAGTGACCGCAACATAACAATACGTCGAGGCGTTAGTGCCGGAAACCGGACCGTTTATTATGCATGGTGTTTATACCATGTACGGGCAAATATATGTAGTCACGAGGGTAGGTAAATATATCAATGAGATTTGAAGGGTTTTGAAAAATCACTTGCCTAATCTTCCAGCTATGTCCCTAAAGGGGTAGGCAGAACGGAGCGCGAAGTACCGCCAATGTGGGAAAAACATTTTGTATGTTATGATAGCAATCGAAAGAATCCATCATAGCCATCGATTCTTTCTAAGTAACTGACGTCTTAAATTAAAGGTAGACTATGAAAAACAATCAATTTTAAATTTGGATTTCAATAACTTAAATAAAAAAATATATGCACAACAATTTTATGTGAGTGACAATTTACGGTTTTTACTAGGTATACCTACCCTGAAAGCTCAAATGAGCTCTTTCTTGCACTGGTCCTTTTATCCTTGAAACCGATGTCCAGCAGTGGACGTCCACAGGCTACACCCCACACACATGGAGCCAAATACCGTATTTATAACGTCTAACGTAGTTGTTTTGACGCAAACGAAATTTATTCAAATTTAAGCATCTATTTGAGTGGAGAATGAATGGTGCTTTGCGGATTCACGAATTCCGGGACGATGGGGAAGTAATTCCGGGGACCGCAGCGCCCGGGGAATGCCGGCCGGCGATTTGTCAAGTATCCGGCAACCGGACGAAGTTAACCGGCTTTTGGTCACGGTAATCGACCTATGTCTGTCAAGTAGGTACTTGACTCTCCTTGACAGTTGGTCAAAAGGAACCCTTATGGTGTGGTGTGACTTCGTCCGTCCTAGTATTTCTTAGTCAAAAAAACAAAATCAAAAATATTTTATTGCATCAATTGCATGTAAGTACACCGGGTACATTTATACAACGTCAATTTTTTATCTACCACCGTTCAAGGTGTTATAATTTTTATTTAATTATTTTAACAAGGTTTTATTTCCCTTGGTTTCCAGTTTGTCAATCTTGTCATAGATTTTTCAACCACTTCCCGTTATCCGATACCTCAATTTTGCAAATTTCAATTTGATATTAAATTTTATAGATTTATTTAATAAACTTGTTGGAAGTCAACTACGTTATAGGTATTTATCCAACTTGTTTTCATAACTTGATCGTAAATTTCTTTCCCCCAAATTAAATTAGATAAAAAAAAAAAAAAATGAAGTCAAATTAAAATTATATCTTAATCACTAGATCTGTAATACATAGTGGCCCATTGTTACAGGCAATGCTGTGACTTCCCTCGACATAGGTCCCTCCATTCCTGATTATCTACTTAAGGCCCGCTCAGACCTCAACTTAATGTACAACTGTGTAACTGGGGTCGTTCTGCGGCCGGTAACTTGGCCGGCCACGCTCAGTTGAGTTAACCGGACTAAGTTGAGCTTTTTGCGGACTTAGTTGAGTGGTGGCCCGAAGTTGCTGGTTCGAGGGGCTGGACTTGGGATCAGTTTTGAAGACGGGTCGCTTTTTGTCGAAATGCGATAGGGTAGAAGACTTATATGTACGTATACCTAGTTGTTGTCTGGAAGTTTTGCGAAAGTTATTGAATAATCTTCCTTGACTTGACCATTTTACTGAAAGATGTTGAATATGACATTTTCAATATGACTTTAAATGTAGAAAATTTATGTAAAAACAAATTTTCGAACTCAAATATAACCAAGGACTTTTTTTCTTTGGTGTCGCAGAAAAAAAGGCTTAGACGGACAGCTTCTAACAGAATAATTTCTTTGGCCTCGTGTTTCAGACTTGGACCAAAATGAATGTTGTCCTGTTTCTAATTGATTTACTTGTGTGTCGCCAACTCGTCATCTATAGGGAGAAGCGAAGGTAAAGTGGTCACAGGAAGAAGCCCCCCCTCCCGTCAGCTAGTTAGATCAAAACTACGTTAGGGGCAGGTGGTCCCGACTCCCGGCGCGTCGTCACACCCTAACTCCTCAACTGGCCGCTTGGCCTTTACAACTAGCTGTAAGGCTCCGTCCACCCTTGTCCGTTCTTAGAAAACGATTGTAACACCTGCTACTAAATGGTCGCAAGTCGCATCTGTCGTGGAACTATGATTTTTGGGACAAAAATGTTAAAAAATATCAGGCAACATTATAGAGAGCATAAAATTAACTTTTAAAGTCTACTGCAGTGGTGTACCAGGCCTCTACTTTTTTTCTTTTTACCTGGCTTGGAGTCCAACCCTTTTGCGGTTTTGTAATGTATTTCCGGTATTTCACCTTTATGTAATAAACAATAACGGACAACGTGGTCCGACAGTCGAACCACGAGGAATTTTGATTGCTTGTGGTTCGACATGTCGGACTATCAGGATTTTGGTATTCCACTTAGTTCGACCATCGGACCAAGAGGATTATTGAGTCGGTTCGCCTGAAACGCTAAATGTTTAAAATCAATGTCTAAATTGTAGACTAGTAGTTCCGTGAGAACAGTAGACCTCGCCAGCCCTTATAAACCAAACCTAAAAGAAACCACAAAAGTCAACTTTGTAGTTGGAGACAGAAAAATTACCTACTAAAGTGACAAAAATTAGCACTTTAAAGCTTAATATTTTGCAAACGGATCCCTGAATCGAAAAATGTTTATCACACACCCGCGATATTTTTGAAAGACCCATCCAACGATACCCCACACCATGGATATCACGCGGAAAAAAATAATTTTCCATTTTACGTATGCAGTTCTATGAACATAATTTATTTTTTCAACTTTCATAAGTCGATCCACTATTACTCAAAAACTAATAGAACATACTTAGCCGTAATAGTTTTCCTTGTAACTACGTTATATATGCTACTGCCATGAATTTTTTCACATTTCCAGAAGCAACCGTTTAGCCGGCAGGGGGGGGGGGGGAGACACGTGACTCTAACAAAAATTACCGCTTTAAAGCTTAATATTTCGCCAACGGATCCCTAAATCGAAAAAATGGTATTCACACACCAGCAATATTTTTGAAAGACCTATCCAACGATATCCCACACTATGGGATTCACAAGAAAAAAAAAGTTCACTCCCACTTTGCGAGTATGGTACGTACTCTAAAAAAATGTTTTTCAAAATTTTATTCTACTTATTTTGTAGGTTTAATTAATTTATAACCACGCCAAATTTTCGTCAAAATCGGTTGAAAAATGCGACCTGTAGAGAATTACAGACAGAAAGACAGAAGGACAGACGGACATTAGCATTTTTGGTCAATCTCGAAACTTAGACGTTTCGCTCGCTTCGCTCGCTCAGTCAAAAACGCAGGAAGACTGAAAGTGGTGCGATTCTGCTCTGGATTTTCGCCTTGTGGACGTTGGCTTATGTCGGCGCCAGAATTATTTGGTTCGCTGATTGTTGAACAGTTTCCGTTTGGGGCAGTTTGCACTGTTTAGGTATTGTTACATCGCGTATTTACAGTTTTGTGTAAACGCCAAATTGTTGTAGTTTTCGCTTCGATGTTGTTTATTTACTTAGCTATGAAAATACATAATATCATCTATTCAGACAGTTTTGTTTAGAATTAGAAATTGTTAACCAGTTTTAACTATCTCTGTAGGTACGTTGTGAATAAACGATACTTAACCGATTGTGATGAAACTTTGTAGGTACAGTAGTGATGAGATTTATTTGGTCATTACGATATGAATCGTTTGGATATATTAATTATGACGAAAATAATTACTCATAGTGACACCAATGTGACGAGCTGAGGTCTACAACTATTCTATTAAACTTATTATAATGTAAATTGGGTGGTGCTGGGGTAGACGAGTTCTCGAGTGGAGACCACGCGTGGGCAAGCGTAGTGTGGGACGCCCCCCGGCTAGATGGAGCGACGACCTGCGCATGGCGGCTGGCAGTGACTGGATGCGGAGAGTCGAAGATCGGACTCAGTGGCGCGCCTTGGGGGAGGCCTATGTCCAGCAGTGGACTAGTGCAGGCTGATGATGAATGTAAATTGTGATGACAGATTTGTAAACTTAGCAGTTTTTCAAAATTAAATGGCTTTTACGGTTTTAATTCTCTTTTATGGTTGAAAGCAGGTCATTGTATTTTGTAAATAGCATTGGTTAATACAAACTATGTAAGCAAGAGTGGAGCTGGCAGCCGCGACGGAGTTGAGATGTAGTTTACACTTTGTCCACATTAAGCGCTCACTTACTTTAAACTTTAAAGCGGATCCAACACGCCGAGGTTTCCTTAATTGGTGTATCTTTGTTTCGGTACGCGCCGCTAAGTTATCCAACAAGGAATACATGCGCTTTTTACCAAAAGATCGGCAAGCAGAACACGGTAATCCCTTTGTTTGTATTTTTTGACTCTCAGCCTGCTACATGTAGCTGGGTGACAGCTAGCTAGTTATTCTTCCATGTAATATGTCACACTAGCTTTTTCCCGCAGCTTCGCCCGCGTAGAAAAGTTACCCGTGTGCATTGTCAAACAGCGCCCTCTATGTAGGCGTTTTGTTACTTAGGCGGTATTAGCGGACGCCCCGCGACTTTGTCCGCGTTAAATATGTTATTCCAGGATACATCATCATCATCAAAATCTGTTTGGTAGTTTTGGAGTGAAAGAGTAACAAACATCCTCACAAACTTTCGCCTTTATAATATTAGTAGGATTATTCAGTTCGCAGTCACTCTGACACCTGTCATTGTCTTGACCAATGTAAATCGCAGTTACGTTTCAAAATGACAGTTTTTTTGATGACAATGTCAGATGTCTGACAGACGCTCAGAACACTTACAAGCTTGTAATTGTTCTGAGGACTGACGTGATATACGTCCGAGTTTAAAAGGTATTGCGCTCTACATCCTACGAGCCAGAGGTTACAATAAAAAGTTGCGTTAAAAACAAATCAGTATTTGTCAGTTAGTGTAAGAATTTTTAAAATAAATAATAATAATAATGTTTTGGACAAATTTACACACGGCTGTTTAGTCCCAACTAAGCCGAAGCTTGTAAATGGGTACTCAACAAGTGATAAACATACTTAAATACTTTTAAATAAATACTTAGATACATACGGTAAATAGGTTTAGTAGTAAATTACAAACGTTACTTCCCAATGTGTTGAACGAACATTTAGTAGAAAATAGTAGTCCCAATAACGAACTTAAAAATGCACGGCGTAATCCGGTCGTATGGTTCATAAATCCTCACAAAAAGTTCCAGTTTAAAAATACTGCATTGAACTAAATAGAGCGCTTTTCGCTCGGTTCCCTTCTCCTAAACGGATCGTGCTAAAAGAGTTTAAAAAATAGAGTATATAAAGCCTGCGAACCGCTTTGCCTTTGCCCGTGTAACTGTGAGGGAAACACTGTATAAACTAAACCAACCGACTCTCTTTATAAGCTTTAAAATAAATAAATAAGTTTCAGTTGCAAAAGCAGCAGTTAATCTGCACTTTTTTCATGTTTTCAAACATAATCCTAAAGGCAAAAATAACTTGCATAGGCAGGTATTGCTTCAAGACATCTCTCCGTCCACCAGGTTTAGTCACGATTTAAGACTTCGAAGGTCGAGTCACAAAAAATACACGTGTGTCAATTATTTTTCAGTAAATTTTTAAAAATATCAATGTTTTGACTTACTATTGAAAATTTTACTTTTTTTTTATTGTATACTTCTGAGTAAACGGGTTCTATTACTTGCCATCACTAAATGAAGGTAAAAAACAACCGAACGAATCTTTTATGAATAAAAACGTGAGTTTTGTGATAACCTAAACTCCGTACACAAGTTGACTGTTCGTTACGTAATTTACAACATTACCGAAGTGGGTTAATCCGCGACGTGAGCGCCTCGCCTGTCGGATCTGTCGGCCGCGGCGCTGCCTCCCGTTAAAAGGGGAATGCCCATTCTTGGTTGGTACTGATTTGCCTCAGGATGACAATAACATTGACCGTACCCGTGTCATCAGCCTGTAGACGTCCACTGTTGGACAAAGGCCTCCCCAGGGATCTCCACGACGACCGGTCTTGCGCTAACCTCATCCAGCCGGGTCCCGCGACCTTCACCAGATCGTCGGTCACCTTGTGGGAGGCCTACGCTGCGTCTTCCGGTCCGTGGTCGCCACTCGAGAACCGTTCTGCCCCAACAGCCGTCAGTTCTACGAGCAATGTGCTTCGCAATTCGCTCCTCATTTCTGATTCGATCACGCCCGTGACTCGTATGCAATGAAAGGTTTTGACTATTGTGCTTACCGAAGACTTTGCACCAGACTCCGTCCACCAGGAAAGTGTTTTTTATACCGCCTTATGTATTGTATATTCCGTCAATTTCGCGTAGGTACTTAGTGGAAAATACACTATTGAAACCATAAACTGGGAAACTACGCAGTGCTACGAACGCATCGCGGTATAATCCGTAGCAGGCCTACGCCAAGCCTACGAGGGCCGGATCAGTGGCATCAGGCCTCCCCCACAAATTGAGGAGAGGCCTTCACTTGTTAGCAACCCTTTGACACAGATCTCGTCTGATTGCGCCTGATTGTTCTGTGCCGTTAAATTGATATTGTGCTAACTTGGACAAGCTTGGGATCCCGATTGACATACAGGGCTCTAACTTTGCAATGTTTTAAATGTAGTTCAAGAATTTGACTCCTACTTTGTACTTTTTAGAAATCCCATTCTTTCGCCTCAAGCGCTCTCTCAATGAGAGTGAAAATATACGAATGGGTCCAAAAAGAGAAAAACATCAAAATCTTACTAACTAGAGAAATATTATTACAGTTTAGACGATTTTTTAAATGAGAAGAAACTAACCTAACATACCGATCCAATATTTATTTACAACTTATGTTAATTTTATAATATGAATGTTTTAAATTAATCTTTCATTACTAAGAGATAAATTACTTGTAGATTATTATATAATTATTTACGGGTCTTACACACGAAATAGTTTTATTTACCTTGCCCGACGTTTCGACCAGGTTACACTCGCGACGACGCTGACGAGCGAGTGGTCAGCTCGTGACCACGGCCAGTGTAACCTGGTCGAAACGTCGGGCAAGGTAAATAAAACTATTTCGTGTGTAAGACCCGTAAATAATTATATAATTATGAATACAAAGCGCGAAAGTCTAAAATGTACTTGTAGATTTTTATGACCACCAATAAGGGAAAGATTTATTTAATGGAACGCTGGACCACTGTCTACTGTTTGCTACGAACACTTCGCTCAGTCTGGAAGGCCATAGACCCGGTATTATCTTGAAAAGTATATTACAAAAAATTATTAGAATTCATACGCATAAATATCATTATAAAGCACTGTAAACGAACATGGAGCGAAATTCACAAATGGGTAAAAAAAGCTTTGCTGTTGGCGACGGTGCCCGACGCAGTTTCCAATTAGCCGAGGTTATAACTCCTCGGGCGATCGAAAATCCTATTTGTGCATTCGTTACTGAACGTGTTTTAAATACACGAGTTAGCGGCGTGTGAAGGGGTGAAGCGAAGCGGGAGTGGATCATACCTACAGACTGAAAATAACAAGCAAAGCTACGATTTTCAGTGCAAAAATAAAACACTTTCGACTCTTAACGCCAAATACGTAAAATGCTAAAGACATAAATCGGTACGAATCAAAAATCGGTACTCAAAATTCCAAATTCTTATAATGCCATGCCATAATATAGACCGTCCGCGTAATGCCGATAATACGCAAAATGACAAATATTTTGTTTTTGGATCTACGATTTCGATTTTGGCATTATATGCGTGTTTGGTATTTTGCGTATTTAGTCAAAAGTAGTAAAACTATTCAAGTATATTTTCAAAATTAGGACAGTTTTGTGTTTGTTTGTTTGTTTGTTTGTTTGTTTTGCACAGTTGTTTGACAAAAGGTGTTCAGTATGACGGTTATTACAGGTGTATGTTACAGCTATTAATATTATATGTGGTAAAATTTAACATTACTTACACGATCCATTTTCAATTCATACGGAATGCAATTAGTTCGTTCAGTGAGCTAGAACGAGCTATTGTTGACAATTCTCTGTCCCATTTTCAATGAATTATTATTATCCGGTAAGGGTATTATAATCTAGGTATAAGGCATTCGAGTATCATATAAGTACATATTATTATTAATTTCGTTAACTACACGAAGATGGACTAGACGAAGAAGAGAGAAGAGAACCTTAACCACTTTAATTTGAAGTTTATTTATTGTGAACAAAAGTGTGATAAAACCAGGAAGATTCAAGTCTCTTTGGTGGCGCACGCGCTCCCCTATGGAGACTGCATCTTGCATATTTCGTATGGGAACCAATGGTGCCACTTACAGGGGGGGTGCGGACAAAGGAAGCGGTGTAGCGGGAGGAGGTTGCTAATACAAATTTATATGATGTTTGAAAATGAGAATGTGTGAGTGAGTCACAGTATTGTGATCAGAGGTCGGCGGGGGTGTGCTGTTTTCAGTTTTTGCATAACATGGACATACCTTATCATTCAATGATAAATGCCCCATGTGCAATTATAACTAGTAGTTCCGTGAGAACAGTAGACCTCGCCAGCCCTTATAAACCAAACCTAAAAGAAACCAACAAAAGTCAACTTTGGAAACAGAAAAAGTACCTACTAAAGTGACAAAAATTAGCACTTTAAAGCTTAATATTTCGCGAACGGATCCCTGAATCGAAAAATGTTTATCACACACCCGCGATATTTTTGAAAGACCCATCCAACGATACCCCACACCATGGATATCACGCGGAAAAAAATAATTTTCCATTTTACGTATGCAGTTCTATGAACATAATTTATTTTTTCAACTTTCTTAAGTCGATCCACTATTACTCAAAAACTAATAGAACCTACTTAGCCGTAATAGTTTTCCTTGTAACTACGTTATATATGCTACTTCCATGAATTTTTTCAAATTTCCAGAAGCAACCGTTTAGCTGGCAGGGGGGGGGGACACGTGACTCTAACAAAAATTACCGCTTTAAAGCTTAATATTTCGCCAACGGATCCCTAAATCGAAAAAATGGTATTCACACACCAGCAATATTTTTGAAAGACCTATCCAACGATATCCCACACTATGGGATTCACAAGAAAAATAAAGTTCACTCCCACTTTGCGAGTATGGTAGGTACTCTAAAAAAAATGTTTTTCAAAATTTTATTCTACTCATTTTGTAGGTTTAATTAATTTATACATATGCCAAATTTTCGTCAAAATCGGTTGAAAAATGCGACCTGTAGAGAATTACAGACAGACAGACAGACAGACAGACAGACAGCCGGACAAGAGCATTTTTGGCCAGTCTCGAAACGTAGACGCTTCGCTCGCTTCGCTCGCTCGGTCAATAAACTAAAGAAATGATTTTATTTAGGCTGCCTTTCTGCTACGAGCTTTACGTCGCCATCAAAACAAATGAATTCTATTAGAACCTACGGAATGTGATTAATGATATTAAACTCAAGACGAAACTCATTAAAAATTGAAAATATTGAAAAAAAAAAAGTTAATTATTACAATAGCACAGAAAATTTACAATAAAACAAATTTATCAGTTATGTCTTCTTTTAATATTTCTTTAAGGATCTTATCCATATTAATATCAACAAGACACAACTACATGACATTAATGACGTAAAAACAGCACACCCCCGCCGACCTCTGATTGCTTCTGATTGTCATACATTTGACACGATTTTGACACCCATAGAATGCTTCTTTTACGGCTCTTTAAGGGGCCGCGAGCACCAAAGAGATCTTAACTCTATGGATAATACCATCTGTTTTATCTTACTATTCAGTCCTTCACCACTTTCACATGATTGCAGCGGCTCCTCGCTGCAGGTGGAGCCGCTGGGCGACTCGATCCGACCTGAGTCCAATATGCACCGGAATTGAGCCGTCAGTCCTGTCGGCCGGTGATTAATAGCTAACGAGTTGATTATGGCCATTGACAGCTCGCCGCCCGACGCAATGCATTTTTAAATTCGGTTAAAATAATCCGTTTGTGCGGCAAAGTAGGGCTTTGGTACCAATTCACTGTGAAATTGATTGTTGGTTGACTCTTAAGTCAATCTACACAGGTTATGTATAATACACACTTGTACGAGTAGTATAAAAATATGTTGATTGATTTTGATGGTAGGGGAGACTGGGGCTAGTTTGTAACGGGGTAAGAATATAATAATTTTCGTGTTATCCGGGGAACTAACGGAAGCGCTTAATAAGTACGCTATAAAGGTATCCGTTCTAACGAATCTCTAAAATATGTCGAGAGACCATCAAGAAACAAACATATTTACAGATATATTAAAGGAAAACGAAAACTGATTGACTGCCGGATACCTCGATAACTACTGACACGTTTCAACTTTTCAGTGGTATTTTTAAAAGGAAAATTATAAAAAAACGTTAAATTGGACGGAACCCGCTGTCAAGTGTACACTT
Organism: Metalampra italica; assembly: GCA_949699065.1. Taxonomy (NCBI): domain Eukaryota; kingdom Metazoa; phylum Arthropoda; class Insecta; order Lepidoptera; family Oecophoridae; genus Metalampra; species Metalampra italica. The sequence continues at coordinate 11,233,773 of OX452980.1, forward strand.
TGCCGACTTTTTCTGTTGAAAATGTTATTCACGTCACAAGAAAAGCGGGATTATCCTACAGGATTATCTGATTGGCAGCTATAGGCAGATTGCCCCAGCCGCCTCTTTGTTAAATGTACATCTAAAAGTTAAACTCAAAAAATAAGTGTACCCTGTATAATATGTAGGTAACTGAAAAGAGCGTCAGTGGCGTAGGGGATAAGACGCGACCTATCATATCGAAAGGTCCGGAGTTCGATCCCCAGCTGGGCCATGTACCAATGGGTTTTTTCTCGAAACTTAAGTACATTTACTGACTGCTCTCAAACGGTGAAGGAAAACATCGTGAGGAAACCTGCATCCGCCGAAGAAGAAATTCTTAGGCGCATGTGAAGTCCACCAACCCGCACTGGGCTAGCGTGGTGGACTATAGCCCGCACGCCCTCGTTAAGAGGGTAGGCCTGAGCCCCAGCAGTGGGGACATTAATAGGCTGTTGATGATTGATGATGAACAGAAAAGTTCGTCATACCTAACATAACCTCTTTTTTTTTAAATCTTTATTTATTATAGAGGGTTTTTATTTAAAGTCACCCTCGTACGGCATCGTTATAAACCGATTTTTAAAGTTTATTTTTGATTGTACTTTTATTTACTTTTTTTGATTAATTTCATCATCAACAGCCTATTAATCTCCCCACTGCTGGGGCTCAGGCCTACCCTCTCAACGAGGGCGTGCGGGCTATAGTCCACCACGCTAGCCCAGTGCGGGTTGGTGGACTTCACATGCGCCTAAGAATTTCTTCTTCGGCGGATGCAGGTTTCCTCACGATGTTTTCCTTCACCGTTTGAGAGCAGTCAGTAAATGTACTTAAGTTTCGAGAAAAAACCCATTGGTACATGGCCCAACCGGGGATCGAACCTCGGACCTTTCGTTATGTTAGGTCGCGTCTTTATCCCCGAGGCCACTGACGCTCTTATTTATTGATTTTTATTATCTTTTTTCGATTAATTTATTGATTTTTATTTACTTACGAAAACAATTACAGTGTCATTACAGACGTGTCCAAATCGATACTGTAAGAAAATAGTATTGCCAACATTTGAGTAACTCAGCCATAACCGAAAAGATATGAACGAATGAAGATTTTAAAAGAAAAAAGATTATAAAAAGGAATCATGTGCACGTGCTTGTGGTTTGTAAGACTGGAGAACCGTAAGTGGAATGCTTGTAACATCTTTGCCTTTAGGAGGTTTCCAGATACATACTTGCTGTATGTGAAGAATATAATAATGGAGACATCTCTAATGCGAGTTTTATGTTCGGCTCGCCCGCGGCAGGGGCGGCGGGGAGGGGCCGGGGAAACTGCAGTTAGGATAGATGCATTTAATGCCTAAGGGCACATGATGCTCTATGCCACAGTACCTACCATAGACTAGAATTACAGACGAATAGAAGGCTATCTACCATAGACTGCTTCAGTTTTATAAAAACTCTAGATGTAAGATAATTTTTTTTAACATGCATTTAATGTCTAAGGGTACATGATGCTCTATGCCACAGTACCTACCATAGACTAGAATTACAGACGAATAGAAGGCTATCTACCATAGACTGCTTCAGTTTTAGAAAAGCACTAGATGTAAGATAAATTTTTTAACCGCGGAATCAGTTTACCGCGGTAAAAAGTAGCCTATGTCCTGCTCCATGGTTCGATGCATATTGACATCAAATTTCATCAAATTCGTTCAGCGGGTTGAAAAGGTATGGTACTTCAGATGTTTCCTTTAAAACACAAGATCACTTCCCACGGTTTGTTTTTATGACATCCTTGTACTGCAATATCAGGTAATGACCCCCACTAGTTGCCTATAAAGACGGAAGGCATTCCCTCAATATGGACCATAACGGAATCTGTTATGAGGAGGCTAATATTGAAGCCCGTTTCCTTAGATTAGATCCTCTTTTGGGAATTATCAGGTCAGTCGTTTTTATCGTATGAGGTGGCAGTATCTCGATAATATGGTAGTTCATAGACAATGAATGTGATTATGGTATTTAATCATGTAGTTTTTGAGATAAACAATAAAACTGTCCTAAATCAATTAATAATCATCCTATAAATGTAAAATAAATTGAAGAGATGATTTCTTAAGAAATAACCTCAACCTTTTGCATAAGTTGTTTCATTCTATTTTTGTCTGTACAATAAATTATTAAACTAAATATAAGGTAGCCTGCAACAAACAGTAACAAAAGCGCCTGTCTATTGTTATGGTAAAGAAATATTGGAAACATCCCAGGACCTCCCCCCATTTCAATAATGCATCGCGTCCCGGCGCGCGGGCGGCAGTGTATCGACGCGAGAAATGCCACATTCGTAATGCGAACGTAATGCATGCAGCGCCTCCGTATGACACTATTCTGAATCATCTTCCGTCTTGTACATTAAAATATAATAGTACATTGTGCATCAAGGGTAGTAAGAAGGGTATTACTAACGAGCGTCTGTCAGAAGCCCGACGAACTGTCACAATTACTATAAAAAATCTTAAAACACATAATTAAAAAATATATAATAGAAGAGACGACCATGACAGTTCGCTCCCGCCAAAAGAGTCAGTCGCACAAATCATAATAGGGTCATTTCACTTTCAGTTTCTCAAAGTGTCCCTAAACGATCATGCTTCCATGCTGCATGATGGACCATCATGCTTGCTATCAATCAATACAGTGAAGCAACGGCCAGCACGTAGTTTGCTTTGCATGTCATGCACGTCAATTACTACAGCTAGACGATCATGCATGTGTGACAGCAAGTATTGCATGTCATGCCGCATGATCGTTTAGGACGAATAGAACAAAGACAGTTTTTACCTTCACGACAGCAACGAACTACAGCCATCAGAACCGCACTGGGCTAGCGTGGTGGACTATAGTCCACCTATATATAGGGCTATAGCCCCAACGCCCTCGTCGAGAGAATAGGCCTGACACAGTGGGGACGTTAATATGCTGTTGATTTGATTTGAATAAGGCATTCGTTTGTTAGATCAAGTCAGTTTTTTCTAGTTAAAGGAGTCATCTCACGCGGAAACTGTATCCCTTCTAGATGCGAGAAGAATGCATGTAGACGCGAGCGGGCCGCGGTTAGCTAAGTAGCGTCTAAGTGAGCTAACTCCGGCCAAGTTGGGGGTAAGTGCGCCGCGGGCATGCATAATGCACACACGAGCTTTGTTCTAAACATACTTGCCCCGCCCACGAGCGCGGCGCTTTCAAGTTTTTACTTAAATGCAGGTTACCTAGATGTAATGAAGATTGTTCTGTTTATACAACAAGTTAGGAAGCGCTTTTTTTTTTACTTACTAGCTTTTGCCCGCGACTTCGTACGCGTCGATTTTGGAAGTAGGTAACTATCTCTCCTATATGTACAGACGATAAATGGGAAAAACATACACTAGATTTAAAGTTATACCTTCAAGAACACAACTGGGATAACCGGGCACTGGGGGACCCGCTCAAAACACTATGCAATCACACCAGTATCGTGTTATTTACAATAATAATTATTAAATTATATAATAATTTACATCATATTTGTTCGGTGAAATTTTTATAATCATTTTAATCAGCTTAATTACGCTAATTTTAATCATATCCTTTACTAGAAAACCAGGCGGATTCCATGATTACAATATCTGACTCCGCAATTGATTCAACATTTAATTTGCAGTTAAAATTGAGAACGTATCGATAAATTATCGTCGCAGCGAAAGAGTTAATGAACCAAATCAGGTTAACACTACCGCCAGTATATTATAGTATTGTCATTTAAATATAAGGCTTTCCTGCACGTGAGAGAACTTTTTAATGTTTCTACTAGAAATACTGCTCTTTGAACAGACAGGACCTCATTACTGCCTTCAGACTTCGTTCTGGACACATCCCGCTCAACAAGTTCGCGTTCCTGATGCGAAAAGTTCCCTCACCGAATTGTAGCGAGTGTGGAGTCATCGAGGACGTGTACCATGCGCTGGTGGAGTGTGCTCGGAACGAAGCAATCAGAAGACAGATTGTAAATCAAAATTTGTTTGATAACGTTGGTGGATGTAATAGTGGTTTGGCATTCCCCATTTCGGGGGATGCCAAGCTTCTTTACAAGATGATAAGATTTTATTGTAAGGTGCGTGGTTAAATTATGTGTGTGTTTTTTATTTAGTTTTGTTTTAAAATGTAAACTTTACAGAGCTCTTTAAATAAAGATAATAATAAATAAATTCATTGCCCGTAAAAAGTTTAGATTCAGCAACAAACCTCTAAAACTGGCAACACTTCGACCTTTTTTTATCTTTTGTACCAAAACACTTACCACCAACGATGCGTTCGCATTGGTGGACTTCACATACGAACATATTTAAAAAAATCATTACGTATACATAATCTTTGACGTATGCAGGTTTCCTCATGATGTTTTCCTTCACCGAAGTTCCAAAAATCTTCGGTTCTCCGCATCCAGTCACCGCCAGCGGCCTCATACAGGTCGTCGCTCCATCTAGCTGGGGGTGTCCCACAATACGCTGACCCAGTCGTGGGTCTACCCAGCGGTTATCGGTTCTCCGGCAGATGTGACAAATAATCAATGCAAATAATCTGAAATGTTATTTAGAAATCCTTCTTAGAAGGGTTTTGTAACCGCGCGGTGGTGTTGTCTCGCTCCCCCGCGCGCGCGACGTGCGGTGCGCGCGCGCAGCCGCCGCCGCCGTGGGAACACTTTCACTGCGCTTCTGCTGCAACATCCCGCCGCCACCGCCATTAGCCTCGCCACACTCGCGTATATTCACGGGTCTATTTATTTATACATTACTAGCTGTTTCCCGTGGCTTCGCCCGCGTATTTCCCGCGGGAATAGCTTTTCCCGAGGTATCTGTAGCCTATGTGTTTTTCTGATGTATAATCTATATTATTGTAAAGTTTCATTAAATTCTGTTTCGTAGTTTTTGTGTCAAACAGTAACAAACATCCAAACGCACAAACATTCACCCTACACAAAATAAAATGGGAAATACTCGAATGTTTAATAATTAATTTTCACTAAAAGCACGAATGAAACTCTAGCTAATAGTATTTTAATGGTGCTACACTCAAACATCAATGCCTGGGCCTTCCCCAAAAGAGCAAGGTCTTATGTCATTTAAAACTAGGATTGTGATCTTAATCTGGGCTTGACATTATAGTTCTAGATTCCCATCTAATCTGGGCTACATTCACTATAGATCCAAGGTTCACCATCGCTTGCTAACTTCGCTCTATCTTCCTAGTTGATATTACGAAATGATCGAGTGAGACCAAGTAGTTATGTAAGTACTTAAAAATAGTTAGTTGGGAATTACTTTGCTCAGGCATTCGTAGGCTCAATGTGTACTTCATCTTACAGAGTGTAAACTTAATAACTAAATAAAGTAATCGACGGATTTTGATAGGCAATATATTTTTCTGTTTAAGTTAAGGTAAAACAGTTGTTAAAATCAATGTAAATGCAAAATGTACTTACTGTAAATTTAAACAAAATAAATTACGATAACGTAACGTGGTAATCAAAATTTAGAAAAACAATTCTAACTGAAAATGTAGTTAAATTTGAAAGAAATTATACTCTGATCAAGTTGCATCACCTCCAGTTATGAAATAAGTACGTTCACATCGCATGCTGGCTGGCTGACCGGTTGGCTGGCTGACAGGCTAGCTGACTGACTGGCTGGCTGGCCGGCCGGCTGGCTGGCTTTCGGGCTCGGCGGCCGGCGGCCGTACGCGTCACGTGACGTACAGAATAGAGCCTTCGGTCGATGCCCCCTAGAGTAGGCCTGCCAAATGTCAGACGGGTCGCGGTTGCTTTGTTTCGCCTTTTTGTTTATTGACGGAACTTTGTGAGCCGGCCAGCTGCTCGCTTAACCTTTTTAGGGTTCAATAAAAGCAAAATCCCTTCGGATTAGATGACCGAAGCGTTTCGGACTTTAAACTTCTGAACCGACTGGGCACTTTGTAATATAAATATGTAAACAAAATGGATGCCTTTTAGGCGAAATGAGACAGGACACGTGTCCGAAAAGTTGACTAGCCTAGATTCCATTTGGCGGAACCGCCAAATTGTGTCCGTCGTACACTTTTCATACTTATTTCTGCGTTACACGTCCGAAAATACTGTCCGGAACAGGCCGCGGAGTGCGAAACCCGCTCGGCTGCGCTGTCGGAAACTTTTTAAAACGGCCCGTTGAAACGACAAACTCAGCCCGCCATCGGCAGCGAGTCCCGTTTACTAGACACATAAAAAAGACAAACACAGTCAATTTGTGAAGTTCCCTAAACGGTCCCGGGCGGGACATAATTCCCGGGAAATCGCGGCAATTCGCGGGAATTCTCCGCGATCGCTCGTAAATCAAAGTTGCGTCTTAATTCGCGCTCGCGACGTGGACAGGGAACTTTGGGCGTTATCGCGCGAATGAATTTTGAGGAAAGTTTCACTTTCAATGTTACGGGGGCATTGGAGCACGATGAATGTTAAATGTGTTTTTTAAGCTGAATGTTAATTTTATTATCAGGCAACATTATATTAAATTAGGCGATTTGCGGCGGAGAGACCGTGAATGCTACCGTCTTGCCTACTCGTATTCTTGAGATTGGATTGTTGCAACTAAAGAGTAACAACCCAAAGATTTCACTTGTCAATACACTCTTACAACCAAATGGGCTTTCGGCCGGTTTGCCGCTAATTTGGTCATTATGGAATTTGCCCGTGTAATTTTGACAGTACGTACCGAGCCCGGAGCATCGTGTGTATCTGGTTTCTGGTGCCATTCCTCACAACTGCAGATTTCGTTAATCTTTAATGTTCCCTCTAAATTATTTCTCTAGGGGTTTGCAAATCCTCTTTCTCTGTTCTCTCTTATATGAACTGAGCTTCTAATTTTCTTGGTCAACCTCCAGGACTCGTTTCTGTTACACCGTTGCGAATTACAGTGTCACAGTATTCGACCTTCGCGTTCCTGATGCTATTAAGAGGGCTATTAATAGGTTCCTCTGAGTGCGAGTGTCTGTGACGTTTCCATTAAATTTTGTCTCCAGTCAGCCCCTTTCTGCATTATCCTTCGCTGATCGCCGTCTTTTGTCCGCTCCGGGGATCTCGGCCCGTGCGTGGCTCGTGTTGACGAATGCGGATTCGATACTTCTTACTCGATACCCAGTAGGGTTTCTGTTTTTGACTTCACTGTTTGAGATTTGCGTCAATTTGTTTGCAGTGCCAGTGGGACTGGTCCGAAAACTTAAAGTCGCTCACTGGGCCATGATCATAAGATGAAAGGAGTCATGCTCGAAGTTTCTCTGAGAGACAGCATCTGAAACGAGGTGATCCTCCAGAGCACCAAAACCAAACGGCTCAAAAGGATGTGGGGACACAAGATATTACTATCTCTTTCTAATGTTAAGAGCTCCTCTCAACCGTCGCCGGTTGCGAAGCTAATATTGTAAATATTGTTAACATTAGAAAGAGATAGTAATATCTTGTGTCCCCACAAGGATAATACGTTAAAATAGCAGTGGGGGCTAGTCACATCTGCCCAGAGTCCCCGATAACCGCTGGGGTACGACGAGTTCTCGAGTGGAGACCACGACTGGGCAAGCGGATAGCTGGAGCGACGATCTGCGTAAGTCTCCTGGCAGTGACTTAATGTGGAGAGCCGAGAATCGGGTTCAGTGGCGCGCCTTGGGGGATGCTTTGTCTAGCAGTGGACTAGTGCAGGCTGACGATGGGTAATATTGCCTTTGTTAGTCATTGATTAAACGTCTGCTGCCCCATCCAGACACACGGCGAGAAGCCCCGAGAACACACGAGAAACGTGAATGGGAATAGTTTCTCCGCCACTCGTTCTCGCTCTCGCCTCATACAAACTCTCATACTCACTCACTCGAGTCGAGACTTCTCGCCTTGAGTCTGGATGAGGTATGACCATAGAAATATAGGAGCGTAGCGAGCTTTTTCCGGTGTTCTGTGGGTATGACAGTGATTATCGTAGAACCGACAGTAGAACCAGATGGACCACCCCACTTCAAAGATGCGTCATGGGTTGGAGCCGTTGGAGCGTCGAACCCGGCGCCCCCGACGCGAGTATTTGGCGACATGAGGCTTCCATCGGGCGCGGCTCGTCACGTACAAAGGCCGTTGTGACGTAATAGCTGGTCCTCCCCTTCTTGCGCTGCGATCGGAGCCCGGCGCATCAGTGGCGGCCTAATTACACGCGCGTTCATTACACTACACGTCAACTCAAAATCATACATTTATGATTACACGTAGTTTTTTTACTACCATTAGCGCTGTGAAGAAGAAACCTTGCTGTTCTTACTTTTTTTGTCACTTTTTCTGCAATTCAGTAGTTTTTGGCTGATGACTTTGCAAACGAGACAATGCGATGATCACGTCTACGAAGCTAAAACAATCACATGTATCGTGTTATTTCCATACCAACGAATAATAACATCTACTTATGAAACCTAGTGATAAGTAGGTAGGACTCATTGACCGAGCGAGCGAAGCGTCTACGTTTCGAGACTGGCCAAAAATGCTCTTGTCCGGCTGTCTGTCTGTCTGTCTGTAATTCTCTACAGGTCGCATTTTTCAACCGATTTTGACGAAAATTTGGCATATGTATAAATTAATTAAACCTACAAAATGAGTAGAATAAAATTTTGAAAAACATTTTTTTTAGAGTACCTACCATACTCGCAAAGTGGGAGTGAACTTTTTTTTTCTTGTGAATCCCATAGTGTGGGATATCGTTGGATAGGTCTTTCAAAAATATTGCTGGTGTGTGAATACCATTTTTTCGATTTAGGGATCCGTTGGCGAAATATTAAGCTTTAAAGCGGTAATTTTTGTTAGAGTCACGTGTCCCCCCCCCTGCCAGCTAAACGGTTGCTTCTGGAAATGTGAAAATATTCATGGCAGTAGCATATATAACGTAGTTACAAGGAAAACTATGACGGCTAAGTAGGTTCTATTAGTTTTTGAGTAATAGTGGATCGACTTATGAAAGTTGAAAAAATAAATTATGTTCATAGAACTGCATACGTAAAATGGAAAATTCTTTTTTCCGCGTGATATCCATGGTGTGGGTATCGTTGGATGGGTCTTTCAAAAATATCGCGGGTGTGTGAAAAACATTTTTCAATTCAGGGATCCGTTTGCCAAATTTTAAGCTTTAAAGTGCTAATTTTTGTCACTTTAGTAGGTACTTTTTCTGTCTCCAACTACAAAGTTGACTTTTGTTGGTTTCTTTTAGGTTTGGTTTATAAGGGCTGGCGAGGTCTACTGTTCTCACGGAACTACTAGTTATAATGTGCGCCGCCAAATTATCAGGGGGTCAATCGCGCTAATTCTGAACGATATTAAGTACCAAATCCAAACCATAACCAAAAACGTTAAGCTGCATCCATACGTTTGGCAAACCTTTACAAACGCAAACGTCTGGAGCAGGGGTTTGACTTGCGTTTGTAAAGGTTTGCCAACGTGTGAATGCAGCATAACGTTTTTAGTTACGGGTTGGGTTTGGTAATATTGAACAGAACTATCGCGATTGGCCTCCAGATGTCCGTCCAACACTCCAACCCTAGTGATACCAACACATTTTTACTTTCGTGTCACGCGGACGCACGTCAAAATACAAAAACCGTGTCGCGGATCAAGGTTGCGCCGGCGCGAGCGAGCGAGACGCAGCGAGCTGACGGCGGCGCGCGCGCGCATGGCACCGGCTGGCACGGCCAGACGCATCCCAGCGCTTGTAGCGCTTTAACTAAAGGGAGGGACCTCTCAATCAGAAGAAACTAGAACGTGCTAGACTATAACTATGTCGTCACAAGTAGAATCTGAAATTGGAATCGTGCGTCACACGTCGTAAAAAAACTGTTCATTATAAATGAGTTTTATAACATCAAAGGCGGCAATCTGTATTTTTGTCATTGAACTTTTAACTTTCTTCTCATATTTAGATGATCAAAAACTCCTTGACAAAAATTGAAAGATTACCGCCTTTGATTACGATTTTTTGATACGACTCAAATAATGAACCAACCATTAATAAGCTACCAATTTTCCTCATTGACATATCGAGATAAAAAGACCTCAATAAAAAAAATGCGACATACCTTTATCTGGTTGTAGAATGAATGTAAGAAGCATTCACATTTGCGTTAGTGAATGCAGCGCGATTTTGCTGCAGGGACATAGTATGTGAATCAGGTTTATTTAATTCAGTACTAGGTAATGGTTAATAGTAAAATGATGCAGGGATCGTTAGCTATTAATGTGGCCACAGACGGAAACCAGTTATTACTACCAGCTATGTAACAGTTAGTTTAAATACCAAGTGTACCAACTCGGATTATTAGGTTTCATCGCTGGGTATAGATTTATACATATACTATAAACATTAGGCCCGATTCCGAAGGCACAAACATAAATAATAGCACTCTAAATAGAATTTTTTTAAATGTGGTTAAATTTTAACTTTGTAGTGTATGTTCGCATGTAAAGGCCGGAGCACACATAGATTTTGTAGATTTACTTGGTAAACTTAAAAAGTAAAAATTAAAAATATGGTATTTTTATGGCTTCTTTTTCTGCGTGTTTGTTGTGTATCTATTACAAGAAAATTAAGAATAAATATATTGTTGTACCCCTGTGTACGATAATTTATGTTTTGCTGACCTTTTATTCAATTTGTCTAACCAAAATGTTTGTTTTTTTCCAGGTAAATTGTTCAACACCGCAGCCATACATTTGAACAGCCACGCCAAAGTAAGATCGTTAGATCATTACCCACAATACTGTATCTATTTATTCCGTTTGCCTCGGTCTTAAACTTTTTAAATAGATTTTCTTCTTTTCGGCGGCGACAATGTGCATGAATAATAATTATGAATTATTTACCGGCGCGGGCGCTCCGTCTCCCTCGCTCTCGCTCAATCACCGGAAAGTGTTCCGGTGCGGGATTTACATAAATTTACACGTGATTAAAACGATCAGCCTTATCTATGGACACCTACAGCCTTCAAACTTTTTGTGAATAATTTCCACAGATACATAATTAACTGGTTTGTTGTTGAAATATTCATGATCATGGCTGTTTTTTAGAAATGTAATGACGCTAGCTCGCCGAGCGCCAGCGTGTGAACAGAATGATAAGTAACTAAGTAGGTACCTAAGTATTAATACGACCGGGCGACTAGAAATACCAATTCAAAAATATAACTGAACATACCCTAATTTTTACGCCAGTTTCAGTATTTTTTATAAACCGACCGACTTTTAACGTATTTTTTTACTTTTTTAAATAGACGGAGCGACTGGAATAATACATCAGGCTAATAAAATAACAAACCGGGCGACAAAAAATACAAATTCTAGTAGATAACCGTAACAAAAATAAACCTCGCCAACCAAAATATAACCTAATTTTTTGGCTGTAATTTTAGTATTTTGATTCGTCGGTTTCAGTATTTTTTTGTCGCAAAATCCTCACATTATGTTGGATCCAGCAGTAACTATAAATCAATGACTATCACTTTTAGCGTGTGTTTATTAATAAATCCCTTTGCTTTTTAACATCGTGAGCATTTGACGGCACAAAAATATTCGCTCGGCGATGTACGGGGCGAACGAACGAGAGTTAATATTTGATTTGTGCCGATCCTGCCGCGGCACCAACTCAAACATGGGGCCGCGCCGGCGCAAGTTCTAAGCGTATCGTCCAAAACATAAACGAATATAATTTGACATGACGTCAATAAATTTCAGCGAGACCGATCGAAAAGACGGCGACGACGGGCGACGTCTCTCCGCCAGCCAGGTGGACCGACGACCTGGAGAAGGTGGCCGGAAGCGGCTGGATGCGGAGAGCGGAGGACCGGGTGTGGTGGCGTTCGTTGGGGAAGGCCTATGTCCAGCAGTGGACGATAAAAGGCTGAGATGATGATCGAAAAGGTCCTTGAATCCATAACTTACCCATTTTTTTAATCGCTGTTACTGCTATTATCTAACAAGAAAAGGTACTTACATTCTACATACATGTAGAATATTGAACAATAATTGACACGGTTTACTGTAATAATGTCCAATCTGAAAAATGTCCAACGACCATGCTCGAACTGAAAAATGTCAAAACTGAAAAATGTCTAATCTGAAAAATAAATAAATAGCGGTTTTTATGGTTCTGTAGTGTAAAATGTTCCAGATTGGACATTTTTCAGGTTGGACATTTTTCAGATTGGACATTATTCAGTTTGGACATTTTTCAACGGTTGGACATTTTTCAGATTGGACATTATTATCGTAAATCATTGACACGTTTTTTCGATCTTCAAAGTCTTAAAAAGTGACTAAACCCTTGAGAGATTTGTTGAAGTAAGATGCAAGTTATTTCTTAGCTGTTTGAAAACATGAAAAAATAACGTACCCGTGTCTTTACAGCCTTTCGCAGTATTATAATATTATCATTACATTTTCCCCCAGAAAAATGTATTTAGAAACGCTCACTCCCGAGTCTTGGACCACAGTGTCGTGTAAACACGATAATTAGAGGCGTAACGGCGGGCCCTGCGGTTGTCCTTTGATCTGCTGCCCGTCATCAGCCGCGCTTTCGGCCTGTCCACCGTCTGCCTTGTCTTGGCCAGTACATCAGCCCGAGCTCAGCTAATGAGGGGTCAGCTCATTATGCGGACAACGGCTCATGACGGGAAGGGTGCAACCAGAGATTGGCGTTATTATACTCTGTGGTAACGATGGCCGCGGTTAAAGGCCGGAGCATACCGGATGCGCGCGCGTGGCAGCTCCTATAGTAATCTGGTGGCACGCGCTGCGCACGCGACGCAACCAATGTCAGGCACATCTAGCTAGCGACTGAATTAATAAACTTGGCAACTAAAAATTCAAACTCAAGCAACTAACCTAACCTGCCCATGTTCAATATTTTTAGCTGCCACTTTCAGTATTTTAGCTGCTCGGTTTATTATATCCCCTTTCAGTTTCGCGCTTCCGGTGTGCTCCGGCCTTAATATTTATATGGCGTAGATAACAGCTTCTGAGGATTGCCTCTGTTGAATTTTTATAACTGAAATATTAGAATAGGTTGTTTGGAAGATATCGCATAAAACCATAAAGTTTTAAGTATATTTTTTGGAATCATTGCTTATTCGCATTTCCTTGCAAGGTTTGTATTTTAGGAAACGATTGATAGATATTGGATGTGCGGAAATTAAATCAATTTGCGACGTTTTGCTGCCCCCTCACCAGCTGCCTCCAGACTCTATTACTTCTTAATGAACGAATAGTTCCAGTATATTTGGCTTCCATCAATATTTACGATATAGATACGAGAGGATACTTTGCACATTTTAATTATTGTGGAGAAGTGAACTTTTTGGCTTAGTGACTGTTGTCTTTTATCTAGTTGTCCTAAAATGTATATTGTGGGTTTTGGTGTTTCGCTCCAATTAAATCTCAGTTTAGTGAGCATGTGAACTACAGTATGTATCGCCGACTGGTCTAGTTGTGCCCTATTTTTGCGCTGTAACCGCCGGTATTTTGTATTCTGAATATTAAAAACTCCGACTGGCCTGGAGGACTGTTTCCAATTGGCCGTAAAATCCAAATTGTGGAGAAGTGGACACCGGTGTGCGGATCTCGCTTCGTCCCGCCCCATTAAATATGATATTAAATCTGTGAATGGGCTGGCCTCGTGGAGCGAGGGCGTCTTATTGAATCACTCGCACAATGACGAGATGAATCCCTTCGTAAGGCTCGATACGTACTCGACGATGTATACTACATAGGCGGACGGATAATTAGAAACGGGGCAAGATTTCCATACAATCGAGGTCACTTCGAAGCCATGGTTCTCCGTGAAGGATTGATCGGGGCGTGATCTGATGACGGTCATCGAGAGAGTAGATGGAGGACTTTTAGATCGCTATAGATATCCAACTGATCAGATGAGACATCTGGATGCAGCATCGACATGATTCTTTAACTTTAAGATTTTCATACATTTTGATGCCATTTTGCGAGTTCTTTTCTTCATGACGATGCTGCTTCCAAACGGCTAATCTGATCAGTTGGATATCTACACGGTCTAAAAGTCCTCCATTTACTCTCTCGATGACCGTCATCAGATCATGCCCCGATCAATCGTTTACGGAGAACCTTGGCTTCAAAGTGACCTCGATTGTATGAAAATCTTGCCCTGTTTCTGATTATCCGTCCACCTAGTATATTACACGCACAGTCGATCGTATAATCGTATTTAGTAGCTAGTTACAAAACTCAGTTACGCCGCCCAATATGCCTCCAGCCTTATTCTATCGCACAGAAATAAGCGCGTTTTACTCGTAATAATGTTTTGCGCTTAGCCCTCGGGAACTCGATAAAATATGTCGAGTGTATTCCCCCCGTGTAAGCGATTGTCGGATTGAGAAGCGAAGGTATTTCCGAAGGGCGACCTCCTCGGCCGCGGAAAATTTTCATATGGAAAAAAGATTTTTGTTGACATTATTGTAACGGAATTTTCTATTCTGGAGAGATTCCATTTTCCGGACGATGATTTTACCGAATTGCAACTTGGTTCCGTCCGTTTTGTGGACAACAGATTGTTTCACACAATAACCACATAAAACTACATAGGAAAGTCTATCACAAAATTAGACGATTATTTGAGTTCTATCCATAAAAAAAATCACAAAATGTAAAAATTCCAAAATGTCACATTCCCAAAAAGTTGGATAATCTTTTGAGTGCCTAGTATTTTGTGATATTTTTTACAAACTTAATTTTTAAAAGATGTGTCACGGAAGTTTGTTATTTGATTCTTCACCCAAGAAGCGGTGGTCGATAAAAAATTACCATGTATACAAAGTGTACCCAGTTTGACGTACTCAGTAAATACAAATTCCTAGCACTGTGCTCATATGCAATACAATATTTCGTGCCGGTAAATCCCGTACAATTACCGCGGTTTTATCCAAAACATTGTCGACGCACGCGGCGGCGGCGCGGGCGGGTGGGGGGCCCACTTACAACAGATTCGAATAAATCGGCTCACTTATCTAATATAAATTCCTGCTGTCGAATCGGATTTGCGAGTAATTGTTTCCACGAGCGAGTACCAGCCCCCCCCCCCCCTCGAGTGCGGCCATCTTCAAAATATCTTTGTATTTTTTAAAACGCGAATTCCGGTTTATGTATCCGTTTGATGGAAGGACAAGAGTCAAAACATCTTATGATGTCTTAAGGATTGTCTAAAGACTAGCGCTTTCCCGCGGCTTCACGCGTGTTTTAGAAGATATTTCTGACATTTTTCTTTTTGGTCGCCTCCTGAGGGTCGTAGCGTGATGTGAAATCGCCTTAACTGTCCTGAAGAATTGGTCTATAGTGGTCCCTCAACGACATGCTAGCGTGACATGCAACGTTTACGTGAATTATCATGCTGCAAGATGGACCATCATGCTTGCTATCAATCAGTACAGTGAAGCAACGGCCAGCGTAGTTTGCATGTCATGCACGTCAATCACTACAACTCATGCATGACCGTCCGTCATGCATGAGTGACAGCACGTAATGCATGTTATGCCGCATAATCGTTTAGGGAGCCCATACCGAATGCAATTTAATAAATGAAGAGTTTCTGCTTCCCTGGTTTAGGCGTTAGACGAGGTGACGGACACACACACACACACACACGTAATTATTTAGTATGGACTTTTTTCGAATCGATTTTCATCAAAAACGCACGATTTTCTTCATTCATTATAATCGTTCGGAAGTAAAATACACCTTCCAGCAATGTCTTGGTGGTTCTTTTCTGGCTGGTGTTATAGTAGTCGTCGATGTCACGTACAGTCGACCGCACGTCGTTGGAAACACTTTGACCTTGAGCTGGCCTAGCCTATTAGGGAGATACAATACTATGAGGGACCGGTTTATACTGGTTTTGTTCCCACTAACGCGCGGTCGACCGTACAATGTCCCCCTAGGCGCAGCGGCACTAAAACGAACGGCACACAGCGCGACTTAGAAAAGCGCGACGAAGCATTAAAACAGCAATCGCAATGAAAACTTCAAAATGGTGGCTCTGTACCTATAAAAACTTGCGACGTAAACATAACATGAATTAATAAATGTTAAGTTATATAAGTTACAAGTAATAAGTACAAACAAAACAGCGCTTGCGCAGAAAGTTTATACTTACCATATTCAAGTTATTCCTTCCTAAATAATCTGTATCCAAATTTGAATATAGCTACTTCTTAATTATATAATTATTTACGGGTCTTACACACGAATAAGTTTTATCGTTATTATTTTAGTCGGGCAAGGTAAATAAAACTTATTCGTGTGTAAGACCCGTAAATAATTATATAATTATGAATACAAAGCGCGAAAGTCTAAAATGTACTATAGCTACTTCTTTTAAAATAATAAAACAGTATAATTACTTAGATATACTTAGGACACTACAGTTAACCAATAACAAGAGAGTGAGAATAATATTATATTAGCAGTATCACAAGTAAGAAAGATTTTTGAAAGAATCGTCACACCATAAAATCTTTGTCTATACACTAGTATAAACTAAGTTATGGGTAAGTTCCATCACAGTCCATTCAGCGGTTGTTGAGCTACAAGTGGTCAAACATACAGACACTGCACATTGGGTGTCAAGTCGGCCATCTCTGGCCGGATGTCCAATCAATCCAATTGTCCACTGCGTCGCCCTGGACTTCCGGTCTCTTGTCTAGTGTAGCCAGCTAATACGTGGGGTCAATGACATTTATTATTATACTAGCAAACGACCCGCGACTTCGTCCGCGTTAAATGTCCTTTATGTTATTCGAGGATATAAAGCTATCTATCACTGTACCAAGTTTCGTCAAAATCCGTTCAGCCGTTTGAGCGTAAGTGAGTTACAAACATCCGATTCCGAATTCACATACATATAACCTTAAAGAATAATATATAGTCTTCTTTTATACTTCAAGTATTTACTTTCCTTCCGCGTAACGTCCTGTATACTCGTGGGATTTCTTTTAACACACAAACCTGTGCATCCTTTCCTTCTTGTTTTTATATATTTCTTTTTATCTTCTTACATAGTATAAAACAAAGTCGCTTCCCGCTGTCTGTACGCTTAAATCTTTTAAACTACGCAACGAATTTTGATGCGGTTTTCACTGTCATTCAGATAATTGATTCCGGATAGTTTATAGGTATTGTAGCATATGTTACTGGCACACTGGCTCGACAATGCACACGTATGTCCGACAGCACTACGTCCACTCTCGCCGGTGGCTCTCATGATACTGGCGTAGCTGCCCAATACATGAACACACGAGACAGCACGTGTATGTGCAATGCTGTACACTACATCTATATAATACATGCATGTTATATTCACAGCAAATATAAAAAAATCAATTTTTCGTAAAAGAGTAGAGTTTTGGGCGCTTTCATTGCCCATACCCGGGAGCACCCGGGACCAACATTTGTGTGATGAGCAAAACTGTTGGGTTTCGGATTCTGGGTGTTTGTATGTATTTAAGTATTTATTTCAAAGTATTTATGTATGTTTATCAGTTGTCGAGTACCCATTTACAAGCTTCGGCTTAGTTGGGACTAAACAGCCGTGTGTGGATTTGTACAAACCAGAGAGTTGTTAGTATACATAGAGCGCGCGTTAGCAAGTCTGAACTGTAAGCACGGGTCTGAACAGTCTCGAAATGTTCGGGGCGACGCCACTAGTCACAACACGTCAGTAGCGCTGATTGTTGCTCTCACCGGTGTTTATTTAGATTTGGAGTAATCATGGTGAAATGTGCAGTGCCAAGCTGTAAACACGATTCACGGAAAAGAACGATCTAGAAAAAATAAAAGTTCGTGATGGCATATATTATATACCTCTACCTATATACATTTGCGCCCGTGCGAAGCCGGGGCGGATCGCTAGTGTTGTATAAACTGATATCTCCATCAGTATTGACATGCAAGAATATGTGAATGAAGGCGAGATTCCCAATTTGCGGCCCGCCCGGTGTCAGCCGCAGCGCCCCGTCCGCGTCCGCTAGTTGACTGACAGTCGCGTGTATCCACAACTTGACTTGCTCTTCATTTAAAGTTGTGAAGTTGTTCCTTGGCCAATGATCTAGTGACACGGCCGCTGGCTCCATGTGTTCAGATTGACGCGCACTGAGCTGCTACGAAACACACCCTTAAGAAATGAACAACGCGTACGTAACCTATGGTATACATGGCCAGGTGGTCTGGTACCTTTGGTAGAGGACGATGGGGACTCCCCTCGGTGATGTTCGAAGTAAAAAATCTCGATAGGTATAGCTTGAAGTTTGTCAGGTAGTATGGTCGGATCGATTAGGTGTATCCCAGACACACGCGGCCTGCCGTGGCGGTGGCGGCCTGTTGTCTGCCCTATGCAATGTATGTGAGACTTCAGACACGCGCGGCCTGCGGTAGACCGCCACCGCAGGCCGCGTGAGTCTGTGATACGCCTTATGTCAATGAATCTACTGAAAGTAATCCGTAATCTCCACAATTACTAGGTCTAATTTTAAAAAATCTCACCATAGATACAGCTTTTTAACTATTTAATTATATATCAAATGGAAGAACAATTTCTTTCTTTCGTACCTAGATGATTTTAATTGTATTTGTGCTTTATAGTATGTTGTAGGTACCTATTGTAATGTACTACCGCCTATTAAAGGTAACACGTTCAATCACCTGCGAACTGTTATTAAGCCGCCGTGTAACTGGCTCGTTATAAAACCTCCACTCTCACGGCGCGTAATATCTTATTCAATTACGCGCCGCGGTGCGTCAGCGTCGCGTACCTACAGTAAGATGTGTCTTATGTCTGTCGGTTCAGTTGAAATAAGTGTATTTAGTGGTGGGGCTAAACGCATCCCGTAACATAATCCCTTTCGTAACCAGTTCCCAAACTGTAACATCAAGAAAACTATAAGAGAGTGTAAAAGAACCATGGCGTCGATTTTAGAGACAAAAAACTGCATTCATGGATTTTCTGAACCGAACCCGGGCTTTTTCCAAAAACAACCTACTTAATAAAATATTATGTCTATTTGAAATGAAAATTGATAGAGTAGGTTGTATGGAAAAATATTGCGACGGAACCAATGTCTAATTAAAATGGTGCATTGAGTTGTTTTTATGCAAAACCGCAAGTTTGGTCACTAGTCGAGTAAACAAGTTTTTCTGAGAAGTAACGAATTAACTTAGCACGATTCTGAAAGCATACATTCAAAATTTGTCAGCCCTAAAACTAGCTTCATCCCTTATTATTACTGTGTGACTGACAGTGATAGAAATAATTCTAGTGCTGTCAAAATTTTATTTTGTGTCTGAAGGCTTCTGCAGAATTATACAAAAAAAACTAAATGTATTCTCTTTAGCTGGCGGATAGCCTATGCTAAATAATGGACTTCCACATGAAGTGTGCTTAAAATTACAACGGCTCTGTTACCCCCAAAACGGGAAGTGTATGAACTGTTAAGCATCGCCGAAGAACGCGTGTATGCGACAATTTAGATATGGAAATTAACGCGTGTATAAATCACCCAGGTGTGGGTCTGGCAGCCTCCTGGCGTGGGAGGTAATCGTGCGCACCGCGCGCCGGTGATTCTTTTAAATTAAATTCTTCGCGTCTTGTTATCATATGAAGACTCCACGGAACGAGTCCTACGTCACTCTATTCACGTTGTGAGAAAACGAATTTAATATTTATGATCACATTTACAGTATGATCTTCGACCTGAAGAAGGTGGCCGGGGGCGGCTGGATGCGGCGGGCGGAAGACCGGGTGTGGGGAAGGCCTATGTCCAGCAGTGGGCGTTGAAGAGTTGATGTAAATGTGGCGGTGGGCTTGGTAGAGTGATCGGTTGACGGTCAGGTTGAAAGCTATTATCTGTAAAAGATAGCAGCCTGGAGCCAAGGCTAGAAATACCGATATTTTTGTTTACCGATACCAATCAGAAATGAAAGCGTCAGTGGCCCTGGGGATAAGACGCGGTCTATCATATCGAAAGGTCCGGAGTTCGATCCCCGGTTGGGTCATGTACCAATGGGTTTTTCTCGAAACTTAAGTACATTTACTGACTGCTCTCAAACGGTGAAGGAAAACATCGTGAGGAAACCTGCATACGCCGAAGAAGAAATTCTTAGGCGCATGTGAAGTCCACCAACCCGCACTGGGCTAGCGTGGTGGACTATAGCCCGAACACCCTCGTTGAGAGGGTAGGCTTGAGCCCCAGCAGTGGGGAGATTAATAGGCTGTTGATGATACCAATCAGTCTTCTCTGGCACCGATACCAGAGACAGTACCGGGATTGGTCCACTTTAGGAGGCATTTTAAAACAAAAGATTGACGAGTAAAAGAACTACAAGGTATTTCATAAGAGTGGTAAAGATAGTTATGTGTCGGATGTGGAGGTTTCGAAGTTATCAGGATAATTATCAATATATCATCATGACAATAAATATCACTTCGAACCCGAACACAACGCCGCACCCCGCCGCGTCCCAACTTGTGGCATTCTGATAGCTTATTCAAATCGTAAGATATTTAATTTAGATAACATCTCAGAGCTCATTTGCATACACCGTACATGTACGTACTCGTACGTACGCGACGCAATTATCTGCTACAGCCGGCGTACGTACAAATGGTTCGAACACCTCCCCCCGCCGAGGAGCAATTGTCACTCGGCACGGCAATTACCGTAACTTACCGGTACAACCTAACTTACCGGTACTAATTACCGTCGCGGTAATATTTTACTGCGGCGACAAAGATCCTACACACGGCCTCTGTTAATTTGAATGCTTAATTGTTAGTAATAATATATATGTGGGAAGAATTTATCGAAATCAATACAAAGGAGAGAAAATAATTCACAAGGCTCAGATTATTTCTAAAGAAATATCTTCAAGCTATCCTGAGGCCTGTTGGCGTAGTGGTGGTAGTGACTCTGCCTACTGCGCCAAAGGTCGTGGGTGCGATTCCCACCCGGGACCAACATTTGTGTGATGAGCATAACTGTTGGTTTTCGGATACTGGGTGTTTGTATATATATAAGTATTTATTTAAAAAGTATTTATGTATGTTTATCAGTTGTCGAGTACCCATTTACAAGCTTCGGCTTAGTTGGGACTAAACAGCCGGGTGTGGATTTGTCCAAAACATTATTATTATAATAAAGAGAGGCAGTCGTCGCTAAAGTTTAGACGATAATAATCAAACAAAACTTAGAAAAAAAGTTACTAAAAAGAAATGTTTAACATAGGTAAGTAACAGGTACAACCTATAGGTACATACATAAATCTTTGAGAGTTTATTTACTTTGTAGCTAATCTTGAACACCTTCTTATACTCTATGTAAATCCCTCTTTCATCGTGATGAAGTAACTGCTCAGAAACCCAATGAAATGCTTTAGTTAGTGCCAACAGCATATCTCTGCCCGCACCAGAGCTAAATCATCTCTGGTGACGAATAGAAGCAGCCGCCCGGCCTGCGCCGCCCAGTGTGCAACATCATAATTAACAGCCGCGCGGACCGCTCGCTGCACTGTTTGTCTGAGAGCGTGCTGCAGAGGCCAGAGACGGATCCAGGGGTCTAGACCCCCACGAATCCTTGTAACTGGCCGCTATACGCCTCTGAATACTGGCGCCTCTGAATTTTAGCTATGTTTAAATTAAGGAATTTATAATTCATATTTATTTTTAGGAATGTCATTCTTTTTGGATTTCTTTTAAGAAGGGACATTGATTTTCTTATTTTCCTACTGCCAGCCGTCTTACGCAGATCGATTCGTAGCCGAGACCGCTGCCATGGTCAGGTAAACTGGGGGCCGTGTTTTATTTGCGCTTTCCATGGGGGGAATCCACGGAAGCTTTCCACGCTGGGCAGGCGGGTTGGCGATCGCAGTCTGGCGATGCTGCTCCCTTTCACCAGCCTGCGGTATTTATACCACGTACAGGGTACAAACGTGTTGAGCAGGGGTTTGGCTTGCGTTGGTAAAGGTTTGCCTAACGTGTGGATGCAGCAGGTTTTTGGTTATGGTTTCGATTTGGCAATATCGTTCAGAATGAGCGCGATTGCCCCCCTGGTGCAGTTGACAATTGGAGTAGCTGGTCATTCCCTTACGCCCCTCATCATCATCATTTTTACTGGTCTACTATTAAAACTTACACTTCAAATTCAAATTCAAAACTATTGTTATTGCATGTAAGTACACTGGGTACATTTATACAACGTCAATTTTTTATCTACCACCGCCTCCAAGGTGTTATATAGAGCTGGGAAGAAGAAGCGGCGCAACAAACTTCCGCAACACATCTTTTAAAATCAAGTTTGTACATAACATTATTTTGTAAAGATTGTGCGAGGCTGAAGTAACATTAACACCAGGCATCTTTGTCATTTAGATAATCGACTGTCCTATAATAAGCTTTCTTACAAAGTTGTTGTTTAATGTGGGTCTTAAATTTTCTGTCATTCATATTTAAGATTACTTCTGGTAGTTTGTTGTAGAAGCGTATACATTGCCCCGTGAATGATTTACTGACCTTACTAAGCCTTAACTGTGGTGGTACAAGTTTGTTTTTGTTTCTTGTACTTTACAATAATGTCAGTGTAAATGTCACATTGTTCTTACATGACGACGAAAATCCTTATTAAACAAATGTTTCATTACGAACAGATGTGACCCCCCGTATATTGAGATCTGGACCTGCCCTTGGACGTCGCGACCCCCCTCCCGAGTCGGAGGTATAATCCTAAGCTATATAATAACGTCGGTAAACGCTGTCGTCTCCGGAGGATTTGATCTAAAATGATAACATGGTTAATGTAATTATACGAAGGATTTCAGTTTCAGGACGACTGGGCGGTTTGTTTGCGGCGATTCAGAGTATACATAGGTATAGGGTGACGGTGGACCAAACGAATGCAGAGAGGGAACTATACCCTAAGAATTCACGAGGAACCTTATTTTCCTAACAAAGTTTTGAATGGAATGTGGGCTTTCATGGTTTTCCTTTATTTCAGACTAGCTTTTTCCCGCGGCTTCGCCCGCGTAGAAAAGTTTTTCCCGTGTACATTGTGACACAGCGCCCTCTATGTAGGCGTTTTGTTACTTAGAGGGTATTAGCGGACGCCCCGCGACTCTGTCCGCGTTAAAAAGTAGCCTATATGTTATTCCAGGATATAAGCTATCACTGTACCAAGTTTCATGAAAATCTGTTCGGTAGTTTTTGCGTGAAAGAGTAACAAACATCCTCACTCACATCCTTACAAACTTTCGCCTTTATAATATTAGTAGGATACTACATAAAGGTACTACGCTTAGAAGAATTTGGTTATTTCTCAAAGACCCTATACCTTTCCATTCGGTACTTAACAGAAAAATACAGGTGTTTTTACTTTTACAAAAATTATCCGCTTCAATATCCGGTGATTTTTCAGAATTCTTTGAACGCAATTTTACAGATACAATTTCGTTTAAGTTAAATTTTGCCATCTCCAATATTTAGGGTACTTTACCTCCAAGGGGCATTCGTCTAGTTCACTCTGTATACAGGGTGATTTTAGCTTGATGACACGTCGATCGGTTAATTTTGTTTTCGATGGAATCAATTAATCGAATTAATCGTTTGATTCAATTGATCCAGTCGGCCGGCGCGGCGCGGCGGAACGCGGATTTTGTGTTTACTAATTATTTAGCGGTTTCAGGCCATTTTGTTACGTACGATAGAAAGTTATTGCTCAACGTGCAATGATTATCCGCGCAGCCGAACAACAAAGCTATTCAACAATGAAAACTGAATTCGGATCCATTTAGTGGTTTTGGAACGAAAGGAAAACGTGAAAAGCATCTGTCATTAGTCATTACTTAGTATAGTACTTACTTTCCAAGACACATTTCCTGAGTACCTAATTCGAGTGCACCTACCACATGTACTTAATTGACATGTATTTAATTAAATGTACTTGACATGTTATTAATTATTCCTTTATTTGTTTCAGGTACTTAAAACATAACGTCAGAGCGTCAGTGGCCTCGGGGATAAGACGCGACCTATCATATCGAAAGGTCCGAGGTTCGATCCCCGGCTGGGCCATGTACCGATGGGTTTTTTCTCGAAACTTAAGTACATGTACTGACTGCTCTCAAACGGTGAAGGAAAACATCGCGAGGAAACCTGCATACGCCGAAGAAGAAATTCTTAGGCGCGTGTGAAGTCCACCAACCCGCACTTGGCTAACGTGGTGGACTATAGCCCGCACGCCCTCGTTGAGAGGGTAGGCCTGAGCCCCAGCAGTGGGGACATTAATAGGCTGTTGATGATGATGATGACTTAAAACATAAATCGCATCAACTTTAAACTTGCCGATCAGTGGTAACGTTTCTGCATCTGACCTTACCTACATTAAGATTATTCCTTTTTGATATTTTTATGTTAATAAAATACCAAGTCATAAATACCTACGTATTCACTTGCTAAAAATTAACTTGTGTCAATTGTGTAGCCTGGTAGGTGGTGCCCTCGCCTCACGTTCATGAGGTCATGGGTTCGAACCTTGGCCTGTACCAATGAGTTTTTTGGAACTTAAGTACGGTTTATTATAATACCAACAGCCTTTTCGGTGAAAGAAAACATCGCGAGGAAACCTGCGTACGACTAACATTATAATTTCTATTCTATGGCGTATGTGAAGTCCACCAAGAAACGGATTGGTGGACAGGGACGTTGGTCCCATAGGGTTGAAGCATCACCGAGTATTCCTGCCCCCCCCCCCCCCCCCCCCATAATTGACCGAGCGAGCGAAGCGTCTATGTTTCGAGATTGGCCAAAAATGCTATTGTCCGTCTGTCCTTCTGTCTTTCTGTCTGTAATTCTCTACAGGTCGCATTTTTCAACCGATTTTGACGAAAATTTGGCATGGGTATAACTTAATTAAACCTACAAAATGAGTAGAATAAAATCTTGAAAAACATTATTTTAGAGTACGTACCATACTCGCAAAGTGGGAGTGAACTTTTTTTTTCTTGTGAATCCCATAGTGTGGGGTATCGTTGGATAGGTCTTTCAAAAATATTGCTGGTGTGTGAAAACCATTTTTTCGATTTAGGGATCCGTTGGCGAAATATTAAGCTTTATAGTGCTAATTTTTGTCACTTTAGTACTTAATCTCCAACTGCAAAGTTGACATCTGTTCGTTCCTTTTAGGTTTGGTTTATAAGGGCTGGCGAGGTATACTGTTCTCACAGAACCACTAGTTAGATACCGTTCTTTGGGGAAGCTACCTATGTCCAGCATTGGACGCTAAAAGGCAGATATGATGATAACAAGATAACTGTTAAATATCCAATGACATACCCAGCCCTTGTGCATATCATATTGTTGATCGGTCGCTATATCACATTAGCGATTATGTCCAAACAAAAACCCTCTCGCCGGCCGTTCTCCGTACGGTCGGCGCAAAAAGTTAATGGCGTATTTAATTGTAGTTTTTCCCGCGACCGGCCTTGGCCGTTTTTGCCGACTCCCCTTTGTTAGCCGGTCGGCGGGCTGGCTAGCTTACGTGTCACTCTCACGAGGAATTAATCAATTAGCTATCAGAAAACATACACATCGTCACGCTATGTCCCTGACGGGGTAGGCAGAGAGCCGCGGAGCGCAAGTATCGCGATCTGACACCTCTGTCGCTTCGCTCAGTCTCACCACTCTCTTCCCACACGCTCGCCGCGACACGCGAGTGCTCCTCACGTGTCTGCCTGTGGGCACCCGCTCTATCTGATCCTCGTATCTCAGTCGAGCTCGCCCCCTACTGCTAATCACATTCGCTGGAACATCAGAGAACATGTTAATATAAAATTCCTTTTATTTTTCAAACTAGCTATCGTCCGCGACTTCGTCCGCGTGGACAAACTGGAGCATTTTTAATAACAAGCGTTTCCTCTTAACTATAGATTCTTACAAAAGTTGTAGGAAGTGGTAGCTCATCTTCTGGGCAAACTCTCTGACAATCTCAAACCCCAAGCAATCAGTGGAAATCGATTAAAATTTATTTTTTAATAGCTTCCAAGATTATCCTGCAGTCTGTACCATCATACACACACACAGACATACCGTAGTTTTTGACTACTGACTACTTTGAAAAAAATTATAGTTTTGGACTACTCTAGTATTTTTACTGTTTTATTATGTAAAGATTACACAAAGATATGTTTCCAGAGATAATGGTATCTATCTTTTCTCCGACACCGCATCAAAACCGGTTTTGCTTTGAGAACCGGTTTTTTTAAATTACGCAACTAGATATTTTGGCGAGTATTTTTGGAGACTACCTCATTTGGTGCAACATCATTGAGACCGGTTCACTGCGGAGTGGAGAGCGCTGACAATGATTTTAAATTGCAAATGTAATTAATTTCGCTAACCGCTGGGACAATGAAAGTTTTAATTATACGCGATGAATGCAGCTCGAATAGAAATAGTAGACACTTGTGCATGCGCCGCGGTGCACGCACGTACAGTAGCGGCGCTACACTCTCATAACAACGAAAACATTGTTATCGTCCACTCCTGAACACTGGGCCAGGTCTCTCCCAAAACAATATAAAACACTTTGTTGCACAAATAAAAATAAAAACTGCCTAAGTAACATGGCAAACAGTGTTATTTCTTAATACATTACCCGGTTATGTGCGAAGAATATTTTTTCTTTGTACATTGCTGGTAATGTAACTCGGTAATGTACGAGTAACAAGCGGTTTATGCAAAAAGTAAAAAAAAACTAAACTAAAAAAGTATTTATAGTAAATAAAACGATTGGGTACAATTTGCAGATGTCATAATTTAGGCGATCTGATCGCTTCAAGCGATTCTTCTAGAAACCATTGTCTGATGTTTTGATGGATGTTACAATGGGATTATGCTAATTTCGGTGGTATTATCTATAGCTACGTAGTACATAATAATGCTGCCGTTTTCGAGCAAGTGTTGATGCTGTAAACTCATTAGTCCTTGTGGTACAAGGTGTACGTACAAAATTAATATTCTTTCAAATCAAAGAATTTTAGTAAGCGTCCCAAAGCATGACGTAATTTTAGGTAAATGAAAAGAAAAGTTTCCCCTTTACCTCAATTTCACCTCTCGCTGTCAACATCGGCTAAACTCGAGATGCGGCGTAAGTTTTTTCTACCAAGTCGCCATACTGTACCATCACTGCGCTGTGTAAGTAGCCGTCAGTACCAGTTGCAGTAAATTAGGTGGCCGGAGCTATCGCAGGATCGGCCGCCGCCGGGGAATCCCCTTCATAAACATGATTTAACTCCAAGCTCGATGGAAGAATGTCTGGGAGAATTGAAACTCTTGCCGTGATACTAAAATGAAAATGAGAAGCCAGGCATCTCTGTCAACGTTGCAGAGTCGAAATGTGTTGAAACATGAGTTTGAAAGCGTCAGTGGCCCTGGGGATAAGACGCGGTCTATCATATCGAAAGGTCCGGAGTTCGATCCCCGGTTGGGTCATGTACCAATGGGTTTTTATCGAAACTTAAGTACATTTACTGACTGCTCTCAAACGGTGAAGGAAAACATCGTGAGGAAACCTGCATACGCCGAAGAAGAAATTCTTAGGCGCATGTGAAGTCTACCCACCCGCACTGGGCTAGCGTGGTGGACTATAGCCCGAACACCCTCGTTGAGAGGGTAGGCCTGAGCCCCAGCAGTGGGGAGATTAATAGGCTGTTGATGATGATGATGATGAGTTTGTCAAACAGCTACGACATGGTAATTGATATTGAAAATGTGACTGACCTGTTGGCGTAGTAGTAGTAACCCTGCCTACTGCGCCAAAGGTCGTGGGTTCGATTCCCACCCGGGACCAACATTTGTGTGATGAGCATAACTGTTGGTTTTCGGATTCTGAGTATTTGTATGTATTTAAGTATTTATTTAAAAGTATTTAAGTATGTTTATCAGTTGTTGAGTACCCATTTACAAGCTTCGGCTTAGTTGGGACTAAACAGCCGTGTGTAAATTTGTCCAAACATTATTATATTATTATTATAAATAACACAAGTAGATAAAATGTTTATAATAAATCTGTATATAGACTATACCTTTAGTTCGATCCCCGGCCACGACATGTCTCGATGAAGGAAAACATCGTGAGCAAACCTGCGTATACGCCGAAGAAGGAATTCCAAGTCCAGTAACCCGCACTGGGCTAGCCCGTACGTCCTTTTTGAGTGAAGACATATTCATAGGGTAATTTAACTCTGATTACTCAAGTGTTTTTAGTTCTTCTAACGCTGCCTGTTGTGTCCACACTGTAGTTTCACTGAAACCTTCCAAAGCTTTCCTTTCTTGGGTTTAAAGAACTTTATTCTCATAAGAAATTTACATTTACATACTTGAATTATTGCTTTAGTCTCCGGTACAACGTGTAACTTAAGCTTATTTTTATAGTACATTGTTAACCTAGGTGTGAAAGTAACTTATTTAAGTCCCGAGACGGGGTTTTGTTTGGTGGTTTGGCGTAGCGAGGGCGCCAATAGTTCGAGGGACCTCTAAATAAGTCTTGAACCCGAGGGAAACACTGTGCTTTTCATTAAGAATACACTGAAAGTAAAAACAAAAACATAAAATGAGTGTTAATACAAATCTCTGCTATACGGAAGTATAAACAAAACTCTACAACTCGAAAAAACAAATGAAGATCGGATTGCCGCTTTCCCGTCTACTTTGTTTTTTTTTCTGTGGCCGGCCAGCTATTCTGCCATTATTTTTCATTTCCATCATTGAAAAAATGGTAAATATTTTGCCCAAATCTATGTTATTTTAAAGAAATAGTTGACAGTAATAATTATAATAAAGTCATTTAAAAATACATATTCTTTAATTATTACATAACTAGGTATGTTATTTCATTTTACATCGCGCTGTAATTGAGTGTCTGTATAGACAGTTGGATCATGGTCCAATAGAAATGTCAAAATAGTACTAGTTTTTTTTATACAATTTGACTGCTGTCAGTTGAAAGCGATTCTCCCTAGGGCTGAGATGTATTACTTTCAACCCGCTCCTCAGGCAACTTCAGACCTACTTTCAGAGTATGAGTAATGAAAAATATATTGATATGATCACAAGCTTTTAAATCATGTGGTAAGTTATTAAACAGCTTTACTCCCACTTTCTTTCTTTCTTTTTCTGTCAAAGCTCTGCTAGACACTTCTGCTCAGTGAGTGAGAGCAGTTGGCGCCGCGTCGTTATCTGCTGCACTTGTAATGCACTTGTGGGCTGCGCAATACCGACTTGAAGGCTCACCGCGCCTTTCCTGGATCCATAATCATATCGGCCGGTACTTGCTTGCTAGTATGTGCTACCAAGACTTGCTGCTCCGGCGTGAAGAAATATGGAAGGTGTATTTGATATCTATAGGTACTATCCTACTAATATTATAAAGGCGAAAGTTTGTAAGAATGTTTGGATGTGATGATGTTTGTTACTCTTTCACGCAAAAACTACCGAACAGATTTTGATGAAACTTGGTACAGTGATAGCTTATATCCTGGAATAACATATAGACTACTTTTTAACGCGGACAAAGTCGCGGGGCGTCCGCTAATACCCCCTAAGTAACAAAACACCTACATAGACGGCGCTGTTTCACAATGTACACGGGAAAAACTTTTTTACGCGGGCGAAGCCGCGGGAAAAAGCTAATACTAATATAATAAAGCTATTATTTTTGTTTAAACGCGCTAATCTCTGGAGTCTGGAACTACCAGTCGCATTTGAATAAAGCTTTTTGGATTTGCTAACCCAATTCTTGAGGAAGGTATAGGCTTAACATCACGCTACGACCGTTACGAGCCGAGGAAAGTGAAATAAGTCAGGAGTAACTCTTAAAACGCGAGCGAGGTCGTGGGAAACAGGTAGTTATTAATACTTACCTACTCCAGAACCACTTCTGGATCAATATTCAAAGATTTTTTACATTTGGCATAGAATAGATTTTAATTAGGCGCATGACGATTGAAACCAATCCGTATGAGGCTGGAATGGGGAGTAACCCATACTGTTTAATGTCTAACATCAAAGTAATTGATTCCAATTTGTGTACCCAGTCGTAACGGAATCTCTTTTCATATCAATACGATAAATTATAGGTTTAATAACGAGAGGAATTCACCGCAAATATAATATTACACCGATATCACGTGGTCATTGGATCCGCAACTGGCGTCCCGATGCAGTTTCAAGCGATAAAAAAATTATAATGTTCGAAGGAGATAGCTATACGAGTTGCGGGCGAGTGCGAGGGGGACGGTAGATGAGGTAAAAGCGTCGAAGCGCGAATTGCGGGAGCGTCGGGAGCGATGCGGGCGGACGCGGCGTCGTTCAGTTTTATGTAACGGCCGCCACACACCGCGGGATCTGACCGCGTCGGTCTGACCCGGCCGGGCGGAGACGGCCTGACGTTTTTTGCGTTGGTTTGCCTTCAAATATACCTAATGAATTAAATACTTACAGATATTTGTCTAATCACAAACTAAGATTATGTATCTTCCGTCCTATACGTTCTGCGAAAAAAAAATCGAGATCAGAAAATAACTGACCTTAAAGTATAATTAACAATAGTTATATATACATACATACATACATATCTTCACGCTATGTCCCTGGCGGGGTAGACAGAAAGAACGGAGCGCCAAGTATTAACAATAGTTGACCTAAGATAATAAACACAAAAATGACTCGTACTGATTTACAAAAACAGTTCTCAAACAAGAATGATTCATGAAACTGCATGGAGAAACTTCTAACTGTTGATTTTCGTTTAGTTTTTAAATGAGTTGTCATAAAAGTAAAATATTTTATTGCACGTGAGTACACTGGGTACATTTATACACGTCAATGTTTTGTCTACCACCGCTTCCTAGCTGTTAGCGCTGAGAAGGCCTCTCCAAGGTCATGATGGCATCTAAAAATTGCAGAACTGAATTAGCGGACCACATGGTGTATATTACCTACATTATAGGACATGGTCAGTTTACCCCAAGGCCGTTGGAGAATCGCACCGTGTGTAGTCCGCGTTACGAACGTAAACAGAATGACCCGCCTGTGGAGAGGTGGTATTTGAGCTTTATAATGAGGTGGTGGCGATAATCGTGTCATTTTACGGCTGTTGCGATTCGGCCAATTAGGGCGAGGGCTCATTTCATGCCGTTCACCACTTTAAAGATCATTGTTTACGGCACTTTTATTTTTATCATCATCAGCCTGCACCAGTCCACTGCTGGACATAGTCTTCCCCCAAGGCGCGCTACTGACTCCGATCTGCGGTTCTCAGCATCCAGTCACTGCCAACAACCCTTCACACTACGCTTGCCCACGCGTGGTCTCGAGAACTCGTCTACCCTAGCGCTTACACCAGCGTCACTGCGACCCTATGGGACCTATAGTGTCCGCCCCTGTGTTCACCTGCTGCTCTCCTCCCCAAGTGGTCGCGGCACAAAAGCTGTTATGCAGCTAAGGTTCAGGAGGCTGTAGTCCTCTGGTTCAGGACAGGCTGCCCCCAACACACTCGGTCGCCTCGCAGTGCATTGCGTTTCGTCTCTCTGTCCTCTCCAGGCTGCACAGCTGACGGTCTCCAATCGTGCAGGAGACGCCTCACATCGGTGAACGGTGAACCTACAATAAGACGGACGGTTCTCTTGTCATATCTCAGGATGCTAGTAGTAGACGAAGGAACTCTTTGTAGCGTGATTTCTACTCCGCCAGGTGCTGTCCCTCGGCATGTGATGTTAAAGCCGTTTTGAACCTGGGACTCTCCAAGAGACCCACTCTTGGAGAGTCCCAGGTTCTGGTTCGATCAGGGCCGGTTCTCACCCTTTTCTAGCCAGTTCGTTCGCTGTCTCGTTTCCTCGAATCCCTTCGAGCCGGTACCCAAACCAGTCGCACTTTGTAGATACTCCCTAGCCTGTTTAGTTCAGCGGGAATCGAACCCACGCTCTCTGCAGCACTAGGCACTAGGTTGTTGCAAAAGAAAGATGGCGCCGGCGCCAATACTCGATTCGTGGTAGTCTTGGAATGTAAAGAATCCGAGAAATGTTTAATTAATTTCTTTGAGCACAGCTTTCCATTTCATGCATTCCTTTTCTGTTCACAAAGAATCTATACTTTTAATTTTGTTATTCCTTCTAACAAAAGCTAATTACAATAAGAGACCTGCTTAAAACAAATGAATTAATTGATTTACATAATAAAAACATTCGAGTATCGAAGGGTTTCACTTAGCAAGTCTGTGTACGTAATACGAAAAAAATAATTTTTTCCACTATAAAATATACTGTGTTAGAACTAAGTATTATTTCTTTTCTGTCTACTGTGTCTGTAGCATGGCTGACAGACTTGCCTACTCACTTTTTCCATAGAAGTTCTTTCGGAGTCTGTAATGACGTAACGTATGACCACTAAGAAAGGAATTTCTAAATCTCACCCTATAGACCTGAAATTGGAGGCGGACGAAGTCGCGGAACAACACCTAGTGAAAAAGCTGTCTGGCACATCCGTAGAAGTACCGATTACACCTTGTATGTGATGGTGTAACCCTGGAAATGAGGAACGCCTTGTTCCCCGGCCACTCGAGTGTAGTTTACCGTTATCCCTGATTCGGGCGGTTAGGGCGGGGTCCCGGTCGGGGCAATCTCCGCGGGAAATGGGACGGGAATCTTATCGGCGTTCTGGCAAATAGTAAACAAGCTGGCCATTTTGCTTTCGATGGCTTGAGGGGGGAGGGGGGGGGGGGGGGGGGGGGCACAACGTGGTTACGAAAGTGGACTAGAGAATTTAACCGGACGCTGAGATTAATAGGATGTATAAAAATTTTATTTTAATTTATTTAGGTATTTGAAAATTTCACAGCACAAAAATTACATTTTAAAACAGTGATTCATATATGTACCTTTTTACTTTTTTTTCCTCCATTTTGGATCATTATTTCAAAACACTTTGCTATATTACGTTAGATTCGATATCCTTGTTTGTTAAACAAGACACACACAAAACAGCCATCGTGAGGCAACAAGCAGCCAGTGCCCAGTACGATGCGGATGCGGGTAATCTCCGCCAGGGCCCGCACGGCACGCGCGGGCTAATCCCACTGCTGGGACTCAGAAAGCGTAACTACCGATTCGATCCTACAATATAAGTATAGGAAAAACGGACTTAGCTACATGAAAACCCCTAGGCGTTATTAACGCTCTCATTTTGTCTCGCAAAAGTGATAAATAGGCCTTATTAAAAATCTGTGGGTGCTTAGAGTTTGAAATTAAATCCCGCTTTTCTTTATACACCACGAAACAAGTTCATTACAGCGCGACCGAGATGCAAGATACTTCTACCAAGTGACAGCGCGCCCTACAGAGAGGCTGGAAAGGCTACGCAGAGACGCGGTGCAACGCACTAGCCGTAGACCTTTAAAAAGTAGGTTTTGGCTTGGTTACTAGACCTTTAAGCCATATCTTTTTAGGGTTCCGTACCTCAATAGCGGAAAAAAGAACCCTTATAGGATCACTTCGTTGTCCGTCTGTCAGGAACGCGTGGAGGTATCAAGTGGAAATAAGATCAAATACTCAGGTCCCTTAAAGCTGTGAAAAAATCTTACTTCTAAGTCAACGCAGTCAGAAGATATGGCCGATTTTGCCGCATTTTTGAGTATGTTGGTCATCAAAACCTATGGGGTAGGTACTTCCGGTTGACCTAGAATCTTGAAATTTGGCCTTAATTAGGTCTTATAGTACAAGTAAATCCTATATAAGGAACCAGCGGTTACAGCACAGCAGACCAGAACAATACGAAACAACTAGAGGTAGATCGCGATTTATTTACAACGGGTAATTTGGAACGAACTGGATGAGTTGTTACAAGGGATTCGTATTATTCGATTCGAGATTATTCTCAATGTTAACCAGTAACCCGCTCTGACCCGTGCCTTGCACGCGAGGCCGTGCTCAAAGACACTAGAACAGAGCTGAAGTGAGCCCGGTTGAGTGAAGACTGGAGACTACCTGGCTGCACTCTCCTGCCGCCGTGTCAACCAACTTTCAATTACGGAGCTCTCTGCTTTGTAATAAATAACATTAATGAATGCAGCTGAGAGGGACACTGCTCACCTCCATCCAGTACTACAACGTGCGAACTGTCACTTTGTAAATTTTACACGAGAGCCCTTTGAAGATTTTAATATTGTTCCGACTAAGTTCTGGCATTGTTCTTAAACTCATTATTTGCAAATTTTGGCAATTCTGATGTTGTGGTACTGGAGTATATACCCACAGAGCGGGAGCGTAGCGAGCTTTTTCCGTGTTCTGTGTATATACCTATGTCCTATAGGTATATTCTTCACGCTATATCTCTTGACGGGTTACAGTTAACAAGTCAACAATTATTATAATTCAGAATCACCTTCCTTATAGAATAGAATAATCGTTTATTGTCACAGAGCTGATGATATAGAACATACATTTTTGTTACTTGCCTCTACATATTTCTATACATATATTTATTCTAGTGTAGGTATAAAAAGCGTTAGTACACTTCATAGAAACAATAGGTTGTGACAAAAGGACACATTTTCAGCTAAATGCCGGCACATTTGCTCAACGCTGATTTTCAAAGTGTATCATTTCACCTAGGTATCTCCTATCTAGGTATGAGGTTGTCATCCTCTACATCGATCACCTCAGCCTGTAAGTGTGGGCTGCAGGTCAAATGTGAGGAGTCACCATCAGATAAGCTGGTTACGTATTGCGTTTCGATTGCGTCAACCATGAAGCTGGGAAGGAACTATTCGGTGGGCGCCCGCGCCCCTAAATTCGTGCCTTCAAGGCGTCAACTGATCGGATAGGAGCATGACGTCCTCGGATGTAAACAGGAGGCCGTATTTCTTGTGTAGTAAATAAAGCAGAGCCTTATCGCGTGTGTACACTCCGCATTTTGCCAGCCACGGGCCGATATGGGAATATTTTTTCTTCCTTACGGTGCTCGAGAGGAATTTGTGAGAGCGTTTGTAAATAAGTCTTGGCCTTATAAAGTAAATACAGTTTAAGGATAGACTGTTCTATGTGGTCTGGCCTAGTAAAGGGGTTAATCTTAAGTGGTCCCTGAACGATAATGCTTGCATGACATGCAACGTTTACGTGAATTATCATGCTGCATGATGGACCATCATGCTTACTATCAATCACATAGTACAGTGAAGCAACGGCCAGCACGTTGTTTGCATGTCATGTACGTCAATCACTGCAGCTAGACGGTCATGGATGAGTGACAGCACGTAATGCATGTCATGCCGCATGATCGTTTAGGGAGCCCATTAGTGGGTGGGTATGTACAGATAAGGGAGGAAAAGGTTCTTTTGTTTTAATTTTTTGTCTTTACCTCATTTCTGCGTTTTTTCTTTCATTTATTTTCAGCTCTGTCTGAATTCAAATGTATAATCAATTATTGTATGCGAATATTATTTTAATAACTAATTGTGATGTGTAACTATGCTAAAGCTAAACAATTTAAAAATAAATAAATCAAAGACAAAGTTACGAAAAATTACAAAGGTTTTTTTTAAATAGTCGATAGCAGTGAGCAACATCACCCAGGTCATTGTTTGTACCAGCCGTTACTTGTCTTAGGCGGAGGTAGCACAATCGTAACATAATGTTGCGTGTAAAAGTCGAAGCACACGCAAAAGATCAGTTTCCCACGCGGCGTGCTGCGCGCGCGCCGCCCCGCGGTCGACGACCCCGAAGCCTCGGTAACCTAGCAACGGTACGCAAGCCTTCACCTCCTTTGTACCCAATACACTCTCGAAGACATCCCCTTCCCCTCTCCTGCTAAGCGTCACAAGAGCCCCGCGGCGGAGGTCAGTTCGTGGCAGAGGTCTTGATAAACTAGTGAGATAGTACTTGCTTTTGCCATTTGTATGATCTTTATTAGGTGCAGTGTAGCAACGATTTTCAATTGTTTCATGGCATATCTAACTTTGTAAGTCTACGTGTAGTAATCCGGATTAAAAGGCGTTATAGACTTTATTTGTGGGTGATAGAGCTGGTTTTGTGTTGACTGTGGTGTTGTAAGTCGGTGTATGTAAATCTAAACAGCATTTACATATCCGTCCATTCATGCGTAGTACGGGATTGAGATTTAATCGTTTGTTGGTTTATCGTTTCTTTCGAGTCCTAAGGCGTCAATGTTTTCGGGTACTAGGGGTTTTGCACCGACATCAATAGTATTTTCAATATTAATTTCAAGTTTAATCTACGCTTCTTAATTGATTTATAGAATGTTATCCCTGATTTCATTTCCCTTTCCTTACATTAATCTTAAAGTTCTTTATATTTTGTTTCTAGCTTTTAAAGTTGTAGTTATAAGACTTTTTTAAGTAATATCTTCCCCTGCTAGATCTGGTTCACGACTGATTTCGATCGATTTTACTTAATTATCATAGGCGAATTTGAGAGTACATATGTAAGATACTTAAGTTTATTAATTTAATCTAGCTATGGATACATCCGACTCTTCTGTATGGATGCCAAAGCTGGGCTCTAACTAAGCAAACAATACAAAAAATCAACATATTTCAAAGGGCAGCTGAGAGAAGCATGCTAAGCTTGAGACTTAGTGATAGAAAGAAAAATCAGGACATAAGAAAGATAACAAAAGTCATAGATGCCGCAGATCTACTATGCAGACTAAAATGGAGATGGTCTGGCCACGTGGCAAGAACAAGAGACGGCCGATGGAGTGAGAAAATCCTGCACTGGTATCCCCGTGGAGCGACCCGACCACAAGGCAGGGCCCGTGCGCGTCGGGCGCGCCGGCGCAGCCTGGACGAGACTAGCGGGAGACAGAGACGACTGGCGTAAAATGGAGGAGGCCTATGCCCAAAATTGGGCTACCCAAATGTGATGAAATGAAATATGTAAATCTAATGAATGAAATGTAATGTATGTTAATTATTATTTGTATTGCAATTATTATTATTTGTAAGGATTATTTGTAATTTGTAAATTTTAAATTTGGGAATAAAGGCTATCTTATCTTATCTTATCTTATCTTATCTTATCTTATCTTATCTTATCTTATCTTATCTTATCTTATCTTATCTTATCTTATCTTATCTTATCTTATCTTATCTTATCTTATCTTATCTTATCTTATCTTATTTAATCGTATGGCGTTAATTTATTATAATTGGTGAATTTAACCTATAAGTCAACTTTTGTTTTGGTGCCAATTGCTGATTAATTAGTTTCATGTCTTACGACTGCTGTAGCCCAGCTTAACCCACCAAATAACTGTAGCGACGGTGATGATAATGAAATGTAGGTACCAACGCGCGCGACAGCAATCAGAATTCAATACTTTTTAAATGAGAAAGAAAACAAATTCAATCAATTCGAACGGGGCGTAGCGTCGTGAAATTAGTGTAGCAATCAACGTGATGGGCGCGGATACATTTTTATAGGCTCTTGTGTCGACGACTCTATCGGCCTCTTACAGCCTTTACTTTATTGCGATCAGGGACTTTGGTACTGACAGTGTCATCACTATGTTCACTCGTGATCGATCATAGTCCTACTTTTATGAAGTAATTTAAAATATGAAAGTTAAGAGAAAATACACAATCTTTCGTTGCGATGTTGATAATTTTCAACCGTCAGAAAGAAGGTTTCTTTATTTGCGGTGGTATTTGAGGGTGGTCCCATTTCTACTTGAAAACTATATTTCACCTCTAAAGCGTGACACACACTGGGCGGCGGCGTTGCGAAAGCGTTGCGGCGGCGATGGTTTGTATGAAGAACGCGCCGCGCCGCCGCCGCTTTGATGTAAAGGGCTTCATACTATTTCGAACATTACAGAAAAAAACCGCAACGCTTTCGCATCGCCGCCGCTCAGTGTGTGTCACGCTTTAAGCGTGGATGGATAATTTAATAAAATTGGGGATCAATGTCATCGATGTACAAAACTCATATTTATTTTACAAAGATGTCGGTTTCCTTTTTTTTTTAAAAAAAACTGATTATTTCTCTTTCTTTTATAGGATTGAATTGTGATAATATTTTAAGTTGTCGAACACCTATTATATCTAGAGTGTCCTCGTCTTCAACAGTCTTTTCATCGTTTTGGGTTGTTTCTTTTTCTTTTCCTTTTCCTTTTTTGTGTTTTATCATTTATCCTCCATTTCCGGCGCCTCCGACAATAAATCAATTGATTCTTTTGACATATTCCGCAAACACCAAGCTTTGATCTTTTGCTTTACATAATACATTTGCAGCTCTCGCATTCAATATTTAAATTAGTTTCGTATTTGGGTGTAAACATCCTTAAATTATGCTCGATAATAATACCATAACATGTAATCTCATCTTTACAGATTGAAGGTAAGACAGCATGTACAGTCAAGGTTCATAAGTGCAGTACCACGCTAAGACTCATTTTCCTGTACAACGATGCGCACGACAACACGAAAACCAATTAGCCGTAACTGACCACCCAAGTCAATAGTGTGGATTAATTAAAACCTTCTTTTGTGGGTACAGAAACAACTTCAAAGAAGGTCGTAAGTGAAACTGGTCTCTCTAGCTATTGAATTGCGAAACTGCTACTGCCTTTATGAACCTTGAGCCTTGACTAATTTTACTGATAAAGAATACTGCATTGTTAAAATGTGTTTGTTTGTGGTGTGTTTCGAAAACCTTTTAGACAGATTTTGATGTATGGCCCCCGAGCGGTTTGATCAAGCCTTGCGTGTTTGATCTCCGTCTGGTCAGACGAACCTGCTGAGCGCCGAGCCGCTCGCCGCAAGCGCTCCTCACGTACTTACGCGATAAACACGGCTTGACTCAAACCAAGCTCTACTTGTTCGAATCGAATCGTCCGAGGCCCTTCACTGTCACTTAGAGGCTCTCTCTTACGTCAACCATCAGCTACAACAGAAGGAAGACCGCCAGATGAAACATTCCAAGAAAAGTCCTTTCATTGTTGTTATACTTTTCCTGGAATACTGTCGGAATTTTTTTCCTGAATTTATTTTCAATGATTTTTACGCCACGTGAACCGACGACTTGTAGAAGGTGGCCGGAAGCGGCTGGATGCGGAGGGCGGAGGACCGGGTGTGGTGGCGTTCATTGGGGAAGGCGTATGTCCAGCAGTGGACGATAAAAGGCTGAGACGATGATGAATTTTACAAGCTCAATCGGTCCAGTAGTTTTCGAGTTATCCTGTTGACAGACAGGCATACAAAAAAGCGTTGATGTATCCGTTTTGAGGGATTCCTAAGAACTACTATCGCGCGTTCAATCAGTTACGCGTGAGTATAGTTCCTAACGTCGAAGAGAAAACAGGTTCCAAATACCAAGTACTCGCTATAAATAGTAGTCGAGGTGTTCACATGACGTCGGTGGACCTTGGGCCGCAGTCACGAGCTCGTGACCACCGCTTCAGATGGTATGGATAATTATCCATTAGTACGGCGATTTGATTTAATTGTTATCCTGAATAAATATCGCTTTTAGCAATGATTTCCTTTTAGCTGTGGCTTTTTGTTGACGTAAATGGTTCTGGCTCAGCTCCGTTCGTAAATATCCTACAGTCTTACTGTTATTTATAAACGCAAAAGTTTGTAAGGATGTTTGTTCCTCTTTCACGCAAAAACTACCGAACAGATTTTGGTGACACTTTACAGTAATGTAAGATTATACATCAGAATAACACAGGGAAAAGCTGTTCCCGCGCGAAAACCTTTTCTCCGCGGGGAAAGCCGCGGGAAACAGCTCGGTCTAAATAAAAATAAAGACTCTCTTACTCTAACTTTTCATTAATATTATAAAATACATTATAATGTAATTTTGACATTGCT
Organism: Metalampra italica; assembly: GCA_949699065.1. Taxonomy (NCBI): domain Eukaryota; kingdom Metazoa; phylum Arthropoda; class Insecta; order Lepidoptera; family Oecophoridae; genus Metalampra; species Metalampra italica. The sequence goes on from OX452980.1 coordinate 11,273,810, forward strand.
ATTCATCATCATCATCATCAACAGCCTATTAATCTCCCCACTGCTGGGGCTCAGGCCTACCCTCTCAACGAGGGCGTGCGGGCTATAGTCCACCACGCTAGCCCAGTGCGGGTTGGTGGACTTCACACGCGCCTAAGAACTTCTTCGGCGTATGCAGGTTTCCTCACGATGTTTTCCTTCACCATTTGAGAGCAGTCAGTAAATGTACTTAAGTTTCGAGATAAAACCCATTGGTACATGGCCCAGCCGGGGATCGAGCCTCGGACCTTTCGATATGATAGGTCGCGTCTTATCCCCGAGGCCACTGACGCTCTATTATTGACTACTGACTGATTGATTATTGACTGACGCATTGCTATTAATAATTATTTAAATTATTCATTGACATTATTATTACTATTGAATTTACTTATTAAATGTATGTTATATTCGATTATGTTTAACCTTCTGACGTGTAATAAATACCTTTTACCAACAAATATGATTATGATAAAACTAGCTGTGGCCCGCAGCTTCGCTCGCATGGATTTTTATTTCGGACGGGAGAAGTTTTGAAGAAATTTTGCGGGTGTCGTCAGTGTGAGGTGATGATTGGTTTATTTCTGTACTCGACAATTAAATGTTTCTCAGATGGAATATAAGAGCGTCAGTGGCCTTGGGGATGAGACGCAGCCTATCATATCGAAAGGTCCGAAGTTCGATCCCTGGCTGGACCATGTACCAATGGGTTTTTCTTTCTCGAAGTACATATACTAACTGCTCTCAAAATCGCCGAAAAAGAAATTCTTAGCCGCATGTGAAGTCCACCAACCCGCACTGGGCTAGCGTGGTGGACTATAGCCCGCACGCCCTCGTTGAGAGGGTAGGCCTGAGCCCCAGCAGTGGGGAGATTAATAGGCTGTTGATGATTGATGATGAGATGGAATATCTTGTTTACTAATATCTTAACAAATAAAGTATTGACGACACTTGAGTTGACATTGACTTTGACTCGGCCGCAGCAAGGTCGGCGAGTCACTCACCGTCGGCTTAAAAAACCGTAAAACTCCTCGGCGCGGCGAAACACGAATGACGTCATTATTTTTTTTAAAATAAAACGTACTTCGTAATTTCTATCGGTGTGTCCGCTAAAGTCCGCTTATATCTTTGATCAAGAGCCGTGGTAGCCTAGTTGGTTGTGCACTCGCCTCACGTTCATGGGGTCGTGGGTTCGATCCTGGCCCGTACCAATGAGTTTTTCGAAACTTAAGTACGGTTTAATATAATACCACCCCCCGGGTGTTGCAGGTGTCTGTGGGCGGCGGTGACCTCTTAACATCAGGAGGCCCGCCTGCTTGTTGCCCTTGTAGCAATAAATAAATACCACAGGTTTTTCGGTGAAGGAAAACATCGCGAGGAAACCTGCATACGCCAAAGACTGGTATTTACTATTCTAAGGCGTATGTGAAGTCCACCAAAAAACTGATTGGGGCACCGTTTGGCGGACTGGGGTTTGGCACAACAGATGCCATAGGGTCCAAGTGTCGCCAGGTACCTATTCCTGGCCCCCTCAGAAGATAAGATCCACTATCAATACATACCTGATCATTGATTATGTGGTGATTTTTACACAGCCTTTTAAAAGCAGTCAAAAAACTGCATCAAATGGACACGCGAAGTATGGGAAAAATATCGGTGATTTAAAAAATATTCATTCTATGTAGGTACTTCTAGTATTCGAGAAAAAATCTTTGATTGTACTTTCTCCATACGCTACGCAAGGTACGCGTACAAACACTTTCACCGATAGATTTCCTCATAAAGTCTTTAGTACGATTTTTACGTAAATGACTAGTAATGGTAACCTTCAGCTAGTTTCAAATTTCAATCTTATTTTGTAATTCATAGAACTATTTCTACTGTTTCATACAATTTTTCAAAATATATTAAGCGTTTTGTATGGAATGGAGAAAGTAAATAATACGTAGAATGTATGATCTTCGGATATTTTAAAATATAAACCGCGATAGGTATTTTTTTTGTCACCGAGCATTTTTTCCATACTTCGCATGCGGTGTCGGTGATTGCTGTAAATATAGGTACAATTTCTGACTCATTAATACAATTGTAAATATTTCCACGTCATATAATAAATGCAGACGTCTAATCAATAGCGAATACATAACGTATTGTCTGTCTGTATGCTAATAGCATGTTGTTTGTTTGCGCGTGTGCCACGCCTGTCTTGTACTTGTTTTCCAGCTTTTCGCTCGAGAAATGAGCAATGCGATAAGTATTTCATAATTAATTCTAGAGCCGTAAAACTTGTAGCCCGCAGGTATTCCATCCCAAATGAAATGGCATACGGAAACATCTCTAATTGCGTCTTGAAAACAAAATATACATGTGTCATTTGTGTTGGAACAGATGTTATATTATATTATAAAGCAGTTGATTACTGTTCCGTTCATGTTTCGATGATGATTTTGGACATTTCAAGCCCATTCCAAGTGGATTGGTTCCTAGATCCAGGGTATTGTCTGTTACATCTGCTTAAACAAACCCAGTCTTGCCAGTTTTTATACAGTGCTAGCTGTTTCCCCCGGCTCCGCCCGCGTGGAATAAGTTTCTTCCCGCGGGAACAGGTGAAAAGTAGCCTTGCTAGGGTTCTATGTATCTCTACAGACAGAGAGACTTTGCCATTTAAAATATTAGTATTTATATTGTTTTTCATCAAACTTGCTCGTAAATGGTTATAATTATAATAAATTAATTTAATAATCTTAAATAATTTCAGCAAGGTCAAAGAAAATAAATTTGTTCCCTTGTGTCGTAGGTATTTATTTCCTCGCAAATGTGACGAAAAACATTGTGTGCATGACATTACAAACTCGCGTCATTAAAATCCCTTCGCCTTCGTCGTCGGGCTTCTAACAGACTCGTTAGTAATATCCTACTTACTACCCTTAACGCACAATGTACTATATTGTCAAGTCATATTTTTCGGTGAAGCAAACCATAGCTTGTAGAGGACTTTTGTTTCGCTAACACTAACCCGCCGAGCTGTACCCACTTCACAGTGGGCCGTAAGCTGTTCATTGATGTTTAGAATTTAGATCGATGATAGATTTCATTATACCTATTTTCCATGTTGCACGGTGCCATTTAAATGTTTGGGGTCGTACGATTGCGGCAGACCTGTATACGATCTTCGGCCGCGCTATGGCACAATGGCGCGCGCGCATCCATCTCACTCCGCCATGCTTGTCTTGTCATCCGTCACTCGAAGCGTAGGGCTGCCACTGACACCATACATAATACGTGAGTACATGTGGAGTTCCAAATAAAAAAGGACCTTGTGGCGGAAGTGAGTTGTCCACAGGACTGTAAAACTACATCATAGGTCCAAGAATCGACCCCCTAGCCTAACAAAACTATAATGATAATAAAGTCGATAAAGATCCATTTGATTTGGAAGCGATAGGAATACAATGTTGAACCTGCTTGAAAAGTAATTAGGAACGTATGATAGTCCAAAGCTTCATTATCTGCATGAGACTTGCTATGTTCGCCTTTTGTGATACTCAAAATAAATAAGTCCATAAATTTCTTTAGAAGATTTATATACTAATCGTATGATTCCGGTATAATGTTCGTCTGAATGAGTCTTCTTTCGTACATTCTTATTATTTGCATATTAGGGGTTCAGATAAAGAACGTCATTTTACAATTTATTACATTTCAAAACCTGTTTGTTTTGATATGTTTTTGCCTGTACCGTAGTTTTTAAACTCGTTCCAACATGTCCCGGACCTGATATGTGGCCGAGTAGCAACCCTACCGAATTGTAAACTCCTGCGCATGCACTCACACATGCGCCGTTATCTCGCACACCTTCGCTAATTCCTTTACTGTGTCTCACATCAACCGCTTCTATTATATTTCAATCATATTTTATTCCTTTAAAACCACCATCTATAGCTTTACACAAGCTTATTTATGCTTGCGTGTGTTTTGCCTTTTATTTGTTTTGATAAGAGTCTTCTTACCTGCACTTTAAAGTTCAAATTCTGTTTCATTATCTACTGCTGTAGCAAATTTTACTGTATGTAGAGGTTTTTAGAGTGGAAATTCAGTATTTGACAAGAATTTGATGAGCTGTTGCGTTGATAGGGCTCCCCCCTCGGGTGGGGGGAGTCTTTGTGTCGCTCGGTGTGTGTGTGTGTGCGTGGTGCCGGCCGGTGCCAGGCGCCACGAGAATGCGCCGGAGTTCAATACAGTTACGTGACTGTATCGACGGTTGAATACGTTGTTAGTTGTTAGGTTAGTTCGCGGTGTTGCCATTATTTTGCGGCCGCGTGTGGCCTTGGTGGGTTACATGTTTACTATCTGTTGCTTTTTGCTTCGGAAGTCGTCATCTCGAGGTTCTTAGAAAAATAAAAGGCAAATGGGAACCTACTTAGGTACTTACTTAATTTGCCTTTTTCATAGGTCTACTCATATGCATACCAAATCGACATCTCTTCGAGGTACTAGGTACCTTTTTAAAATGTTGTATACCATTTAAGCCATTCAAAATTTCTAGGGTTTGATATTCAGGTTGTATTTTATTATATAAAATTTATAGTTTTTATCTTTAAATGAACCCATTATTACAGTCGTCTCCTTATTATTTTGCGTTTACTTGGAAACTATTATAATCCTCTGTGCGTTTACGTTAAAATATGGCGATTTTTGGTTAAAAAGTATCTGCTAAAACCGAAATTTTTTTTGTTGCCTGTGGGTATTAGAAAGTTTGTGCAGTTTATGAAAGATCCTGTATATCTTCTTCTAAACATACATATGAACTTTCTTTTATAAATAGCTGGCGCATACCCGTGACTTCGTCCGCGTTGATCGAAGATGCCCTGGGTTCCTTCTTTAAGGTCAGACAGACAGAAGAGACAAACATCATAAATTCCTAACATATGTATGCCAATCTCATCAAACGACATTTTTATATTGTTCATAAACCTAGTTGTAAACTGAACGATGTATTCCTCTGATATCTATCTTCATATTGTATCTACAGCACACTTCTCTCTGCTAAGTTGTGTATGCACTTAACTTTTTACGTGGAATCTTGGTCGTAACTCTGGTTTAATAAACAGGAGTCGAGAAATTGCCCCCGCCATGATGTAGATGTTATTTATTCCTCGGTACTTATATTTTATGTTCCTCGCAGGAGCTCAAATTGAAAAAGATTTTATCCTGGGTTCGAGGATAGTTGTTTATCTATTATATATTTGTTTATATATCAAGTAATTTGCAGTAATATATGTCAAAACAAATTGCTGCTGTATCTACCAAGAACATTGGGTTTTCGGTTAATAATTCTATGCTGTTTCACTTTCACTACTCCACACTAGATGGCGTTAGGTGTGTTATGAATTCAAAATTGATGATCTATTGATTATTTATAAAACGTAGGTATTGATGTATTATAAACAAGTTTCATACTAAAAGTTTCAGCACTAAGAACAAAAATAAGTTAATTTTAGTTTATATCTGTTTTCTGCACTATGTCTGTCTGTTTAAATAAACCAATCAATGCAATAGTCCGAACAATTATATTGCTAGCTGTCGGCTCGGGCCGGAGACGGGTCCACTGTCAATAACAATATGCGAATAGCCCCCCCCCCCCCCTTCACCCCCCACCGCCGCCGCCGCTACAAGTGGTGTCAAGTATTGCGACCGCCAAAGCTAGCGTGTTAACTAGAAAACCCAAGGTCTAAAACCTAAGTATTAACAAATATTAAGGTTCTGCCTTCAATCAGTGCCGCAGACTGCTTATGTATACTCTAAGACTGCGGCAAAAAGCTGAGGCGGCGTCCTGTTGACACTGTTGCTCACCTATTTATACAATCATCAATCATCAACAGCCTATTAATCTCCCCACTGCTTGGGCTCAGGCCTACCCTCTCAACGAGGGTGTTCGGGCTATAGTCCACCACGCTAGCCCAGTGCGGGTTGGTAGACTTCACATGCGCCTAAGAATTTCTTCTTCGGCGTATGCAGGTTTCCTCACGATGTTTTCCTTCACCGTTTGAGAGCAGTCAGTAAATGTACTTAAGTTTCGAGAAAAACCCATTGGTACATGACCCAACCGGGGATCGAACTCCGGACATTTATACAATAGTTGTATGCATTTATTAGTTTTAGTTAGATAATGCAGCATTCGTCCCAATGAGTTTTTCGGAAGTTAAGCACGGTCTATTATAATACCACAGGCTTTTCGGTGAAGGAAAACATCGTGAGGAAAACTGCATACGTCAAAGATTAGAATTTACATTGTAAAGCGTACAGTGTGTGAAGTCCACCATTAAACGGAATGGGGCACCTGCGTTGGTGGACAAGGGATTAACACAAAAGATCCCAAAGGGGTCAAAGTGGCCCGCTATTAAGATAAGAGTGCTGTCGGGTTAAAAAAAACTTACATACATATGTTCCCGCTGTGTCCTTGACGGGGCAGTACGAACGGTATCGCGATCCTGACACACCTCTTAAGTTTCGCGCACACACGCCCGGACGCGAATGCTCTTTACGCTCTAAATAACCTTCAAATTTCAATCCGGGACAAATACCAGTGTCAAGTCCACAGATAAAGAAAGTATCCTAAATCTGTAATCAAGTCCATAGTGTTAGTGGTACACCGTGTAATAGAGGTAGAGTAAACAGGCCGCTGCGACCTACCCTGCCTGTACCCACACGTACTACCGACCCACTTAATGCTAAGTTGGATTACCCCCCCATTCCGCACCTAATTCTAATTGGAACATTTGGCATGAACTAGTCATTCCATAAGCTGTAAAGATTAATCTCTAAACCATTCGACGTGAAGGGAAAAATGTGTTGGGACATTTTATGTCTGACAGCTTTGTCGGTGACAATTTTGGAGGAGAATTTCGTTAAGTGGTCAGTGTATGTTATTCTCGTTAGTATGGATTTAGTTATGTGATTGTATAAGGCGCTGAGTGTGTCCCATAGGGCCCGGAGCCTACCAACCGTCTTCATGGTTGTTCCATGCCTTTTTAGCTTCATAGTCGTTTTAGTTTCATAGCCTTTTTAGCTTCATAGTCGTTTTAGCTTCATAATCTTTTTAGCTTCATAGTCTTTTTAGTTTCATAGCCTTTTTAGCTTCATAGTCGTTTTAGTTTCATAGCCTTTTTAGCTTCATAGTCGTTTTAGCTTCATAATCTTTTTAGCTTCATAGTCGTTTTAGCTTCATAATATTTTTAGCTTCATAATATTTTTAGCTTCATAGTCGTTTTAGTATCATAGCCTTTTTAGCTTCATAATCTTTTTAGCTTCATAGTCGTTTTAGCTTCATAATCTTTTTAGCTTCATAGTCGTTTTAGCTTCATAATCTTTTTAGGTTCATAGTCGTTTTAACTTCATAATCTTTTTAGCTTCATAGTCGTTTTAGTTTCATAGCTTTTTTAGCTTCATAGTCTTTTTAGAGAAATTAAACTCTAGTATGCTCCCGAATTTAATGGAAAGACATATTAATAGACCGATTATGGGCATTAAACTCGCAAACGAAACGAGTCAAGAACGTATAACGCGATTTCTTCGTTGTTTCCCCGCAATTATCCTATCCAACCCCAGCGACATGCCGCGACAGTTAAACGTTCACAAACTTGTAATTTGAAGATCAATTTTAAATTGTATTGCCAACGCAAGTCCGTTGATACCACAACTAATTTAATATCCGCAGCTACAACCAAGGAACAAACTATTAGCTGCCTTGTCCCCGTATCCCCAGCTCAGCATTAATCCTTCATCCCACGTGCTGGCTCCTGGCAATATATCCTCGTGAACTAACTCTCGCGCGCAATTCACACTGTTTATGAAGGCCAGGGGTGCCGGGGTGCCCCAGGGGTGAGGGGGCACGGGGTTTAATTAACGAAGAAGGTTAATTTATGCGAATTTTGCACCGTCTCCCGGCCCGCGCGCAATTGAGAGGAATGTCGAAGGCGCGGGCATCGGTGATAGTGAGGCAATTTAGAAGATAATATATCAAATAGTTTGGTTATTTCATTCTTGGCGTAAAATTCGTGAACGTCTATGGAAGACAGGGCGTGCCCCGTCGAGAGGTCTTAGTTCAATCCTCAGGCGTGGCATGTTTTCTCGAAACTTATAGTACATTGTTAACCTAGGTGTGAAAGTAACTTATTTAAGTCCTGAGACGGGGTTTAGTTCGTTCAATAGTTCGAGGGACCTCTAAATAAGTCTTGAACCCGAGGGAAACACTGTGCTTTTCATTAAGAATACACTGAAAGTAAAAACAAAAACATAAAATGAGTGTTAATACAAATCTCTGCTATACAGAAGTATAAACAAAACTCTACAACTCGAAAAAACAAAAGAAGATCGGATTGCCGCTTTCCCGTCTATTTTGTTTTTTTTTCTGTGGCCGGCCAGGTATTCTGCCATTATTTTTCATTTCCATCATTGAAAAAATGATAAATATTTTGCCCAAATCTATGTTATTTTATAGAAATAATTGACAGTTAATTATAATAAACTCATTAAAAAAAATATATTCTTTAATTATTACATAACTTTATGTTATTTCAATTTTACATCGCGCTGTAATTGAGTGGCTGTATAGACAGTTGGACCATGGTCCAATAGAAATGTCAAAATAGTACTAGTATTTTTTTATATAATTCGACAGCTGTCAGTTGAAAGCGATTCTCCCTAGGGCTGAGATGTATTACTTTCAACCCGCTACTCAGGCAACTTCCGACCTACTTTCAGAGTATGAGTAATGAAAAGTACATTTACTGACTGCTCTCAAACGGTGATGGAAAACATCGTGAGGAAACCTGCATACACAGAAGAAGAAATTTTTAGGCGTGTGTTAAGTCCCACCAATCCGCGCTGGGCTGGCGTGGTGGACTATAGCCCTCGTTGAGAGTGGAGGCCTGTGCCGCAACAATCTGTCTATCCAATTTAAAATGTTGATTACTTAACCTTCGTGATTTCCACAAGTAATTCTGATATTGATTGCGAGTAATTTAAGCCTGGGTTCGATGTGTTCTTGTGTAACACAAACTTGTTGTTTGTTCCAGGTACGTTCACGTGACGTGATCGACGTACGTTGAGTTGGCTTACGTTGCGTCACATCGCTTGTTGGCCTGGTATAAAGGTAGATACGAGGATTTGAAGAAACACGACGAACTTATAGAAGGTAAAGGCAAAAAGAAATAAAAGACCAAGTCTTTGATTGGACATCATTAATGATGATTGAAGAGGTATCTGAGCACAACCAGTCTATTCAATTCTTGACAAAATCTTTTTTTTCAAGGCTTCCCACCTGAGACCATAAGATTAAGACTTCTAATGATTCATATTCTTCAAAGTACGATCTTGTGAAAGTGCTGCGGTGGCGGTGGCGGCCTGTTGACTTCCCTTGCAATGTATGTGCGACTTCAAACACGCGCGGCCATAATTTGTATATTGAGGCTGCGGCCTGCGGTAGGCCGCGTGTGTCTGGGATACGCTTAAAGGTAAAGACGCGTGTATAGGCCTTAAACTAATGAGGTATAGGCGTATTAGTCGATGCGGCCGCTTACAATGGTTTGGTCTGGAACCTTCTGTCTACTGAAGTACTGAGGGGTACTACAAAGCAACAATCAAGTGCACAGTCTGGCGTGAAATTGCTTTTACATCGCACTTCGACCAAGGTTGCCGGGCGAATGTCAAGGTTAGGGGTATTTACTTCGCCGACACTGTACCGACACGATTACGACACGACACTGCTCAGCGCCACTGAGAATGCATCTTTCTGGTAGCAATTGGACAAAATAAGACTTACAATATTTTGGGCTTCGACAAAAGGACGAATTGGTATCTAGACCGTTTTATCATGATTTTTCGATCGATGTTGTTAGGGGGGGGGGGTGTTCATTAATCTAAAACCCTGCCGAACAACCAAGCTAACAATAAAAACCTCATACTAATTCATTCAGTGGTTTTGGAAGAGCAGCAACTCGAAAAGCAACTGTCATTTATAAATGAAATAGTCATACTATGGTCACTACTTACGTGTGGTACAACTATAAACTAAATAAACTTAACAAAATTGATTTTACATTGAATTTTGAAACGAAAAGTATCCAGAAATAGGGAAGATGTAATTGTAGCAAGATAAGTGCGGCTCGGGCTGTGTTCCAACAGAGGTACGTGCCCCCATTGTAGTCGCGGTGACCCGGATTTGCATGCCCGGTGTAGTGGTGGTGGCGCGACCGACGCCGCGCCAGACCCAATTTGTCGGTAATAGTCGCCGATATGTCTTGCTGGCTGCTCTTATATGGCCCCCATTTGTGGACCCCGGGGTCAGGGTACACCCCTATTTGTGTACCCTAATGACGCCTTATGTTGTACCCGGGATGGGATATTTTATTATGAATTTCTGCGTTTTGAGACTCCAATATAGATCGCGTAAGAAGCACTTTTGGTTGAAATCATTTGCACGCCAGTTCAGAGCATCATATTATTATTGTATGGAAGAAATATGGAAATTACAGGAAAATAAGATAAAAATAAATTTATTGACTGACGTAGGTACATTTGCTGACTTTTATATTTAGCTTTCATATTGTAACAGTTTAACGTTTCGAAAATCATCCTATAGATACATAGGTGGACGGATATTTAGAAACAGGGCAAGATTTTCATACAATCGAGGTCACTTTGAAGCCATGGGTCTCCGTGAAGGATTGATCGGGGCATGATCTGATGACGGTCATCGAAAGAGTAGATGGAGAAGTTTTAGATCGCTGTAGATATCCAACTGATCAGATGAGCCGTTTGGAAGCAGGATCGCCATGAAGAAAAAAACCCGCAAAATGGCATCAAAATGTATGAAAATCTTAAAGTTAAGGAATCATGACGATGCTGCTTCCAAACGGTTCATCTGTTCAGTTGTATATCTACAGCGATCTAAAAGTCCTCCATCTACTCTCTCGATGACCGTCATCAGATCACGCCCCGATCAATCCTCCACGGAGAACCATGGCTTCAAAGTGACCTCGATTGTATGAAAATCTTGCCCTGTTTCTAATTATCCGTCCACATATGTATATCAGCCAATCTACGGTAAAAATCGCATAAACACTCGATTATAATATTGTCAGTGGAATGTAGAGACATGAATCTTACTCTTGGTTTTTTAAGGGTTTTTTCATAAGGAAAATGTAGTTGTAGCCCTACTAATACTATAAAGGCGAAAGTTTGTAAGGATGTTTGTGAATTTGTATGTGAGTTTGTGAGGGTGTTTGTTACTCTTTCACGCAAAAACCACCGAACAGTTTTGATGAAACTTTACAGTAATATAGATTGTACATCAGAATACCACAGGCTATAGATTTAATTTTAATTTAATTTAATTTAATTTAATTTAATTTAATTAATTTAATTTAATTTAATTTAATTTAATTTAATTTAATTTAATTCAATTCAATTCAATTCAATTCAATTCAATTCAATTCAATTCAATTCAATTCAATTCAATTCAATTCAATTCAATTCAATTCAATTCAATTCAATTCAATTCAATTCAATTCAATTCAATTCAATTCAATTCAATTCAATTCAATTCAATTCAATTCAATTCAATTCAATTCAATTCAATTCAATTCAATTCAATTCAATTCAATTCAATTCAATTCAATTCAATTTAATTTAATTTAATTTATTCTTACATAGCATTACAGAAAAAATCCAAAGCGCCATGAGAAACATTTTTGCCAATAAATAGTTAATATAACATAGTCAACATTATATTAGATACCTCGGGAAAAGCTATTCCCGTGGGAAAACTTCTCTACGGAAGCGTGGCCGCGGGAAACAGCTAGTTATGTATATACGTACTTAATACAAGTTACACACAAACAAAATTATTACAGAACACAATTTACTATTGACACAGTATACATAATGTATTGATCTAAGTTTCCTGTGCGTACTAATTTGTACAATGACCTGACCGTCATCGTCAGCGAGGTATATAGGAAAAGCCAGAGCACTTACCACAAACTATGTTATGTTGTTGAACAATTTTTATGCTTTTTTGAGTTGATTCATATGCGGCAAGTATAACGTTATTGTATGGCGATCCTGTAGGGAGCCGACAACTGCCGCTAAGTAGATTCCGCCACTTTTCCCTCCCTCAGCCCTTTGTGAATAATTGTAACAATTGGATTATGGCTCTTGTGTAGTTGCCGAGAAAAAAACTCCGTTCCTTTGGAGAATAAAAAGGTCAGTTCCGGATAAAAGTTCCCCATTGAATTAACACATTTTATTTCTTCTCGCGGAACGTTCTGTTGCTAATTTATTTCGGAGTTTTGGCGGAGATATATTTCTTGCAGAGTGTCTTAATTGTATGAATAAAAATCCCAACGATTTGGGAATTTTAACGTTTTTTTCTACGGAGATTTGACCCTTAGAAAAACAGTATTTTATAAACTTTAGTGAAACTTTAAATATATATTTGGTATCATAGACATTTAGATCAAAGACAATCCAGAAAATAAAGCGTATTCACAACATCTCAGTCATATTCACAACAATACCAACCACTAAGCAGTCTTAGACACTATTTTAAATAGATACGTCATAGCTTCCTGGCCACAGAACACGGAAAAAGCTCGCTACGCTCCCGCTCGCTACGCTTTGTATGTTCCTGGCCTATTGCCGGTTTTTTTGATTATACCACTGCCACTGTTCTTTGGCCAGACTCGTCTATAAACTCACATTTCTCGGTAAAAACTCTTTATGAGAAAATCCTTATATGCTAATTTCTTTGGGAGATTTCATGTGAGATTTTTTATTTCTCATAGAGTAGCCATTGAGTCTGGAGATCTGTGGAGAGTTAACGCTTGGAACTATTCACTCAGCGCGGCGAGTTAGATGCACTCTCACCGGAGATGGAGGCGTACGTCATATCCGGCCGGCGGGCGGGGAGATGCGGATTATCTGGCCACGGGCGTGATGGACGGGGTTCGAATCCGGGCCGCGCTGCCATCAACTGCCAGAGCATGTCATTACAGCACGGCCATCAACACATAATAGCAGCTAGAGCTGGTCATTTAGAAATTACTAGCTTATTCCCGCGGCTTCGCCCGCGTAGAAAAGTTTTTCCCGTGTACATTGTGAAACAGCGCCCTCTATGTAGGCGTATTGTTACTTATGGGGTATTAGCGGACGCCCCGCGACTTTGTCCGCGTTAAAAGTAGCCTATATGTTATTCCAGGATTAAAGCTATCACTGTACCAAGTTTCATCAAAATCTGTTCAGTAGTTTTTGTGTGAAAGAGTAACAAACATCCTCACAAACTTTCGCCTTTATAATATTAGTATGATGGAAAGGAAATAAAATTGATTTATACACAAATTAAAAGTCATAATATTTTATTACATACCCAGTACATTTAACACTTTTTATCTAACCTTAGCGCTAAGAAGAAGCATTAATACCAATAATGAATGAATGAAGTAACATCATCACCATCAAATAATCGTCTATTTTATAATTAAGCTTCCTTACAAGTTGTTTGAATATGATTCTTAAGTTTTCTATCCTTTTTAATCTAGATATCCCCTGGTAGTTTGTTACACATTGCGCCGCCGCATAGTGGGCTGAAAATGAAGCTCCATAGACTTAGCGTCGCTCAAAAATCAAGTACCTAATTTTGGAAAAGAAACTCCATCGTGTTCCTCTACTAAATAGCAATGTTTAATGTCATGTAACATTTTTTGATAAAGCTATTATTTAGTAAGTTATTTGAGATTTCTTTTTTTTTATATGGAGCTGAACAGTTTATTGGATATTAGTCATTATTCTTAAACTTTCCTAAGAGATTACTGTATCTGTCACAAAATTGTATCCTATATTTTCACAAAAGCTTTAATGGAGCGTCTATGGAGCTTCATTTTCAGCCCACTGTGCGCCGCTTACAGTAAGACAGATATCATTGAAACTGTTACAAATGTCAACACTGGGATGAAGTGAGCCGTCCCCGCCGCAGCCGCTGCACTCGCAGAAATGACAATAACTCAGATGCAAGCACACGTCCGGGCTTCTACAACAAGCATCTAACACAACTAGAACATCCTATATTCCGTTTATTCATAACTGTCTTATGAAGACTTTATTTGCGTCTCAGCCACATGTGCGAGCAAGGTACCGTAGCGGCAAAAACAAGTTTGTATTACCATATTAACTTTGCGGTCCACTTGGGAACTTCTTTTATCGTTTATTTTGCTTTCAGCCGCAAATGCGTTTGTTTTCTTAAGACATAAGAAAAACGGATTATTACGTCCAACTAATATTATAAAGGCGAAAGTTCACAAGGATGTTTGTGATTTTGTTAGGCGTTCACGCTGTAACGGCTGAACGGATGTCGATGAAACTTGGTACAGTGATAGCTTTTATCCTGGAACGACATATAGGTAGGCACTTTTTACCGCTCTAAACTGTTCCCATGGGAAAAAAATTATTCCACGCGGACAAAGCCGCGGGCAATAGTACTCTCTATTAATGACACACCGGCCACAAAAGCCGTCGTAGCCGAGTTGGTTGTGCACCCGCCTCACGTTCGAGTTTTTCGGGACTTAGGTACGATTTGTTATCCACAGGCAAAGGAAAACATCGCGAGGAAACCCGCATACGTCAAAAAAGTAAGGTTTCCAAGGCGTGGGTATGTGAAGTCCATCAAAAAACGGCACAAAAAATCCCAAACGGATCGAACTGTCGAAACTGGTACAGTGATGGCTTACATCCTAGAATAACTAGGATACTTTTTAACGCGGAGAAAGTCACTGGGCGTCCGCTAGCTGAATATAATTACATACACTTAGGCCTCATTAAGATGGCATTCAAATAGTTTCGTCTTAAACCTTCGTAATAATGCGTAACTGGGATAGAAACATTTTACTTTATTAATGTCTAGAATCGAATCTATTGCCCCCGGTAGCCATTCCTGGTGACACCTTAGTCTGTTGCACGCGACAATCAAAGTGCTGCAGGTGGTCGCTTACCACCGGACACGCTATCGGCTCGTTTGCAGCTTTATAAGTGTCCGTTCCAGCACGGCATAGGGCTGCGGCGGAGCGTTAGATGCATCTGCGTTAGATTTATCTGCCGCAGCTGCCCGCCCGCTATCGACTGCCTCGTCACAACGCAATGCACTTTCCTTCAACGTCCTTACTTGTTCCTAGCTGGAGTGCATTTGTTGGTCTGTTTTATAGACGTCTCAAATTCTATCGCCACGTTTAGCCGTCGCGCGATAATGGACTAGGAAGTTCTAAGGATTTATTTGCAGGGGGCGGATTTTTCATGGCAGTGGGTTTTCACTTTATCGAAAATCCTTCCATAGTATGTCTGTACGCTGAGATCTTTTGAACTGCGCAACGGATTTTGATGCGGTTTTGACTATCGTTCAGATAATTTCATCCGGATGGTTTATAGTTACTTATTTATCCCATGCGAGCGAAGCCGCGGGCAACAGCTAGTAAACAATAATGTCAAGATTTTCTAGAGTCAGGGAAGATCTTACTGATGTTATTTTTGAATTGAACTCGAGCACCTTACTGCATGGGAATGTGGTGACGATCGTACTGATATGTAATTTCGATTTTACCTTTATCGACTTTCAAATTCTTGCCGTGAAAAATTTGACACCCATATTTTCTAGAAATGAAGATAGGATGCTGAGAACACAGCGAAGTTGGAAACCCCAACAATGTGTAAAAGTTATTCCAGAAGCAGAAGTCTTCATCAAATCTAGCACGGCTGCGTTCCTCCACTTTCAATCCGCTGCTAATTCGTATATACAATATTGGTGGCGGCTGTAACCGGCTGACTGCCGCCGCCGCCGCTGAGGAGACGACGTCGTCGTCGCGGCAATTTTAGAAATTGCACTTCTAGCCGGCTCCCGGTAACATTTTCTTCGCTTTTAATATTCGTTCCTTGTGCAGATAAGGGGGGGAGCGGGGTGTGGGGCGAGCGGCGCTTGTTACAAGAGCTCGCTATCGTGTTAGCCATGAATCAAAAAATTTTGCCACTCCCATATGGATGAGTAATAAAGGCATTCTATGGGTGTCAAAATCGTGTCAAAGTAATCACAAAATTATGACTCACTCACACATTCTCATTTTCAAACTTCCTCCCGCTACTCCGCTTCCTTTGTCCGCACCCCCCCGGTCAATGGCATCATAGGTTCCGATACTAAATATGCACGTTGCGATCTCCACAGGGAGCGCGCACGCGACCAAAGACATTTGAAGCTTCTTGGTGATAGCCGATAATACATTGGCAATTTTCGAATGTTGAGATAGCCTTCTACAAAGAGAAAGAAAGCCTGCAACGAAGAGCAAGGAACCTTTATTCACTAGCCGATGCCCCGCATCTTCATTATACTTCATCCGCATTATAAAGTATACTATTTATATGTTATAAAAAAAATTTTAACTCGTTCTAATCATGCCAGTTTGTTAGTTTTAAAGTTTGTCAATAGATGGCGTTAGGTGTATTTTACACCCCGCTATCATTTGGTTCTTCGCAACATATATAAGTTAAGCGTGCAAATTATCCACCAGTTTTTACCTCTTTATTATTAGTATAGAGTATAGAAGATATGTTATAGAACTATCTTGCATCTTGCTTCAACAAATCTCTCTTTTTAAGAGTTTGGAGGTGGATTCCCCACCGACAAAGTTTTTATCTTGATGCTTATAGGTGTACAGAATCGCTGTCGCTTATGAGTGTGTCCGTAATGACAATGTTTGGCAGCGGTGTCTGTCTCGTTAGACATACTCGGAGCGCGCCCGCCCCCGCCCGCCCGAGCCCAATGTGCAATGCTCATTCTTTGTGTACGTCATACCTGCCCCGGCCCTGCTCCGGACGACGCATACCTGTGTCTGTGCTGCTCCCGGTATGATATGCGTTCCGACACGCTCTTATTGGCGGTTTTCACTTAAATATTTGTTTGGAACAGCGGGTTTGTTTGAATGTTGAGTATTGAGTTGGAACTTTCGCCTTTATAATATTAGACAGGATTATTTGAGATTGATATGAGGTGTTTTGCGTTCTTCGAGGACTATGTTATTGTTAGTTTCATGGTTGTAATTAATTTATTCAGTCCAGGTCAGCGTCAGTGGCGCCGGGGATAAGACGCGGCCTATCATATCGAAAGATCCGAAGTTCGATCCCCGGCTGGTCCATGTACCAATAGGTTTTTCTCGAAACTCGAGTACATTTACTGACTGCTCTCGAACGGTGAAGAAAAACATCGTGTGGAAACCTGCATACGCCGAAGAAGAAATTCTTAGGCGCATGTGAAGTCCGCCAACCCGCACTGGGCTAGCGTGGTGGACTATAGCCCGAACGCCCTCGTTGAGAGGGTAGGCCTGAGCCCCAGCAGTGGGGACGTGTTAACAGGCTTTTTTGATTTGATTTTTATTTGACCTGGACTGAATAAATATTAATAGCACCTCGCTATCAGACAATGTTTCACGAACACGAGCTGTAGTTGCCGTGATGCCATCGATCATCAACATGACACTTGTCATTACTGCTTCCGGTGACGTCACGGACGCAATGTCCAGTTGGTTTTTTTTCCATAGCGTTGGTCGGACAACGGGGAGGACCTACGAAAACCCACGAGTAGGTATTACTGCGAAATTGATTGCGGAGAAAAAGGATTCTTACTTGATAACCGTTACTGAACGAGAAAAAATACTCCAAATAAATACAAAATAAAAAAATACTCAAAGTCCCGTTGATACCGTTTTGTGGCAATTTTAGGGTAAGTAGGAACACCCTGCACAATTTTTCTTGTAAGTTTTTTTTTCTCTCTATTTATCTCCATATCTATACTAATAATAAAGAGGTGGCGGATAATTTGCACGCTTATCTTAAATATGTTGCGGAGAACCAAATGATAGCGGGGTTTAACACACCTAACGCCATCTATTGACAAACTTTATAACTAAGAAACTGGCATGATTAGAACAGATAAAAAAATTTTGAATAACATATAAATAGTATACTTTATAACGTGGATGAAGTCGCGGGGCATCGGCTAGTGTGTAATAAAAATATAATTGGTGATAATAATAAGATAACAGTTAACAGCTGTTATTATAGGCTATCTTTATTTCGAAGTCATACTAACCTTACTGCATTGAAAAAAGTGAATAACTCAGTGCATTTCCACGGTATTGTGCAATAATGATAATTGATGATGGCGATAAAGAATGCTGGTCTGACGGCATCACTGTCATGGCGCTATTGTCCCGGCCCGTGGCAGTGGACCGCGAGGCCACTCGGCTCGTTACACGCTGGAAATAGTTAATAGTTGCTTTTCATTGTGACCGTCATCAGCTGTTCGTTCACGTCAATGGAAATGTAAAATGTCCGAACCGTAACCGAGTGGAAAATACTTGTCAGTCTTTTAAGTTATTTTGGTTTTTGAAACCCAGTGTTATAGTCCACACGGAATTTCTTGACGGCTAAATGAATATAGTCACAAATTGTTTGCGCATCGCTGACAGTGTTTAAGTCTATGTGTGCGTAAGTGAGATAGGTACATAGAGATCTTCTTGAAATTGTAAAATATAATGAGCGTCTCTAGTGAACCCCCGCACAGCTCCCCATTTTATATATAAGTCATTGCGCAGAAATGAGCCAACTTCACACAGCCGCCATTAAACTCCGCGAGGACTATACTGAAGCTCAGTTTTTTTTATATAAAATGCTATTTTTAATTGAATTCTTTTCGGCGGTTTAAACTGTTTGCCTGTGTGGCTAGTCATATTTATCGGAGCAACTTGTCTAAGGGTAGAGAAGTTTTGAAGTACTCGGTTATTATTGCCAAAAAGTCCCGTAAAAACTTTAGATGACATTATTTTTATGGCAGTCATAAAAAATACATTCTTACCTGCGGCGGGCGGCGAGGCACAAATGTAATATCTGTAAGCGTCTACCTTTCTGTTTCTTTCCACTTATAATTCAAGAACAGCTTAAGAAATTTTAATGCAAATTTAGAGGCAGGTTTTGGTGTACGTAACATCACGCTACGACTTACGGGAGCGGAGCAGTAGCGATTTTATTGAAAGGCGAACACGTACTTGAAAATGTGTCGTGTTATCAGCAGCGCCAGCCAAGGTAATCTCAACCTACCGCCTACGCAATAAGCACGTCGCGACGACACTCACCGAACCACCTTAGGTGTATCACAACAGCTTCAATATGAAAACGCTGGCGTGTCTGAAGTCTCACATACATTGCAAGGGAATACAACAGGCCGCCACCGCCACCGCAGGCCGCGTGTGTCTGTGATACGCCTTAAGCGTAACACACACAGCGAGCGTTGCGACGGCGAAAGCGACAAAACCGTGCGTACAGATTTGACGTTTTGATTTGACAGATTAGCGCAGACAGGCGTTGCGGAGCGGCGCGGGCGGCGGCGCGTTGGATTCCTTTGTAGTGTATGAGAGCCCCTACACAGAGCGGCGGCGGCGCGGCGCGGTGCGGAGCGGGCTTCATACAAACCGCCGCCGCGGTATATGTTGTCTGAAGGGCTCCGCTTTTTATTCGCTTTCCGCAGATTCGCCGCCGCAACGCTTTCGCAACGCCGCCGCGCTGTGTGTGTTACACTTTATTGTGAGACCGAGCGAAGGTGGTTGGGTTCGAGTGCTCGTGGGCGCCAAGTTAGAATTAGGTCGCAAACTCGAGCGAGGTGCGCCGATTTTATCCAATTTAACTCTCCGAGTGCTCGCCTGTCCGCCGTATCGGGTTATGGAAATAACTCCCACACTAGTGCGGCCATCATTCACTTTACAACTATAGTCGCGTGCTTAGTGCTAAGTTGCAGGAGAGCTAAACATTGAAGCCTTGCGGAAACTTGTGCTGCACCAAGTTGAAAGGAGATTGGAACTGTGGACGTGGCGGGTTGCGGTGCCGTGTCGACTACTGGTACTAGGGACATTCACCAACTTTTTGTGGATGGATAATGGGGATAAATTTATAGGGCTGGGTCCAAATGTCACCACTAACGAAACCCTATGTAAATGAATAGCCCACTGAATTCTGAGTATTTTTTACCAGAGAGCAGTTTAAAATATACTTTCAGCAAAAAAGATGATTAAATGAAAAAATATGTTTTTTTAAACTTATTTGTGCAAAGCATATCTTTCATTTAGCAATCAATCAAACTCTCATTTGGAACTAAAGTGACAACTGATAACTTTCTACTTTTGTTGTGTTTTAAATAGATTTACTATTATTACCTAAGCGAGAGTAGTGAGGCTTGATCATATAGATTTGTACTACCTGTATACAATGACAAATTAATATGATCAAAAACCCTTACGATCTCGCGAAAGTAGATCCAGCTTCTCTTTTAATAAGATTAAGTTTGTGTTTGCTTTATTATGGTGGACCATAATTACGTCCGAGAAAGCCGCGGCCCGTCGATCTGTAATGTTGTTTTTGGATGCGAGAGAAAGTGTATCGTAGGGCGACCGTATATACCCGCGGGCGGCGATACCGTTTCTAAAAGGTAACAAATCTACGATATAGAGTATCTACTCTACTTGACTTTTATTTGCAATCGCCTGGAGGCTTAAACATGCGAGGGTTCGATACAAATTTATAAATAACTAGCCGTTTCCCGCGGCTTCGGGAACAAATTTTCCCGAGGTATCTATAGTCTAAGTATGTGTTATTCTGATGTATCCTACTAATATTATGGCGAAAGTTTGTAAGGTTGTTTGTGAGTGATGTTTGTTACTCTTTCACGCTGTAACGGCTGAACAGATTTTGATGAAACTTGGTACAGTGATAGCTTATATCTTGGAATAACACACAAATAATTTCTCGCAGACAAAGTCGCGGGCAACAGCTAGTAATCTATATTACTGTGAAGTTTCATCAAAATCTGGTCTGTAGTTTTTGCGTGAAAGGGTAACATCCAAACATCCTCACAAACTTTCGCGTTTATAATACTAGCACGATTTTTACCTTTTGCCGCAGCTTGATGGTTAATACACAGAAATCTTCTTCGAAAGATGAACTAAGTTGAAGTGAAAATGCATTAAAATCTGTCTAGCAGTTTTCAAGTTATAAATGGTCACAGGGCACCTTCCGCCATCCACCAAACAAATTGAAGAAAAAATTGTCAATTTAATAAATTAAAACTAAGAGACATGATAGAATTTTGTCTTGATGAATTAGAGGAACAAGACAACATAATTGAAAAACCACCTAAAGCTCTAAATGTACGTAATAACTCAAAAAATATGATTGATGGAAATAAATCAAACAAACACATTGAAATTGACCAGAATATTGTAGCAGAGAGACATCATACCAAAACAGTTAAGAACAAATTAACGATAATAAATTAAATTATCAATAATATTAGTTTAGAAAATGTATCATCTTTCCTTTCAAGGGAGCCTAGTTTGCCAAGTGTAGGCCAATACAATATGGCTTCCATAGAGGCCAGAATGAGGCGAATGGAAGATATTCTGCTAAACAAAATAGATCAAAACTCACGAAGAATTGTTGACTTAAAACACTCACTCTTATCATCTTCTTGTGAAAAGAAGTCTGTCTTCACGCAAACATCAGAAAGTGAAGAATCATATAAAAGACATCTCTTCAATGAAATATCAACATTTTTAAGTCCTGATGCAAATAGCTTGATCTATGAAGAACTTTTCATTAACAAATATTCTCAGAGTTCCAACAAAGAGTTACCAGTGGAGGATCAACCGCATAAACGACGGAGGCGTCGGCGATGAATGATCTATCTATATGATAATTTTGAAGTAAGTGCTGTTTTAATAATAAGTTTAATTTTTATAGTGATTTAATGGTTTAAATCAGATACCTATTGATTAATAAACAATGATTATGTTGATTATGTTAATCTATTTACTAACTCAGTGTTTAAGTTCAATGGTTATTAACAACTTCGATTTCTGCCTGATTTTGAATTCAAACTCTAAATCGAACTTACCCGAGTCTTGCTGTACCTTACTAACAACTATGGCGTTAACTGCCCATAAAGACATTTCAAACCATTTTCGGGTTTAAAACATGTGAACTATAAACCCCACCTAACAGCTTATGTTAAGCTCATTCATACACTTTTAAGCCGCTGGCTGCGGGGCGAGGAGCTTATGGGGAAATTATGACTCTCACACATACTTTTGTTTTGGATACATTTTTAATATCTCGCGGATTGCGGGCGCTTAGCCGCTGCCTCGGCGCTCTGCGAGGGGGAGTATTTTTGATTTTAATTAATTTTCAGTTAAACGTATAAAGAGTGAAGTTTGTGAGTTGTACATGTGATGTCCGAACCTCTTAGTAAACGGTTGTCGCCGTTGGGATACGGTTTAATACGCAGATAGCTATATGTAGTCAAATTACAAAAGCATAGACTTAAAAAAGGTTACCGCTCCAGGCCTAAAAGGACTTTGTTTGAAACCTATTAAAAGAGAAGAAAAAGTCTATGTTTTGGTAAAAAAATACAAGGGTGTATATTTTGTGCATTAACTTACCTCATTTCCTTACTAACTTTTCATATTGCCTCCCCCTGTAGGCTTTATTTGATCGCACTCGCCCACAAAGCATTATCAGGGTTAGAGCTAACCTTTGTACCGCCAGGTTTTATAGGAGAAATATATTTTTTCATAAATAAAAATTGGGTAGCGCTCTCAGGAGGTAGAGCCCTTAAAATTTTACGAGCTGCCGAGGTTGGAAACAAAGTTCGATTCCCGGGGTCCGGGATATGTCCCGGAGTTATGTCCCGGAGTTGTCCCGCTGTAACACGAGCGCAGCGGCAGGTGGGCGAGTTGTTATTTTGATACGATGAAATACGACCCTCGATGGGAGACAGTTAAAAGTTTTCATTGTACAGCTGACATGTTAGGTTAGGTAACTGTTTTAAGGTTTCTTTTGTAATGAGGACGGGAGGAAATTATGTTTATTATCTGTTCATATCTAATTTAAGTAAATGATTCTTTGTTTATTTAGTCAATGCGGATTTATGATTATGATGAAACTACATTGCATGTCATTGTAATATCAATTATTTAAAGTAATAATGTTTGAATCAATGTATCCCTAGATACAGCAAAGAATTCATTTTGGAAACTTAAACACAACTAAAACAGCTAGCTTCCAATACATCTTATCATCCGAAGTTTTGCCAGCTTCCTGTACGTGGTTAACGATAAAAGTGCAACCATTGTCCTTCCGGTCCTCACTTAATGAATTACATTTAATTAAACATTGTATAGTCGTGTTTTAAAGTATAAAATGTAAAACATCATTACACTGGCACGTGCGGCGCGTGCGGTGACGCAGTCGCTTGTCCCGTATCAAGTCGCGGAGCGCGCGGGACGGTCCCGTTCCCACTAGCGGCCCCGCGGTTCACCACTATCACTATCCAAACACTCGTCGGCGAATTCGTTTGTCTATTGCTGTCATTTTTGGACAGTGTATGACTTTCAAAAAGATGAAAGTAATTTAATTTTGATTTGGTTGTGTGATTGTGTGAAGACTTCATATAGAAGCGCGCTAGCCCTGCGTCTATATAGGTAAGGTTCCGGCCATATTCTGGCGGACACACTAATGGTTCACCCTGTATGTGTTTCAAAAATCCATTATTTTACTTTTGAGTGACTTCTTAGCTGACTGACCATACCTACCCTTTTTATTATGATTAAAAATTGAAATATTAATGTAATTTGTTTGCAATTCACTTCTACGTGCGACATGCCGCTTGTAGTCTATGAATGTTATATCAACCATATTACATACACACCATCGAACATGCAATTATCCACTGGCCGTCCCACATGTATATGTATATCAGCCTGTAATCCGTCCGTCTGTCCGTCGCGATCGGCTTAGACGCCACGCACGGGCGGGCGGACGGCTCGCCCCGCGGGTTTGCCCGCCTCCTCAATACTGCGGACACAGAAAGATCTACTCGTTACGAAAAGAACACAAAATCCTTTCACGGCAAAAGGCCTTTATTTATAAGACCATGTTTTGAAAAATAATAATGTCTGCCATTGTTTTGCGAATAAAGCGTCGTTATTGATAACAATGAGGTCAGCCCTCAGATTGTTGTATCTACTGTTAGAAAATATTTACGCGTTTCTTTATAAATACCGTTTCGGTTTGCAATTTCGCTGGCATTAGCACATTATAATAAGTTAGTATTTTGGATCTAAATACTGACATAGTTATCTTCATAGGGGACGGGAATACCCGGCGACATGTAATAAAGACCGTACTTTTAAATTTCAAAAACCCATTGGTACGGACCAGGGATCGAACCCACAAGTTCATGAGCCCGAGGCGAGCGGGTAACCAACTAGGCTACGGCTATAACGTCTTTTTGCAATGCATTGGTGGTCTTTGCAATTGCAAGATTTCTCTCGAATTTCTCTTGTTTCTGTTTTGAAACAACAATTACTCTCGAGTTATAGGTACCTCAATTGACCGTAATTAATTTCTGAACGTTGTCTTTTACGTAAAATGGTTTGTAAATATTATTGTGTGGGGACCCTGCGGTGGGGGGGGGGGGTCTATATAAATGTTAATTATTTAATTAGGCCGCGACCTGCGCGGCTTAGGGGCTCAGGTCCTGTCCGGATTGGATTAACATCGGATTATTCGCAGCACGCGAGCTCGAGACGTACCTCGTGGCCTGGTCGTGCTCGCTCGCACGTCTTTCGTTCGCGAGGTCGACTGTTCAAACCATTTGTTACTTAGTTTTTCGGCGAAAGCAAACATTGTGAGATAAGATACATACATAACATAACCCTGAGATTTTTTTAAAGTCAACAAAGTTCGCATTCCGTAGATAACCAGTTCTTAAAGAGGATTAAAATTTCTTTCTACTTAACTGAGTTATCAAACAATTAGTTATTTTTCTTTGTTAGATTCATATCATGAAAGACGTCCACCTCTGACGTCCACAAAGCCTTGTTAGATTGCTGGTTATCAAATTTTGCTTTACCGACAGGTTGGAACTTCTTTAAAATTAATCGTGAATACATTTCACTACAGTTTCTTTGTACAGACTGCTGATAAGTCAACGAAAAGTGGTATACACAACGTCTCTGAAGCGCGATGCGATGGCATTTTCCTCATTTCCCGGGAACCGATCCCGCTACCCCCAATATCCGGCGCGCTCGTAAACCCCGACACCTCGCTATTACACCGCAAGGCTTTCATGAAACCTGCCCCTAGTACCACCCGCGGCCGCGGCCCTGGCTCAGACAATGCGAACGTTTAATCCTTTCAAACGAGTTTCCAACAAGAGTTCACGCTTACCCTTTTTACCAGAGTTCACTCTCTAACCTATATTTTTGAGGACTCCAACAATAATGTAGGCCTTTTATATTGTTAAAAACTTTACACAAATTTTCCACATGTTTCTCAGGCCAACTGGATTTTTAAAAAAATTCAAGGTCTTTCAAAATTACGTGCTGAGGGATTGTTTAACGCTTTTTTTCATGTTACAATATTATTTGCTAGCATTTTTAATGTAAATTTTATTGTTATTTAGTTCATGCTTATATTTATTTATTTATTTACTTTTTGGAAGATTACAACTTTTATCGCCTAGCTATGAAAAGATACATTTAGATTTATATAAGTCAACTACAATATTACTGTATTTTGCATTTACGATGAATAATGCATGACTTTAAATTTCAATTAGACTAGTGTTTTATAGTATTTTTGGTAACACTTCATAGTACTGGATGCCGTCACGTGGCAAGCGCTCGTCAAAATGCATCATTCAAATTGGCCAGAAGAAGAAAGTACGTACAGTTACTTAACTCGAACATGCATGACTGTTCTACTTATTGAAGTGAATGTCAAACTGTGACATTTTCACCGAGTGAATAGATGTCAGCCACCACGTCACGCGCGCGCCGCGCCAAGCATTGAGCCGAGTACAAATCATTAAGGATTTTGACATTTTCTCGCTGATTTTCTAAAACCATTTTCATTTTCGTTTTCACCCTAATAAAACACCTATTAGTTTTTTTTTCGCGTCTCATGGATATTAGATAGTGTAAGGAGGCCTGTGTTCACTCTCACTTCGTGTTACTCGTCTCAGTTCCTAGTAAATCCGCTGCCCGGCACGCGTCCGGTGTGCTCCGGCCTTAAAAACCGCAAGCTGGCAACACTCGCGGCACACGACATGTCAAACTCTTTTGGCGAGAACCGAACTGTCATGTTCGTCTCTCCTTCCTTAAAAATGTATATATTGCGGGGTTTTTTGTGTAATTGTGATAGTGTTCTTTTATGATTTTATTCTTATACGAATATTTAACAATTTAGATGGAAACGGTCAATAAGGTATATGTTATTTATTGCATATGATTACACTTGGTACATTTATACAAGTTGAAATTTATCTATCACCGCTTTGCGCTGAGGAAAAGCGGCGCAACGAACTCTGTAGCAAAACTAACCTGCCAAATATAATTGTATACGAATATTCCAGAGGATATTTGGTGAATCGGAATATTGGTCTATTCGCAACCCTACGCGGCCTATACGTGTGTGCCTGTTGTATGAAGGGCGCGCGGTAGACGCGTCGAGAGACGTGTAATTGACGGATGGCCGCATTCGTCTTCATATTCATTAGCGCCAGGCAATTTGCCGATCCTGTCATTACGGCTCTAACTCGGCACAAGTAATGGCGCACACGAATGTCACTTTACAATTTGCATATTATTAATATAACACAATACTAGTTTACATTTTAGTTTTACCAAACAATAGGTGCAAAAAGAATCATATTCGTTGTTCGCTTGTTACTCGTACATTACCAGCAATTAACAAGGAAAAAATATTCTCCGCACAGAACCGGTTGATGTATAAAGAAATATTTGTTCTTTGCACATTACTGATTACATTTCCAGTTTTGTATGAGGATGCAAATATCCTTACTACATTACTCGGTTTTGTTCAAGGAATCTTTGTTCCGTGTACAAAACCAAGGAGGTGCTTCCCCTTGTTACTCGTACATGAGGCACATTACCAGCAAAACAATAAATAAAAACCGAGCCACTGTTGCAGTTCAAAAGCATTCACAAAACCTGAGCTATCGTGGACATACTTACTATAATTGATACGTCACTATTGACTATTTTGTATGTTCATTACTGCGCTTATTTGGGTCATAGTTTTTTCAATCAGTGAAGACTAGAGGTGTAGGTAATTTAATATTATTTACGGTAAGTAAGTAGGTACACTGCGCTCGCCTGTTTCTTATTTTTATACGTTGATTGGATTTCAAAGAATCCCTTCTTACTGAGCGCTTATCTCGTGGAGGATGCCTCGATATCATATTTCTTAATAAGATGTTTTGGGTTGCGGTCTTAATAACTCCGTCGGTCAGTCTGTTATTGAACAAGAAATTAAATATCTGTTGATCTAATCCACATTATCATCCCATAATATGATAAGTATATGTTTAATATGGATGGATATCCCATAATATGTGGATTTAGACCAAGCCTCATAGAAGAAACTGATTTCTTTAAACTGTTTTTATGATTCATAATTTTTTCTTGTTTTCAGGTAAGAACGACAAAGATTGATAAGCAAAGAGAGTCTGCGAGAGGTCAGTGAAAACGACAAACATTCCCGCAAACTAAGGTACCTTCCGATGTCGAATCTGTCAATACAGACCGGAAGGTCTGACATATCGTTTTTAAAATATGAAAATAGACTAAAGGCTGTAGGTACAGACATGCATCGTATCCAAATAGTCGCTCCAGATAATTCTAAAATCCCGCTTTTGGCAAAATGAAAGTCCTCAGGCGCACCTCGAGCATAGAAATGAACTCCATCTCTTGCGAGGAGACAGTAAATAATTAACAGTATGACAATTAGCGCGCGTTTGTCGCTCGCGCTGCATTCGAGCGGCGCCGGCGGTTCTTGGCCGGGCGCGTGTCCACTGTCCACACAATATAGTGAATGAATATATTAATATACATACTTAATTAGTCCATAACTTGACTTAAAGCTGACTAACTTTCAGCTGAACACGAGCGAGATGTTATATAGAACGAACGGCAATATTCGTGGCGTTCCAAACCAAACGTCCCTTGTGGCTGAAATGAGTTCTCTACAAGGCCGAAAACTACTTAAATATTCCAAGTACCGACCGACCACCTAGTCTTACGGTTATTTTTTATAAATTTTGGAAAGGAATAGATTTCATGATCATCATCAGCCTGCGCGCCACTGAACTAGATCCTCGGTTCTCCGCATCCAGTCATTGCCAGCCGCCTCACGCAGATCGTCGCTCCATCTAGACGAGATGCGTCCCACACTACTCCTGTCCACGCGTGGTCTCCACTCGAGAACTCGTCTACTCCAGCGTTTATCGGTTCTTCGACATAGGATTAGGTTGCGTTTGCAGTTCGATAGAATGCATTCCCGTGCCGGACGCGGCAGTGCGCCCGCGCCGCGCGCCTCGTCGTGAATCCCAATTGCACTGTCTCCGCTATCTGCTGCTATATGCGCCGCGCGCGGCGTCGCTCGCATCTGCATACAATCCCCGCGCTTGTATCAATCGCCCGGGCTTATTGATTCGCGGCGAACCTCCTGAAATATTGCGCCGTACGTATCCAAGTTTCGCCGCGAAATATATTAGTTGTGTGGAAATAAGTACGAGACATGTAACAAATCTTGAATTGTCAGAAACTTTGGGAATGGATTACGTACCGAATGTATTGTACAATTTCCGACGCAAGTTTGCAGTTACGTTAGATTTTTAAAACTAAAACAGACGGGTGGTAACAGCCTGCAGCACTGTCTTCTTATCGATGGCGTACGAGGCGACTAAATAAAACCAGATGATGGGCAGCAGCATGTTGATTGATTGTAAGCATGAACAAAATAACGATAACGTCATCATCATCATCTCAGCCCGTCGACGTCCACCGCTGGACACAGGCGTTCCCCAATGAACGCCAGCTCACCCGGTTCTCTTTAGGTCGTCGGTCCACCTAACAGGGGGGAGTCCCACGTAAAAAGTGTATTGAAATGATACTACATCATTTGAATATAAAAAACCCTAAGAATACCTTGCCTTTTAAATTGAAACACATCAATGCATAACATAATGTACATTATCTGTATTTTCTCACAGCCCACCCACGTGTGGCCTGCTCTAGGAGTTCAGTCTTCTAACATTACAGTGAGTACATACTTTAGACAAACGGTCGTCTCTAATTCAACTGGCTACTTACAGTGACGACCAAAATAAGTGGTCACTTACATAAATGACGATACTTTCTAAACTACTCGAGATACTTGTAGCTTCTTGAAATAAAAAGTGTATTGAAAGGCTTTTATATCGCACTAGCGGACGCACCGCGACTTTGTTCTCTTTAAAATATTTTCCAGCATAAAGGAGAAATTCTCTGTTAGCTACTTTCCTACAATCCTCTGTTAGCGGATGCTACGTTAAAAAAACCTATATTCTCAGCTTAATAAACATAATAGGTTTTGCTGTGCGTGCGTTGATACATGATAGATCAGTCAGTGCAAACGATCTTTTTAGTTTAGACTAGCTTTTTCCCGCGGCTTCGCCCGCGTAGAAAAGTTTTTCCCGTGTACATTGTGAAACAGCGCCCTCTATGTAGGCGTTTTGTTACTTAGGGGGTATTAGCGGACGGCCCGCGACTTTGTCCGCGTTAAGTTATTCCAGGATATAAGCTATCACTGTACCAACTTTCATGAAAATCTGTTCGGCAGTATTCGCGTGAAAGAGTAACAAACATCTTCACTCACATCCTTACAAACTTTCGCCTTTATAATATTAGTAGAAAGGATAATTATAAAACCTTCATCCATAGTGGTCTATTGAATACTATAGGATTATTATATACAATTCATCGAGCTATCTCGAGTGTTTAGGAAATATCGTCATTTACGTAAGTGACTACTTATGTTTGCTCGCCAGTGTACGCACTAATATTTTGCGGATTGTCATAGAAAGTTTGTCGAGTTTATTTCTCTGTATGTCACGGTTCCCATGGAGCCATCTCCGCATGTTTAGCTGCAATAATACACTCTATTTATATGCACTTAAGGAAGTGCCGACCGTTTGATGATAGGATCGCGAGCATTTTTTATGGCATGACGACGTTGTTAGACGAAATTGATGTTCTGATGACTGGTGGGTTTGATGTTTGTAGTTGCGGGGGAAGTAATAGGCGAGTTGATAGGCCAGTGGAACGGGACAGTGCGTACTACGTAGGACCAAGAAGTTTCAAATCTCTAGTCGCGCGCGCGCTCCCTGTGGAGATCGCATCTTGCATATTTAGTATCGGAACCTATGATGCCATTTACCGGGGGGCTGCGGACGAAGGAAGCGGAGTAGCGGGAGGAGGTTGCTGATACAAATTTATATGGAGTTTGAAAATGAGAATGTGTGAGTGAGTCATAATTTTGTAATTATTTTGACACGATTTTGACACCCATAGAATGCTTTTATTACTTATCCATATGGGAGTGGATAAATTTTTTGATTCATGCGTAGGACAGTGCCACTAGGTTTGCATTTGTCAAAGTCAACATCTTTTATGGCATATTGGTACATTTGGTTGGTACATACCAGCCATATTTATTATTGAAATAATCGTCTATTTTATTTTAATATAATCTGTCCGTCATATTCAAGATTCCTCTGGTTGTACATGAATAGAATATGGTATTTTAACATGCCGCGTCGTTACTGGGAGTGGAGTGATCGCTTCCACCGTCAGTACTTCACATACCTTTAAACATGCATAAGTAGATAAAGGTAACTATATCGTTTTAAGCCACTACTGACGTTTTAAGATACTGGCATGGAGAGTGGAAATCGCCGTAAAAGTGAAGCGTGAGACGCCTTCCAGACTAGTGGTTCCATCGAATAGATAGTCTATCGATACTATCTACTATACAGATAGTATCGATAGCGCAAATTACTTAGTATACACGTATATCTTTACACTGTTCCTGGGCAGAATGAACGGAGCGCCAAGTAGCTCTGTCGCTTCGCTCAGTCTCACCACTCTCTCCACACACGCGAGTGCTCCTCACGTGTCCGTCTGTGAGCACCCGCTCTGTCCTACCCTCGTATGTCAATCGAGCTCGTCCCCGGCTCCTGCTATTGTGTAACTATTGACTTGTATTGTACAATAGAAATGTAGTTTAATTTGGAAGTTTAGTTAAACTAACACCCGTGTTGAACGTCAGTTAACTGCATTGTAGGGTAGTTGGGAGCGAGTAATTAGCCAACTCGGCTTAGCGCCGGCTCTGAGCTCTTAGCGAGTTTAGCGCTACTTTAGCGCGGCTTATTTGAGCGGGGCGCTACCTGCGGGAGGGCGCCAGCGGCTGCCTGAGTAGGAACTTATATTGGTTGTTTTTCATACATTTTAAAGCCTTTTTAGAAATTTTTTTCATGACTGCCCCAAAAAATGGAGTGTTACATGTTTTCAGGGTTCATGAAGTATGTTTTTATTCTGAAATGGCGAACTCTATCCGTACTCTATCAGCCACCATCAGATCTCAAGCAAATCGTTCCCCGACGGACATCTAAGGGCTCAAAGTGACCTCGAATGTATGAAAAAGGTTTCTTTTGAGGTATATAAACCAGTTGTATCCCGCCGCCGGCGCCGGCGCCGGGTGCAATGGAACCAGTTGCGAAGCAATTTGCCGCGGCTTAGCGCGTCTGTGGGCGGCCGGGGTGCGGGGCGGGGGGAGCCACAGGGGGGTTTAACCACCCTGTGGCTGTAAGGTGTGGCAAGACTCAGACAAAAGACAATTAGAAATCAACGATTCGAGCATTTTTGTTACACGATTCTAAAGCTTTTGTTGCGCCCGGAAGATGCGGCACAGAAAGATAGCTAGAAAGGGCTCGTTCCCAAGGCCGTAAAACCATAAAAAATGTGTGCCGGTGGGCACCGGGCCCAACAGTCCCTGTCCTCTCCACGTTCAGTTCCCATCTGAATAGACCTTGACTCATGATGCAGGCCGCGACAGCACGGACGATGGACCGGTCCACGCCTCACTGTGCGGAAAGTTCCGCAACTTACCGCCGCAAACTAGTTCGGACCGGATCACTCCACAACTCGGAAGACAAACTTCTGCGGCTTGAATTGTGAACTCGTTGATAATCAGATTTGAATTCATATTGTGTAATATTCAGGAATATATAGTCCTTTGGAGAGCCCGGTAGTTGTTGGGGGCAGTTTGACTTGTCGATCGAGTGAACCGACTCCACTGTCACTCTATGTCACTCCACTCTCCATGCTTACTAGAGACTCAAAACACTTGAAGTGGCCGGAAATTTTGATATTTTTTTTACTTTTCATGCAAACCTTTTCATTTTTCATCACGTACCAAAATTAAAAAAAAACCAATCACAATTTTTAAAAATCACCTGACTGAGCCGGGAATCGAACCGGACGAATTTGTAGAAAAAAACATTCTGTATTTTTATGATACCGAGCGAAAGGGTCAAACATAAGAAATTAAGAATCAAATTCTTCATAAAAGTAACCATAGTACTGTCACAGGTACTACCTACAATCTTATATTAAAGAAGTAACATATTTTATCGAATCTCTCAAAAGTTATACCTACTTATTTGCTTATTATTTACTCGTAAACAAGGCGTCAATTAATTTATTGTCTTTGGTGAGGTTCAAATGTTTTTATCCGATCAATTTACTGTACTGGTAGGTAAGTGTTTGTTTATCCAATATTTTCCTGGAGGGTTTAACCCACAGAGG
Source organism: Metalampra italica (assembly GCA_949699065.1). NCBI lineage: Eukaryota > Metazoa > Arthropoda > Insecta > Lepidoptera > Oecophoridae > Metalampra > Metalampra italica. The sequence goes on from OX452980.1 coordinate 11,306,680, forward strand.
GTATCGTGTTGCCGTAAACGGTATCAATATCAGTGGTAAACAACGAACAACTAACACGCAAGTTGGGACAGTCAAGAGTCCTCTCACCGGAATGCAATATACAGGTAACAGCTTTTATGAGCGAAATGTATCAATAACCCACTTCTTTTGTCACCTGAATTCAGAATGGTCGTCTGTGTTTGTTTACATTTCCAGGAGATCTCTTTAGAACAATTGATGTTTTTGAACTGTTGTTTCTTAAAGTGTAGCTATAAAGCTTAACTCTATGATACGGAGTTGCCTAATAAATTTACTGTTACGATACTTGTACTATGGAAAAAAGATAAAAATACCAAATCATTCCCTGAAAATGGATTTTCCTCGCAGTAGTCGTGAAAAGCACGACGTATAACAAATTTTGGGATCGTATTTCAGAAGTCCTCGCCTTCGTTTCTATAACAATGTACCTACTCCGACTATATAAACATGCAAGCAATGCAATCAACAGGTTATTGGCTTGGAGACAGTGTAAAACCCTGCGATATCTGAATCAAGTTTCAATCAATTTGACCGTTTTACTTATTTATTTAGACCACGGTACCCTGAGAATAGCCCATATCAGTCGCAGCGAGCGTCATTAAAGTTGGCGACAGAAATAATAGAACTTGGCGGCGGAACTACGCGCACGGAAACTGTAATACAATTTGCGGCGAGACGGGACGTGCGCGCAACTTGGCCGTTTGTTACCGGCGCCCGTTTGTAATGAGACAATGTCTCCATCAAGTTGGGTTACCAGATATTGTTTCCACGTACAAATAAACGACATAAACGCCTTTTATTATACTTTATGACTTGGTATAAAGAAAGTATCATACGAGTAAGGGGAAAATTATGATATACGCTGGCAGGAAGGTTCTCGAGTGACGTACCGGAAGACGCGGCGATGGCAGGCCTCCCACAAGGTGGACCCATGATCTGGTGAAGCTCACGAGACCAGGCTGCATAAGGTTACCACGAGACTGGGCGTCGGGGAGATCCCTGGGGGAGGCCAGCACTCCAGCTGTGGACGTCTCCAGGCCGATATGATGATGATGAATTACATTATGGTTGAGTGCGCAAGCTTCTTTTCACGATATACACAATGAGTACTGATCACGACTGAATAGGAAGCTCGAACGTGGCGTTACATTGTCCCGCCCGCGCCGGACGTGGTAACACTGGGGTCTCTGGCAAAAAACCAGAGCGAGCGCTGAAGATCGTCGGCCGCCGTATAAAGTAGCCGATCGCTGATTGTCCGCGGGCACTTTGAGCAATTTGCGTGCGGGGGCGGGGCGGGGGTGGGGCGGGGGTGGGGCGGGGGTGGGGCGGGATCAAAGCGCCGGATCACGCGCTCGGATCGGATCCGTCTGTACGTTACACGCAGCTCGGGCTGTTGGAGCTTGATCAATGACGAACAGGGATGATGTGGAGATGACTCTTAGTCAATGTGGCTGACGCATTATTGTGTGTTTGCTGCCTCGCCCGCGATTTATAAAATATTTCTGACTTTTTTCTTAGCTCCTAACGGTCGTAGCGTGATGTTAAAAGTCTAAAACCTTCCTCAAGAATTGGGTCTTCATACACAAATAGTAGATTGCGCAACAAGTGCATAAAATGCTCCATTTTACCACAGACAAGCGAGGATGGATAGTTAACTCGTGGGTAAAATAGGTTTTATGAACGAGTTATACACACTGCTTTTCACTTCGATTGCCAGGAAATTAAATTCTATAAAGTTCTAGAAGTTAAGAAGTAATAACACAGCTTATTACTAATTACAAGTAATATCTAAATATGACCTCAGTAAAAAGATATTGCATATTAGGGAATAAAATATATTGACTTCGTAAGTTGGTACACTCGACCGCAGGTGAAGCCTATTTTTGTAAAGCATTTCAACCTTAGTGTGATGTCGTCCCGGTTGACCTATATTAGTAAACATACCTGTCACAATACACGGGCCCCGCCGCGTATGTTTCTGTGTCACAGTACACTCGCCCCTAGAAGTGGTTCGTCACCTTCAATACGTCAGTCGTATGCAAATGGTAGACGCCGCTAGCTGCATAGCACCGATGACACACTTTGTTTAGTCGTAAAGCAACACTAGGCGCCTCGTTCTGAAGTACGAGACCATCTGGTCATGCGCGGTAGCGACAATATGTATTGTTGGATTCGTTACGTGATGTGTGTCTTAGGGACAGCAAGTGTGAATGTGTGCGTAGACCGGCTCGCTAAAAGTTATAGAATTTCTCACATTCTAAGAAAATGGCGTCTTTCTCGGCGTCTTCCTTTGCCGAATTGCTTTTAGGCACGTAGAGCCCACACAGTTTGAATATATTTTTGGCCTAACACTTTCCGTGGCGACCGTACATGTATTTTTCCCTCGATTAGTATGACTCGTATCGAAGCGGGTCCGGAACAGTTTCCCCCCGTCCCCCGTCCCCCCCGTCCCCTGGGCCAGTTCACGGCAATCAATCAATTACCCGGGGGCTGCCACCGCCGGGGCGGCCCCCGCAAATCCTTACCTGGCCGGATACATACCAATGAGATGTGTTTAGTTTATGTAAATATGCCGTTCAAGATCAATCAAATAAATTGTTTTCTAAGGAGGTCCCTGTAAGTTGGGCAGTGAGTGATTTTTCTAAACGACCCATAGTCAAAGTCAAAACTATTTTATTGCATGTAAGTACAATGGGTACATTTATACAACGTAAATTTTTTATCTACCACCGCTTCCAAGGTGTTAGAGCTGGGAATAAGAAGCGGCGCAACAAACTATAGTATAGAGACTGTTACTTCCTCTGTGATTCTATAGAAATTTTAATGTTTTGTTTATATTTAGTGTGTTTAGAATGTCAAGGCGAAGGCTTGCGGAGGTGAGAACACGCGTCTTGTATTATCGTTATTTTCTTTGATCTCTCTGGCACATTCAACAGTTCAAACTTACCCGTTGGCGGCGCAAGTTGTGTTTGCGAGTTGAGTTCAAGTTGGCGGCGCGAGACGTGTGAATCCGATCAATTAGGCGGCAGTCGGCTGCAGGCTCGCCTCTATTCTCCCGCCTCGCAGCGGGATAACTCCAACGGTTTACACTTAATTTGGAATGACGTCGCTCTTTTCCCACGTACTTACACTATATATTTATACGTTTCTTACAACTTCCTACGAGTCATGAGTATAGGTTTCCTTCTTGCTATGAGTCAGAAGTATTCGTTACCTTCTTGCTACACGTCAGAAGTATAAGTTTTCTGCTTCCTACAACGGGTCAGAAGTATACTTTTGTTACAACTCGAGTCATAAGCATAAGTTCGCTACCTCCTACAACTGGTCAGAAGTTTACATTTCCTTCTTGCTACAATAAGTCAGAGTGTATGTTTGCTACTTCCTACACCGAGTCAGAAGAAGAATCTTAGCTGAAACGCCAGAGCTTGATCCAGGTTACAAGTTGCTCCTTTCAGCATAATATGTAAATCGATTGTTGGATGTACATCTCCTCATCTCCCTCTATGGGTACTGGTCCAGATTTGGTCTGCAGTTACGGTCGACTCCTCCACTTTTCCCACCTGCCATCCCTCCTGTGGGGTTACGGTCTGACCAGCGGGTTGATGGTCCGCCGACACTTTGGGTCTCCAGCAAAGAACTCTCTTACAGCATCGTCTGTCGTTTCTACTAACCCTTAGCATAGAAGACGGTATACTCAGAAGATACGGATAGTGGACAGGTAGTGGGCTTTAAACCCCTGTGACAGGCAGTAGTGTGTGTGTGGGGGGGAGGGGGGGAGGGTCCTGGGGGTCACTCGCGCAGTCATTTGGAGAGGCAATTACACGCGCGGACACGCCGCGGGCCAATTACAGCTTACTCGCTGCTCGGGACACTATTTGCGGTTATTATGCGCCCAGTTCTATTCGCTCCCTCCCCTCGGCCCCCCTTTTCGTTACCTCCATTTATATTTTTAATTAACTTTGGGGGAAAACTGTTTGTCGAAGTAATTCTCAGCTCGTGGAAAGTTGCAACACGCATTTTGAGACACTGCTTCACTTCTAATGTTTTACTGGTGACTTGTACGTCACCGGGTATACGATGTCTAGTGCCTGTTTATTCTGTGTGATTGATACGTCATGGGTTTTCTTCGGTATTACAAACACGGCAACCTTTCCGAACATTCCCGCCTCCGTCCCTCCATCGGGTGTGTATTGGGACTCAATACATTTCCATAATGTATTGTAATGACCCGCCGATGGCCGTTTGATCAATGACCGCCCCCGCCGCTGTATTTTTCTCCCTCCAAGCACCGCCCGGGGACGCTCGGCTGCGCGATGTAAATCCTCCTCGCGTACAGGCGTCTGCAGGTATACTTGATACGGCACCTGGGAACACTTTAATGTTTTGTGTTTCGGTTTTTGCGAATACTAAGTACTTAACTTACCTTTGGCCGAGCGATTTACACACGCCGGCTTTTTGCATCGGAATTTAATGCAAACATAGCTGGCAACCCACGTATCTTAACTTATAGGAGGAAGACACTGCGACCCTATGGGATCTATAGTGTCCGCCCCTGTGTTCACCTGCTGCTCTCCTCCCCAAGTGGTCGCGGCACAAAAGCTGTTATGCAGCTAAGGTTCAGGAGGCTGTAGTCCTCTGGTTCAGGACAGGCTGCACCCAGGACACTCGGTCGCCTCGCAGTGCATTGCGTTTCGTCTCTCTGTCCTCTCCAGGCTGCACAGCTGACGGTCTCCGATAGTCCCATCTCATGCAGGAGGCGCCTCACAACACATACGATACGACGATACGCACCTAACGATCGTCATCATTATCGTATCAGCCCCTCAACGTCCACCGCTAGACATAGGCCTTCCGTAATGAACGCCACCACACCCGGTTCTCCGCCCGCCGCATCCAACCGCTTCCGGCCACCATCTTCAGGTCATCGGTCCACCTGGCGGAGGGGCGTCCCGGTCCGCGGTCTCCACTCCAGGACCCGTCTGCCCTAACGGCCGTCGGTTCTGCGACAGATAGGAATGTGCTGGGTTGGAATGTTTAACCGCATATATTCACAAAATTGTCGGTAATACGAGAAAATCCCAGCACCCCGCCACCGCGGCCACTTCTCCATGAATATTAAAACCCCCGACGAGACTTGGCTATTCTTCGCAAGTTCCACCGGCTCGCGGCTGATTACTTCACTATGAGCTAAGTGTTGTGAATTTTTCAGGCGCTAGTGAGAAGTCCGTGAGTTCGAGGCGAGTTGATCCCGACTTTGTTCTCGAAGCGCCCTGATTAAGTTTTAAGAGTTGTTTGCGATGTAGGGCCGTGAGAGTGGCGGGTTGTAATAAATTAGACGTTAGTTGTAATCATTGGCTGCTTTGGATTCTCTATCGTCAGCGTAGTCCCAGTTTTGTTACACCTTCAACTTCATCCAGACATGAACGGATTCCGTTCTGGTCCTGTTAGTTGGCGATCGCTTGTTTCGTGTCTCCGCTGCTGGAAAGCTTTCTTTAACTATAGGGCGCACGCACGTAATAAGTATAATAAATAAATGTATAAAGGAATCCTGCCCCCTCCATTGTTCCCCAGTAAGTATACCGCCCGACATTGTTAGCCTATAAAGTCCACTTTACCTTTTTAAGCACGCTCGCTTGTTTGCCTTCTTTTACTTTGTTTTCGGGTCTTTTAAACCCGTAATAAATAGAAACTGATAAAGTGGTTTATTAAACTTTTTGCTTTATGTATAATTCTTTATGTTTTAAGAAATATAGGTACAATTAGCAACTAGAATTGAAAATGGTACCGAGAGAATAATCGATTGTAAAATGTTAAAACATACGCGTCAATCACATAACCCTCCTTTTGGGCTTCGCCGCACTCGGGTAAAAAATCTACCCGAATACTTACACGGGACCCAGCTGGATGAGGTTAGCACAGGACCGGTCGTCGTGGAGAACCCTGGGGCAGACCTTTGTCCAGCAGTGGACGTCTACAGGTTGATATGATGATGACTTACACGCGGCAATTTGAAAGCTCAAGTATGTTCCAATTTAGATTTTCAGGTCAGGGCTAACTCTATGGGTTTAACTACTGTTTCGTGTGTCTGTGTGTGTGTGTGTGTGTGTGTGTGTGTGTTTGTATGAACCGGTTCAGTAAATTCTGCAACAAGCGCGTATAATCGTCAATCGGCAGTATTTCGCCGCCGCCGCCGATAGCGCGTATAAATCTCAACTAACGGCCTGCGAGCCCCCGGGTGCGATTTGGGAAGCGTTGTCTTCGAGCTAGCACTCGCGCCAGTCACTGGCTTCGTGCCGGTGCGCGTTAAGAGCTTAGAAATGAAAAATCAAATTAAAGTTCCATCAGGCAATGTGTCCACTGTGTTTTTTAATTATGTGGTAAGTACCTTATTATGAATTGTATGATACAATTTGTAATATTACTATAATAATTAGTTATTATATTTAAATTATAGCATTATTGACTTAGTTGTCAACCTGTAATGATAATGTTTGACAATTTTAATGAATAAAGTTTAATAAAGTTTATTGAAATGTATTGACCACTTTTACCGCTTATGGGATCTGGCAAGTTATGTATTGCTGCGTGCAACAAACTAACTGCTCCAATGCTGTGTTGCGCGAACTTGCAGGCCCTGCACTACACAGTCCAAACTCTACTCAAACTACGCCATTTTTCGAGGAGTGCAATGAATTTAAAAAGAAACTGCTATAATGAATATTTGTTTTAAATTACGCAACCTACCTCATAATAATATATTGTACAAACGCTTGATATTTACATGCAAATACATCAGTGATTTATTGTCATTTGATCACCAATAAATGTCTTGGGATATTACTCGCGTGAACAGCAGCACTCTACTGGCGTGATGTGAACGCGGCTCCTGCCGAATTTCAATGAGAACCCTTTGGCACCGCGGGAGCGTATTGTCGGCGGACGGCGCGGGAATCCTAATGAAACAGTCTTGTTGTTTATGGTGCGCCCACCGGGAGTCAGCTACGGCGGGGGAAATACCAGAAAAGCGAAGCGTTTTTGTCTGTCGGTCCTCTAGATAACTCGAAAGCCACTGGAGCGATTGAGCTGAATCTTAATAACTTAAGGCGGAAACCACACAGAAGAGACAGGCCGAGGACAGAGCGAAGACGCGGCGCGCCGTCAGTGAACTTTCATTCAAAATGTATAGACGTCGCCAAGTATCAAGAAGTTTCAAACCTCTTTGGTCGCGCGCGCGCTCCCTGTGGAGATCGCATCTTGCATGTTTAGTATGGGAAACGAAGAAAAATTTGGTGTCAAAATCCGGGGGGGTGCGGACAAAGGAAGCGGATTAGCGGGAGGAAGTTGCTCATACAAATTTATATGGAGTTTGAAAATGAGAATGTGTGAGTGAGTATCAATTTTGATATACATTTGACACTATTTTGGCACCCCTAAAATGCTTTTGTTACTCATCCATATGGGAGTAGCTTTTTTTTTAAATTCATGCCAAGTATACAGAGGTACAGACGCGACGGGACGGGGCGCGGGGTGTCAGCCTGCCGGGTCTCGTTCTCGAAGCCAGACAACCCTTAGTGCCTCCTAAATGCTCCGTCTCTTATGATTTGGAAAAGCCGCGTCCGCGCTTCTTACGTCTCTTCTGTGTGGCTTGCGCCTATTAGTGCCAATGTCATATTTATTATTTATTTTCGTAGGCAATCAAAATTCACACGCATTGTAATCATTTTATTTTGTCGAAAGAAATATTCAAAGGCACCTAAAGTATGATCATAAGAGCACTCTTACGATCATCATGTCTTTTCACAGAAGGTTTTCATGTATGAAGTACATTTCGTGTATTTAAGTAATATATGCAATAACACGCGTACTTCGCGCGGCGGGGGGGGGGACGGGGGGGGGACGGGACACATAACTCGACAACTCTTCAAATATTCCAAATGCTCAGCGCACAGTGCAGGCAACAAGTATACACACTCGATATAAACACATACTCGAAACAAGCTAATTAAAGAAAGGCATATGTATAGAAGTGAAACCCATTGAAACCTTATTTTAAAAATGTTTAAAATTGTTGATTTTCCTATATTTTTACGCTCTACTGCTTAGTGCAATAATGAGAAGCAAAAAAAGACGTTGTGTTTATTCTCTCAACTAAACTCTGCTGAACTTAGAATAAAACTCTTATGTCGATGTTAAAGATGAGTTGCTATTATACGTAGCACTTTTTCTCAATGATTATGAAACAATCTATCGGTGAAACCTTTTATAATTTCAATTTATTTATTACCCATATACAATTCAGGATGTCATTACAGCAGTGTCTACCAAATCGACAACATATAACCATACAATTTAAAATAAATGAACACCTAATCAAATAATCTTTTTCATAATGAAATAATCCACTAGCCGAAGAATAATGTCCCTACTGTATGCGTGTACTGTGCTTAAAGCTCGAGTAGGAATAAAGTGAGAAATAAATTGTTATATCCATTAAGGAGTTATGAGTTTGAGTGCCGACGGGACCATCAGCGGGACAAGACAACACCTACGGGACATAGCGGGACTAAGGCGGGTTTACTATGAAAGCCGGTAATACTTTATATATGGAAGCTAATTATGAGCCTGGGATAAATACCAGAATCTCATAGATTTCAGAAAGTTTGTCTACGAAAATCAATGGAAGTCAGATTTTACGGGCAAAAGTATGTAATATTTATAACTGCGAGAGCTGAACGGATTTTTATGAAACTTGGTACAACGATAGAGGAATAACATATTGGATACTTTTTAATACGACCGAAGTCGCGGGACGTTGCTAGTTTTTCAAATAAAAAATGCTAAAGAACTAACTTCTAACATTTTTACGACTAACGGCAAATATTTGCTCCGTATCTGCTCGGAGCGGGAGTGCTTACGGCGCAGCGCGCGTAGCAACGTGCAGCCTTGCTAGTATACGCTACGATCGGCACCAACACTACGCAGTGTCAATTGCTACGAGCGCTACGCCCGCCCGCGCCGTAGCAGTCTACGCTTTTGTTGAACCTACGGCCCAGGCGCTCGACCCAGTACAACGACCAACTAAGCCAATGAGGCGATCGAATTTTTCTAAAAAAATCTACAATTTCACATTAATATCGGTTAAGAAATTAAAAACATGTGTACGTAGTACGTACGTCATATTCGAGCGCATTTTATTCCGGTTTAAGGTCTTCGAGTTGCCGACGTATTCGAAATATTAATCGAATCACTCGAGCTCCTTTGCCCCGATGTCTAATATTTATTTGCGTTGTATTCAATCCCTCGCAAACCTTCCCCCCCATCCCCCATACCGGGGTGGAGATTATTTTTATCTGACCGAGCGAAGTGAGTGACATAAGAGAGAGGTTCATCAAACCTTATTATGTAGATGCGTCGAAATTGATCAAACAGCGAATACAGCCTTATGTCTATCGCGCTTTTTTTGTTTGTTTGTGTATATGTTGTGTGTATTTCGTATGCGCATGTATCTGGGATTCTTTAAGATTTTATTAAAGCGCACATCAAATAAATACATAATTGTAGACAAAATATACAGATTGCGTATCAGAGTGCGTATCAGTAGGTTTGGTGTTTATTTAAATCCAACACCAGTTTCCGGCGACTGCATGGGGGGGGGGGGGGGGCTGGATGTTTCCTTATTTTGTTTAGATCTCCATTGATATGGGGTGCTTGCTTTGTCCTGTATGTTGTTGTTGGCTGCTAGGAAAGTATGTAAATATTGATATAATTTCTTCGCAATGGAGATTTTTGTGGTCGGTGCCAATATCAGAAATGAATCGCGCTCGTGTAGCCTTTAGTCGTCTGTTCGGCGTGAGAGTAAAGTGTATGATTTTTTTATTCTAATAAAATTACCTTACATTTAATTATCTTGGGACGCCCCCGCCGCCCGCCAGACGGACCGGCCCGAAGCTGGCCGGAAGTTTATCGTACAACATTAGAAGCTATTTAAACCGCGCAGATCTTGCCCACTTGCAGTAAAAAACGCCAGTTGTGTATCTTTGGCGTATGCAATGTATTTGTAACAATAAGGGCGACGGGTATGGCCCGGGTAATGTCGCCTCACCTGGGGTAGTTCACCCGGAGCCGTTATCTGGGTAATTGTACTGCCGAGTCTCTGTATTATAATTATAGTAAAGAGGCTCTTGGGGAGAAATACTCCTTTACCACCATTAAATGCTTAATCTATTCGAGTACAAAATATCAATAATTATTGTCGGGATGTACTATTGTAATAAAGCTGAAGAGTTTGAATGAATGAATGAAATGAATGAACGCGCTCAAATCTGGAACTACCAGTCGGATTTGATAAATTCATTTTGCGTTTGATAGCCCAATCTTGAGGAATGCTATAGGCTATATGGTGCAAAAAAATAAGGTCAGAAATTAGCTAGCATCACTATGATATGTGAATGAATTGACATCTGTATCCGGCCGTTCGCGAAATTGCTCTATTATTGTTCGTTATAGAGGCGACGGGCGGCGCGGGCGGTCGGAGAGTCGTCATTTGGAGAAACAGAAAAAGTATTTATTATGAAGGGTTTCTTGACAACTACATTGCAAGCTCCAAAGAGCGTGACACGGAGAGTAATTAGCTTGCGTGTGTGTGTGTGTGTGTGTGTGTGTGTCGCCGCCGGCCGCTGCACTCTCATAAAAATGGAAATGCCCTCGCCGCCGCCGGCTCGTGTTCCGCTAATTATTGCGAATGCCCCGCGCTACGGGTAAATTGCTTTCCCACCATTTTTTAACTTCATTTTTTGATTTGATTTAGCTTAGTTATCGAGGAAGGATATGCTTTTAACATGACGCTGCGACGCTTATAGGAGCTGAGCAAAACTAAACCCGGGCGAGGCCGCGGGATACAGCAAGTAGATACTCATAGCACCGCACGTTGACAATGTTTCGAAGGATTGCCGGTGGGAGAGATTACAACGCGTCGCACGGCCGCGCGGCATGAAACCAGCGTGCATGTAATGACGTGCAGCAGAGCGTGGCGCGGAGGATCCTGTACTATATATTTGTCGCCGGGGATCGACTTCCTTACACTACCGTTTAAAGAATAATACATGAATAATTTCTAAAGTGGAGCGAGAACAGAGGACAAAGAACTATTTTTAATTTACCATTGTTACGTGCCTACTACGAGAAATTCAGTCGACTGAGTTGAAAATAATCATAAAAGTTCTCGAGCTAAAGAACAAATACAGCTAACGTATTTAAGGTGTAAGCAGCGAACTAAGCTGTGAGATAACAGGGTCCTTCGATCAATTTGTATTTTGTATCTGTGCTCGGCGGCGGGCGGCGGGCGGCGGGCGGCGGGCATTAGTCTCGCTAAACCCATTGCGATGCGAATCACAGCGTTAATTTGAATAAGTTAATGAACTGGACTCAGCCTTAAGCTCTTACTTAACTTCACTTCTTAATTAGCTTCGCCCCGCGGATGCGCCTGCCAAGATAAATGTGTCATTTATTCAGTATCAGTTGAGTTTGATATAATACCGTTTCCTTCGTCATGATTGTATGTTTTACGATCGTGAGGTTCTGATACATCATCAGCCTGCACTAGTCCACTGCTGGTCTTGAGCTTGTCCCAAGGTGCACCACTGAACCCGATTCGCACTGCCACTGCGACGTAGTAACTTTTTGAGTTCACCTCGTTTTAGATCCTGTCTCGAATACTGATACGGCGAATAAGAAATACTGAGGCGTATGTAAAGTCCACCGAGCTCCCGAGGACTTGTTTTTTAAGTCAATTATTCGGATCTCTTTTACAATAGTAGTGGCTACTGAATGAACTATTCAAATATAGACCGACTCCCAAATACTGTGATTGGTTCGTTGGATTCGTTCGTTCGGCTCCCGACGACACGTGCGGATCTCCATAATGTAATTACGCGGCCGGCCACGGAACCCTCCGCGACACGGTGCTCTACCCTCACGACAAATAATTGAAACTTTTTCCAGAAAATTACCAATTTCTTTTGGGAGCGGAAAAGGGGTGTATTTTAATGTTTTCGACGTCGTTTCTATATATTTTTTGTATATTTTTTACGCTCGACTGCTTTCAGCACGAGACTTTATTGTGTCTTAAATTGTTCGCTGTCTGTGGTTGAATTAATGGTTTCGTTTTTATTAAATTCATTTAAACATGATATTAAGTATGTTCATGAGAAAAGCTATTATACAATAGAAAAAGTGAAATCAAAATCAAATATTACTATGTAATGTCCGTGCAAACAGAGTAGCGAGCTTTTCCCATGGTCTGTGGTGCAAACTAACATACAATTTATAGATAACTTTTATAGCTTTTTAAGCATAGTTTCCAAAATACCCCCAATACTTTAGTTTACTGATACTAGTATGTATATTGTTGTTAATAACTAACTTTAAGTCTAGTCGGGAAAACTCTAAACAAAGTAAATTGTTCAAAGCCTTCTAAGTTCGTTGCCCGCGTAGCATTACGAGTCCCATTTCAAATTCAAACGTCGTTACCCGCAAGCAAGCAAGCAAGCAACCATTCCGTCACACCATCCTGGCTGCGAGCCTCGTATTCTCGCAGCATTTGCTCTACATCGTACTTCTTTGCACCGCCACAGGATTCCATGGCAGAAATTCATGATAAGTTAAGTTGTCACGTGAATTTCCCATCCAAAGCCGGTTCATCATAAGCACGGACTAATAAATATAGCCGTCAAGTCCAGCGATAGTCCAGCCCCTGCAGCCGACGACCGCCTGTCGCAGTCGCCAGATTTATGGTGAAATGGTGATTGATGTGACGAGCTTTTGACAGGCCGTCAGTCATGCGGGTTCGCGCTAAGCTTTACTTAATTTGATCATACAAGGGTGCATACGGCAGCAAAACTCCGTTACCTTACGCCTTTCGCATAATATGAAACTTGCGTAAAAATATGCGTTGCATTTCGAAACAATCTGAACCTCTTTCGATTACGTATCTCATGGTCACAATGGTTGGTGAAAATTTTGAGTCAATAGAAAATTATCAAGTTGTGTCGTTCGTTAGGCTGATCTATTTATACGGCGAGAGCAGAAACCTGTCGGCGATATTAAATTGAACAATAAATTGAGTATCGTCTTTGTCCCGCTATCGTGTTATATGGGTATTTGAGGCAGAGAGCTTCATTGTGCCGGGTCTAATAATGGCACGGGCTAATTTTAGAATTTCCCGCATAGAGAGAGCCGTCCTCTTAGCCGCTTTATTGGCGGCTGGCTCTCAACCGGCCGACAGATGTCTTGTTTACTGTCTTTTATTTATGCTAAGGACTTTCAATACCAGTTGATGGATCTTATAAAAAATACGGAAATTAATGATTTCAGTCAATGCTAACGAATCCATTCCGTCATGCAAGGTAATAAAGAAAGATAAATGAAAATATACCTACTTATAACTTAGCTTGTTTTACTGGAGGCTTGACAGGAAACTAAACAGCCTGGAATGAACCTATCGGTTCTTCCTTGATCTGTGATATGATAACATTTGACCCTTCGCAAGGACACAGTCATCCCCCGTTATAAATAATCTCCTTGTCTATCCCATAGACGCTAAAACACACTTAAGCGAAACACAGACAGCGCGGCGGCGTTGCGAAATCGTTGCGGCGGCGAATCTGCGGAAAGCGAATAAAAAGCGGAGCCCTTCAGACAACATATACCGCTAGCGGCGGCGGCGCGGCGGCGGTTTGTATGAAGACCGCTCCGCACCGCGCCGCGCCGCCGCCGCTCTGTGTAGGGGTTCTCATACACTACAAAGGAATACAACGCTCCGCAACGCCTGTCTGCGCTAATCTGTCAAATCAAAACGTCAAATCTGTGCGCGCGGTTTTGTCGCTTTTGCCGTCGCACCGCCGCCGCGCCGCACCGCCGCCGCGCCGCACCGCCGCCGCGCCGCACCGCCGCCGCGCCACTTTGATGTAAAAGGCTTCATACTATTTCGAACATTACAAAAAATTACCGCGACGCTTTCGCACCGCCGCCGCCCTGTCTGTGTTCCGCTTTATTGTAATTTTTATATAGAAATAAAGGCTTTGCTCAAACTGTGGTGTTACCAGGCCTCGTCTGCGCCGACGATTTTATTTATCCTGTGGAACATGTTGAGACGCGGCGAGTCGGCGGCGACGGGGAGGATTCCGTACAAATTGTGTTTCAGTTCCGCACTGTACGGTACAGAAGTTCGTGTTTGCAATTTCTTGTTGTGTATTTGTGTTTGCACATGTTTAGCTTGTTCTTTGTCGTGTAAAGGATAATGGGGAAATGTTATTGCGATGGGGTGATCAGCACCGGTGGTAGATAAACAATTGACGTGGTACTCATATGCGTCTGCCTCTCTTCTTTCTGACCGTGTCCCGACCACACCGGTCAGCTAGGTGAGAGTGCACTGCACATAGGTATATGTACCCCACTAGACAAATGATGTATTATGCCCTTATCAAGAATCCGAGATGAGCCAGTTTCTGTATCAGCCGTGACGAATAAAAATGTCAAAAAGTCAAAATGTAAAAAAGTCGCGACGATTTCCATACCTCGACATTTTTCATTCTAGACCAAAGTCGTACCCCCTTTGTAGGGCTTTATTCCTTCCGCGTTCCTTGTAGTGACTTTCTTGTAGTGCATACACACGTGGATCGGTGGATTTTACTGCATTTTTGAGTCACAATAATTCAATTCAATTCATATATTTTATTTCAGACATATTTTGTCCATAATATTGTTAGTAATAGCCACTCACATTTGGCAAACTGAAGTGACAATCTAGAGTGCAAAGTAGGATTCTAAAATGGAGATCAAAATCCTCAATCGGACCTTCTTTAGGCGTCCTAATTTAAAATGCTAATGCGAGTGGAAACATGAGTTATAAATTAACTCCCTGCAGACGTCCTATACAATTGCGCTTACACAGTTTCTTTTGCCGGTCTTTATAGACAAAGACTTCTGCTTTCCTTTTCCACGCATTATTATGTAGTATTTTATGTTTTGTTACCAATTTTTACTTTTATATGGTACCTCCATGTGTATGTTCTTTAGCAAAAAAATAAATAATTAATTCTATTCTAATATTGTTTTTATTTTGTTGCAGGTAATTCAAAGTCACGGTATGCAGTTCACAGTCACCAGGAGACCATTAGCTGGCAGTAGCGCTCTTGGATTTAAAAGGGGCCCGAGTGAGGAGAAGGGGAAGGGGGGGGGGGGGAGGGTTTGTAAATATTCATCCGGTCGCGATAAAATATTCATTTTATTCATACATCCGAGTGGGACAGTCGTTGTGCGGCGATGAATGGATTCCGCGTTGCAAATTCGGTTCTAGTTGGTTGTCAAAGACGGCTGCACGTCACCGGCGGAGGGGTCGGAAGGGGAACGGAAAGCCTTTAGATGCCTTTGATTGGTATCATGGAAATTGCGACAGGAAATAATTTAATTGCTAAAATTAAGTCTTGTAAAGCCGATATTTTGAACATAAATAAAACGCCATGAATCAGTTTTCACGAAGGCGCAGCAATTCTAGCCAACACTTAAACACGACAACCATTTGTAATTATAATTTTTTACATAAAATATTGATAACGAAATACTTTAATTGACCGAGCGAGCGAAGCGTCTTAGTTTCGAGATTGGCCAAAAATGCTATTGTCCGTCTGTCAGTTTTTCTGTCTTTCTGTCCGTCTGTAATTCTCTACAGGTCGCATTTTTCAACCGATTTTGACAAAAATTTGGCATAAGTATCAATTAATTAAGCCGACAAAATGAGTAGAATAAAATTTTGAAAAACATTTTTTTTAGAGTACCTACCATACTCGCAAAGTGGGAGTGAACTTTTTTTTTCTTGTGAATCCCATAGTGTGGGATATCGTTGGATAGGTCTTTCAAAAATATTGCTGATGTGTGAAAACCATTTTTTCGATTTAGGGATCCGTTGGCGAAATATTAAGCTTTAAAGCGGTAATTTTTGTTAGAGTCACGTGTCCCCCTCCCCCCCTGCCAGCTAAACGGTTGCTTCTGGAAATGTGAAAAAATTCACGGCAGTAGCATATATAACGTAGTTACAAGGAAAACTATGACGGCTAAGTAGGTTCAATTAGTTTTTGAGTAATAGTCAATTAACTTATGAAAGTCAAAAATTTTGATTATGTTCATAAAACTGCATACGAAAAATGGGAAATATTTTTTTTTCGCGTGAATTCCATGGTGTGGGGTATCGTTGGATAGATCTTTCAAAAATATTGCGGGTGTGTAAAAAACATTTTTCGATTCAGGGATCCGTTTGCGAAATATTAAGCTTTAAAGTGGTAATTTTTGTCACATTAGTGCTTAATCTGTCTCCAACTGCAAAATTGACTTCTGTTCGTTTCTTTTAGGTTTGGTTTATATGGACTGGCGAGGTCTACTGTTCTCACGGAACTACTAGTATGTAGATACAAATAAACCCAGCCTACGATTCTAAACATGTTTACAAGTTTTCATCGTATATTGTAATATAATATAGGTTCAAGGTAGGTGACAGTAGTAGTTTACATAAATAAATTAACAGCCCGTATCTCACAACACGCCGTGTAAGCAAATGTGAGTTTGTTCAGCTGCACCCACCCTGTATAAAGAAACTTCCCAATTTGCATATAAATGCACTGAACACTGCATTTTGTTGGGGTGTTCACGTAATATTATATGAAAAGCTGTTCCTTCATACGAATAATATAAACACATTCTATTCTGTCAGTTAACACTCTCCTAAAATATCTCTCATATTACATTTTGTAAATTATCTTTTTGCGACAATAAATGGGGAAGACACTGACTCCTGAAATACACCTTGACTAGTTCGGGAGTCAGGGTGTGGATATATTAGGTATCAGTGTAACTTTTTAAGTAGTAAATAAATTTGGTTTATGTTTAAATGACCATGCAGTAAGACCTTGAAACCAAAACATCTTAAAAGGGCTTGACTGATAGACTGTCCGTTATACCTAGCTCAATACATAATACGAATATACAGCAAGGTAAGGTAATGTACATCTGCGTGCGACTATTGAAAGAAGTTCTGAGAGAGACTGAGAATCGAATGACTTTCAGTCCGAGTTGTTAAATGTTTGTTTGTATAGATTTATATATTCAAAGATGGTCGATGATTAGACAAGACGCGACTAATTCACTCGGCCCCATTTAAATTTAAAAAGAGCCGAGTCGGGCCGAGTCGGGCCGAGTGGGGCGGGCTGGCGCAGGGATTATCTCGTCGCCAGTGCGCTTGTTAATATACAAACTGAGATTGTGCGCTAATCCCTCAGATACCGGCAGCTGGGTTTGTTTGTTTTGCTGCAAAACGGTGATATTAACCTTCCCCGTAACTTCACTTGTCTAATTCAATTTTAAAATGTCACCGCACGGATATTATGATTTGATTAGTGATTAAAATTTTGTGAGTCAACATACAGATATTTTACATCAAAGTGTAAGTTAGTTAAGTCAAAGTGAAACCTGTTCAGTGGTTCTCAAGTAAGAAAACCTATATCGTAAAGCACGGTACCGGTAAATCCAGGTCCGAAACGCTTTGCCAAGTCATATAAATAGTCGCACAATTTATTTTATCGCACACAAAGATCAGGGAATGCGAGCTAGGAAACGTCGGGAGAATAAGACAATGCATTTATTTATTTTATATTTTCTCTTAAAGTGCGGGTTAGTAGGTATCAGACTAACTAATTACATCTTAGGGATCATTGGCATCAAACCAGTAGATTTATTCCTAGGTAGAGTAACGAAATCTGTGAATGAAATTCACAATAAACTACATTTTATAATTTTAATGAAATTTTAGTATTAGATAGAGCCTCAAAGTATTTGTTAATGTCACCTTTTAATAAATAATCTCTTGCAAAGTATTATTATTATTAATGGTGTTGGTTCCTTGAACAAAAGAAACTTTACAAAAAAATACATCACTAAATACCAATTACACTCATCTTAAGTTTGTTACAATTAGCTGTTTGTATTTGTTTAAACTCCAAAAGTTTGTGTAATAAATTGCCAACACTATAACTATTAGATAATCTCACGAGGCGTGTTCATTTACATGATCAATGATTTTCATGAAAGGCTATTGTGGTGTCATTAGGCGGCGAGGCGATGCGGGAGGCGCGGTTATCCGCGGCCACGATTTAAATAATAAATACGCTCGTCGTACTGGTAACACTAAGCTGTCGCCGCGACGACGGTCTGCTTGTATACAGCTGCTGCTTGCCTGGCTGTATGTAATTAAAACTAATGCTTTATCAGTTAAAAATACCGTAAATAATTGTCTAAATCGGGCGTGGTGTTGCATCACGACTATATCGATGCCGCTTCGTGACTGTGTCGATACCGCATCGTGACTGTGTCGATACCGCATCACGACTGTGTCGATACCGCATCGCGACTGTAGCGATACTGTCAGACATAATGTGTGATATGTCCATTAGCATTACAGACGTTACACGCAATAGGCAGACACTCGTATAGTTGGTGTAATACAACAATGTTACATGGTTCCCGTGTATTTGCAGGCCGCACGGCGCGCGTCAAGCCTCGCCTGATGCCCAAGTCGTTCCTTAAAAAGTTGCGTTTCAAAGGTACGTGAGTAGCGGGCCTTGTCCGGCGTGTGTGTGTGTGTGTATACTCCTGTCTATTCACTTGTATCTTGTAGTTAGATGTTGTTTCGTAGACTAGAGTTCGTGGTTATTTTATTTTTTATAAGTTTAAGCACTTTTTAGTGTAAAGGTCAGAGCACACCGGATGCGTGCGCGTTGTGCTGTACGTTGGCATTGCGTGGCAGCTCCGTATGTATGAAACTGCATAAAAGAACATGCAATAAACAGATGTTTACATGAAAAATCCGCCAAATGATACGGTTTTATACTATAAGAGTAGGAAACGTGGTCGCACGTTGCGCGGCATGTGCGGCACGCGGCAACAGACACCGGTGCGACGTCTCCCATACAGTTTCATACATTACAACGGAGCTACCGCGCAGTAGTCGCCCGCGCCCTATATGCTCCTGCCTTTAAATAAAGCTTTCTCCATCTGTTCCCCAAGTGCTGTTCCCCACCTTCTCCCGACGTCTCTATCGAGGACGTTATCGCGATATCGAGCGGACCCGCTCCGGCTGAATAATTCAGGATGCAGTCTAACTTCTCCGCATTAAGTGAAGTTTAGATGCAGTCCGGATTGCGTCTCACTTCGCCCCGCTCTTTTCTCTCCGGTGCGAAGTTGGTCGTGAATCCCGCCCGCACGGACGCACGCCGCGTGAGGGTTTTAGCACAGGTTTCATTTATAATTGCATTTTATTATGTGTAACTGCTGAGTCGACTTTTTTTTGAAACTAACATATTATTGATGGAGTTGTGAGGGGCAAACATAACTTTTTCCTCAAAATATCTGTCTTTTCAACCGATGAAAAAACAAAAGGAGGAGATCTCAAGCGACCCGTATATATATATTTTTTTATGTTTCTATGATGCGTTTATCTGCTAACCTAATCCGTTCCTACTGTTATCCACACTTTAAAGGATTTTTTAAATCCCTTTTTGGCTCGATTACTTCATAAATTAGATGCAAAATAATTAAACACTTCATAGTTTTTTTTGTTATTTTCTTTTTTTTTTGTGCTTTTTTTGTTTTGTTTTATTATTTAAGAATTTCAATATTGAAGTCATGGCTGATAAAGTTCCATTATTTTCCAGTTTTTATAACATTTCTTTCCTGAATTGTTTATTTTTCCTTTTCCTTGATCTCGTACGGAGTAAATAAATGTGATTTACCTTTTCTCTCGCTGTTTAAGGCGTTTCTATTTTTGTCGTATTATTGAGTTTTATTGAGTGTTCTTTAGATGTCGTTTACTTATAATGTGCGTTTTAGATATTTGTTTCTTCTTAGTTAAGTGGATATTTGGTGTAATGCCTCCTTCTGCTCTCTGAAGGTAAGTGGTGCTTTTAACTGGGCTTAACAATTATGTAATTTGTTTCTATATGCCTACTTAACTCACTTGTTCACATACCTAGGTACCTACTTACATAAAACAGATGCCTATAATATTAGTGTAGTTTTCTCAGCGTATATATTTGCTATAATTGTATATGTTTTCCAATTAACAACATCGCGTTCATAAGAATGTTTGTAGCATGTAGGATGACTACGCTTCATGCACAAACATTGATGGATTATTAGGAAAATAAACTTTAATAAATATTTGTTAGTATAGTCTGCAGAATATTTATTAGGGGAGAACACGTAGAGTTAGGATCTCTTTGGTGGGCGCCCTGGGGGAACAGATAAAGTCAATAAAAATATTTTTAATTTTCTACGTCAATTGCAATAATGTCCATGAATTCATAAAAGACAAATTTTAAACTTCATGAACTGATGCTACTATGTGGGTCGTACATAATATCAAATGCGGCAATCTATCGATTTTTTTTAAATGGCCAATTGTCTTCGAAAGACAGATTGCCGCTTTCGTTATTATACGACTCGCATAATATAATCAATTAATTATCTATATTAAGTAGAATGTAAGTTTGTAAATGACAAATAGGTACCTACCCAAGTATTGTTATAAATAAATATACGAATATTTAGGAGTAACTTCGGTAAATTGCTGAGACTGAGCGATTCCTAAGAGATGTGTCAGGATCGTGACACTTGACGCGCGTTCCTGCCGGCCATGGCAGGGACATACCGTAAAGATGTGTATGTATGTATGTATGTATGTGTATTTCCTGTAAAACCCAGCGGAATGGTGAGCGTAGCGTCAGTGGAACGATCGCGCGCTCGAGCGGACAATGTTTGCTGGCTCATCGGCCGCGTAGCCCCTCGTAGCGCCTCGTAGCCGCTCGTAGCACCGCGCGTAGCTCGTAGGCTTGAACACGACAAGTATTGGTTACTTGGTTTAGTTTTCGGCATGTTTTGGCGCGTTAGTTTAGTTAGACGTTCGGGGAAGTGGACATTCCGGGAGTAGACGTAACGGACCGAGTGGACATTCCGGGAATAGGAGCTAACGGGCCTGAGGGGGTTTGGTGTAGGTCATTTTGGAGAACAAATGGAAGGTTTTATTTTTGCTTTACGATGGGGTTACGTATGCATTAAAATTACTAAATAATCATCATCATCATATCAGCCGAAAGACGTCCACTGCTGGACAAAGGCATAAATGATGTAAGGCCCGACAGAGAAGACAATGACACGGAGTAATACAATTTATATGTTGATTATACTTACAACTTACAGCCAACTTAAAAACACATCTATTGTCACTACATTTTGCACTTCTTGACAAAGTGATTGATATTATATGGGGAAGCTACTTAAAACACGATTATCAGAAACACATGATAATATTTAAAGAAATTGTGCGTAATTTTGACTATCTCTCTGTCGTTTGTTATTAGTGTGTAAGAGACAGCACTATCACGTATTTACGCAGTCGTTGGCGGGTATGGACGCTGTCAACGCATGTACCGGAGGCTGCAGCTTCTGGGCTCGGAGCCTCTCTTTATCATGGAAATAGGTGTCTTTGTGGTGAGGGAGTTGTGTAAGTATGCAAATATAACGACGATACCAATCACCATAAGTAATGGGCTGGTTTGGGAGGTAACACGCTTCTAATGGCCATCTCAAAGGTTTTGGTGGTTTTATTGAAAATACAATACAATATACCCTTCGAGAGGTATGGGACAAGCTCATGACTGATTAGAATATATAATGTATGTGTTGTTTTTTGAAATCGTTAGCTGTTTTCATGTAATTCATGACTTTTGCAAAAATGTTTGTTTTTCTAAACGTACAGTTTTTTTTTGTTCTCTGGTCAGTAGGTATTTATCTGCGTGGCCCAAAGGTCAGCTGGTAGAGAATGCCATTGGCATTAAGTTCGCCTTTTGTACAAATTAGTGCAATAAAGCTTTAAATAAATAATAAATAAAATAAATTTGAATATTAAAACATATTTTGACCCATTGCGCCATGTACCAATGGGTTTTTTCTAGAAACTTAAGTACATTTACTGACTGCTCTCAAACGGTGAAGGAAAACATCGTGAGGAAACCTGCATACGCCGCAGAAGAAATTCTTAGGCGCATGTGAAGTCCACCAACCCGCACTGGGCTAGCGTGGTGGACTATAGCCCGAACGCCCTCGTCGAGAGGGTAGGCCTGAGCCCCAGCAGTGGGGAGATTAATAGGCTGTTGATGATGATGATGATGATTAAAACATAGAAATGTGTAGTTGTCGCTTACGATAAGTAACATAACATTTATCCTGAGCTGCAAGCACCGCCCCAAGGGTTGCGATGTAAAATTGAAAAGGGTCCATCTATAAAGATGACAATTTCCATCCATTCCCGAAGACTCCCGCCCGTAACTCGCGTCAGCGATCCGGCGCCCCCGGATACCAGAAATGTCCATAAAAAGTATTTACAACGCGCCGTATATCTCCACTAGGACGTGTGTTATTGCGGCTTCGACCACCCCTACATACATTTACAGAATGAATTATAAGATATTCAATAAAATAAACGGCTCCGCACTGCTTTGTCACACTCAAATCAAATCAAAAACTTTCAATTAAAATATGGCTTAATGGGCTTGCAACCGAGCCACTAACTCAAAAAAAAAATTAAATCAAAAAGACGTGTATTTATGTTCGTCTCTTCTATTTTATTTTCCTAAAATATGTATGTTACGTGTTTTAACTTTTAATGTATAAATTGTGATAGTTTGTGGTTGTGTATATTGTACGGTAAATCAAAATAAAAGCGTGCAATAACTCTCTCGGTTCGTACCAAATTGATCATTGCAAAGTTAGTATCGCTTTAGTGAGGAGTGACCCTTAGTGGAAATCGACGACCAGCTCTAGACGTGGTCTGCTTTTTGGAGGCCGTGCTGTAACCTCCCCGGTTTAATAGATATAAGAAATATGACTTTAAAGTCTAAATAAAATATGGCTTAAAGGGCTCGTAACCAAGCCAAAACCTATTAAAAAATCAAATCAAACACATTTATTTGCATTGGGATGGTCGAGATACTCCTACTACTACTCAATTAGCAGTCGACCAGTAAGTTAGAAAATTGTCTCTGGAATGAGGATTTTTTTACTGCACCCGCTCGTCTGGCGCGACCGGTCGTGTGACGTCACATAGCGCTGATGGCGTATTGACTCAGGAGACGGAATGAACTGCAAGTTTTTATCGCTTTCATAACTCGGTACATCGTGAGGTGTGGGACGAGAAATTGACAAAGTTGCAAATGATTCGTACCGCGATAGACTCCCAACAACACCATGGAATTGAATCTCAACATTTCCCCGTGGATATCAGAGTGGCCCCGATCTTGATTCATATTTGAAGTTATCTTGTCCTGCGCAGGCGTCCGGTATCCGTGGTCAGGTCGCATAAATTCGGGTGATAGATCGGATGAGATATGTAAGTATATATTATTTCCGTGGGTATGTAATTAACACGATACTGATGTGATTGCGTAGTGAGTTGAATGGGTCCCATAGGGCCCGGCCTACCGTATTCACGTTTTCCCCACAGGGGCGGTGGCGCCCACCAATAAGTTGTATAAAATAATAATATATTTTATATATTATTATTTTACCCCACCGTAGATTTTCCACCACCCCAACGTAGATTTAATTTCAAAATTTCCCCGTAGACGTCAGAGTTATTATAACTGGGTTACTTCTGAGAAAAATCCAAGTAGCTCAGCTCTTGTTATCAGATTGAAGCATAATTATAATTAGAAGTGTCACTCCCTCGACCTCCGTCGACATGATCATGTCGCAGCTTGCAATCTGATATCTCTATCCGTCGGCGGCCGGCGCTAAAAGTCTCTCGGTCTCCCTATGTCGTGGGCTGCTCGTACATTTGGCCAGATCGAGATACGGCATTTCATGATTTGGCCGGCCATATCACGATGTAGTCACATCGTTAAGTACTTGCATTTCACGCCGCTACATGCGCGCAAAACGAATTATTCCCCACTAGCTTTTTCCCGCGGCTTCGCCCGCGTAGAAAAGTTTTTCCCGTGTATATTGTGAAACAGCGCCCTCTATGTAGGCGTTTTGTTACTTAGGGGGTATTAGCGGACGCCCCGCGACTTCGTCCTTGTTAAAAAGTAGCCTATATGTTATTCCAGGACATAAGCTATCACTGTACCAAGTTTCATCAAAATCTGTTCGGTAGTTTTTGCGTGAAAGAGTAACAAACATTCTTACATCCTTACAAACTTTTGCCTTTATAATATTAGTAGAAAGGATTCTTAGGTTAGGTTAAGTTTATTTTGATTTGATAAACTTGCAGCCGTAATATGTGCGTTGAATGATATGGCGGATGTTAGATGGCCCAATCATGAAATTGCGGCGTATCATGAAACGCCTAGGCATATCACGGTCTGGCCAATACCACGACCAGCCCACGACATCTATATCACGTCCGTCCGAGGATTCAATATAAACAGCACCCGGTGGGTTCACGCGCGCCGTTTGACGCTGCGGTTTCAACTCCATAACTACTAAATTCTGTATTACCGTCGCAGCGACGCTTTCATCACGAGAACGTGAAAGAAATCTGTCGTCCCTGTCCGTCACGTGGAGGCGGTATGCAGCCGTCGCGCTCTCACACGGACGAGTTGTGTAACGAAATTTAAAAACAATCCCCAGGGGACGCGCGCGACAATTTATTTTGTTGTCTGCGAGATTGTTTGAGCGCGCGCTGCGCTCGGCCGCGGCGGCGGCGGCACTTACACATAGCTAACTGACGATTGAAATAACCCAACTGCACATACAAATGCATAAGAAAACTGTAAAAAGTCAATTCTGTACATTGAAATTTTAAAAAATTCTCCCATCGAGACCAGTGGAGTCACTGGTTAACAGCTCGGGGTTTGAGACACGATCTGGTAAACGGTGATGACAAAGGAGATGAGATCTCACCACAGAGTAAGTAATAGTCCTCTCACTTCTTAACATTTCAATAAATTTGTAGGTCAGAGTAAACTGGCTGCAACTGAAACCTCTGTTGTCCGTGCGAACCAAATCGCGGCAAAATGACATTTAAGATCATGGAAATGGCTATTATGACACTCTTTAACTCAAAGCTTATTTCAACTGTGTCAACAGTATTGGAGACGAAATTGGTTAAGTTGAAAGTCGCTCCACGCTCCGTCCGATGGAATAATATCGTCGCAGAACGAAATCATAACTGGGCCCGCGGCTCGACTACGCGGCTCAATTGAAAAGCTAGATAACGCTGACGCAGCCCCCCCCCCCCCCCCCCCTCCCCCGCCACATGCCAGATGATAAAGAGGTTTTGTCGCTGCGCGCACACACACACTGACAGATTGTCAGATTATTTGAAAAGGATGCTTTTGTGAACCAAGACGTACATGAGCTGTAAAATTGAATTATGATATTACTGACGGCTTCGTTCGCGTTGAAAGTTTAGTTGGTTTAAAATATTTGTGATGTACGTCACTTGCGGACCAGCTGCATGAGCTGATTTCATCCAGGCACGGAATCATATTTAGATAATCTAATCAATCAGTCTGTTCAAAGGGTTTCGTTGAAGTTTAGCTAAACATTGTTAAAGATAATTCTTTCATTACGAACACACATGACATCATAAACATCAGTTCACTTGGCAAGTGTCTAGCGAACCTACCCTACAACCCACAGTGTATTATAATGTGATCCGATGTTGTCTGCCCCCATAATTACACGCACTCATGTTTCGGATTCAGTACAATAATGTCATAGTCCGATGCTAATCAATGAACAGCCTCAACGAAATTATACCAAATTGGTCCCAAGTTGGGCGCCATTATTTCAACTTAGTCTATCCTCGAACAATCCAATTTGATCGTAAGAAATAATTAACAAATTGCATATAAAGTTATCCCACACAGTTACATCTAGCTTACCACAAGTTGGGCGCCGTTTGTACTATTATAGTGTACATCACTAAATTAAACATTTTACTTTCGATCGACTATGTAGGGGAAAATAGTCGAGTATTTCGTATATATCTCCTCCATGAGTTTTTAGTTTTTTTCTTCTTCTTTTTCTTTGAAATTAAGCGTATTTTTCCCATACACATTTAAATGAGACATTTTCTGAAAAACGAAGCCTACGATATTTGATTAAACATAAACACAGTAACCATTTTGAAAAATACAAAGTTTTTGCGTTCAAATACAATCCACGCATGTTTACAATTTCGACAGCTGCACTGCTTTATATTTTGTAAACATTTCCATACAAATGAATTATTATCTAATCTAGTTATTATATACTTAAGCCGTTTTTTCTGGAGACCCGTCAAGCCCATTAGTTGTGCGGTATGGCCGTACCTTTTAGAATTGCAATAGACAGGATACCTGTGTCTTCTCCAAGCCTCACTCTAGCCAGGAGTGTTCCTCTCTCTGTGTAACCGTACATTGTATTTATGGCTCGCAATGGAACTGTGAAATTAGCCGCCCAGTATTTACCGCCCGGTTTATCTTCCCTGCGTCGCGGCCGTCGCCCCGAGAATTAACCGCCCCTCTGGGAGACGCACTCCGCTAGGCACAAAGCTCGCCGCCGACTAGAACGAACTGATAAAGTGGCCGACGGTTTCGTGCTTTGAATTTATGACGTGTCTCCAGGTCGTAGGGGGTTTTGAAAAGGCCTTTGATGGCCGTCGGAGAGTGACACATCTTGTCCAGCCTTGATGTCGCTTTAAGTACGGTTCAAAAGGTTACAAGGGCCCTCAAGAGTTTTCGAAATGATAACAAAACTCCAATTGAAGTGTTTGGTTCCATTTAAATACGTGGAGGTCACTCCCGCCGGCTGAGATTTCAATTAAAAAGGCTTTCTTAAGACTATTAGGGTTGTTACTAATTACTTTTGGCTCGTCGCTTTGTGTTTTATTGTCTTTTCATTTCGCTGTTTTGTTTTATTATAATTTAATAAATCTTTGTAGGAATCAAGGAGATTCGAACCTCTTTTGTCGCGCGCGCGCTCCTTGTGGAGATCGCACCTTGCAAATTTAGTATGGGAAACGATGAAAAATTCTGTGTCAAAATCAGGGGGGGTGCGGACAAAGGAAGCGGATTAGCGGGAGGAAGTTGCTCATACAAATTTATATGGAGTTTGAAAATGAGAATGTGTGAGTGAGTATCAATTTCGATATACATTTGGCACGATTTTGGCACCCCCTAAAATGATTTTGTTACTCATCCATATGGGAGTAGCTTTTTTTAAAAATTCATGGTAGGAATCGTATAAATTATATATTAAAAAAGTCTAATAAAACAATGACTTTGCCAATTGTTTATTATTCAAAATATATTATAATGATGGATACAGTTTAGAACACGTAAAGACTTAAAGCAAAATAATTTAGGTACCTACCTCATACAGATAACAGGGATAACAGTCATATAACACCGATTGGGGCAAAAAAGGTAAACAGTGGAACGAAGTGCAGCTTCCGGCGGTTCCCACTGGCGCGAGTGCAGCCGGATGTGCGTCGGTGCGGCGGCGGCGGGGGCGGCCGTGTGGTGCACACGTGTGGAAATGAGGAAACAGATACATCTTCGTATCTTTTTGTATCTTGCATACGTCACTTCAAGATAACTCCTGTGTACTGCTAGAGTCCAGAAATGAGACAACTTGCAGTTTAAATACAACTACCTACTTAGTTTATTACTTAATGTAAGTAATTAACAATTCAGAAGTGTCCCCCCCTCCCCCGCATCGTGCCCCTGGCGTAGCACCGGGACGACTACGGCGTAGCGGTGACGTCACGGCGTAGCTCTACACCCGTATCTCCTATTCCTTCAATAGTATTCAGTTTCGAGTCACATATTGTTAAAGTGCGTAAGTGTCGAACGAACGAGTTGTATAATATCCGTGTCGTTCGAGGGTTTCACGGCTCAACAGGTGGCGCCGGGTGTCGCGCGCCGGGGGCCGTCGGGGGCCGCCGGGGAGCGCCGGGGACCCTGCGTCACGTCTACAGGCGCCACGTAATATAACATTACGACACGTGTACTGCAATAGGCAACAGCATCCCCAATATACTTACTTTAGGGGGGGGGGGGGGGGGGCTTAAGCTTTGCCACTCACTCTTTAATCGACTTTGTACCTGAATTTTTAAACGAAATCTGGTTACATTTACGTACACACACACTTACAGTTTACAGCTTACAGTTTACAACAAACAATAAAATCGATTTAATTCATTTCTCTGGGCTTTAAAAACGGATTGGACGCAACTCGTCTCATCGACATAACGGGACGAGATGCCTTCAAACTATTTCATACTAATCAAGAATTGCGACGCTGGACGTATCTGGAAGTATCGTATTTGGATTTTCAATCGTTATTTAATTAAAATTCGATTTCGTATACTCAATAATGGAATCTTACCGCTCCAATGATTCCAATTTATCGGTACAACCCAAATGCCCTAGCGACATTCTAATGGTTCGACAACAGACCTCACCCTGTGGGTGAAATATATAAGATGGAGCGTGATTAGAAACGGTTTTCTCAGCAGCCAGCAGTTAATTGTTATAAAAGGACTGTAAAGAGAGATTTCAATAGAGATAAGGGGCGGGGGCGGTTTAAACCGGCTTTTAACTGCTGAGCGGTAATTAGAAGCATCGGGAAGCTATCGGCGGCGGCGGCGGCGGCGGGCGGGCGGTAATTAACTTCGGACACTGAGGGAATACGCTCTCATACACCGTTGCAGCACTCGCGTATGAAATTGTTCTTGAAACATGAATAGAGGTGTAGATATTATCAACTATACATTTTTAAACGAGGTGATTGACAGGTGGTTATAGTCAAAATATCAAAATATTATTCTTTGTTCTTGTCTATTGCTGCTTTCTAGTTGTGTTTTAGCGTGAATACTACTGCAAGCCATATGTTTATTAAAATAGAAGGAATCATGCTTGGTCTTTATTGCTCGTAAACCAGCCGCGGCGGTGACAGCGCGACAGTCCTCAAAAATAGAAGTACCTTTTCGTTAATTTCCTGAAATACTTATATTTATATTCTGTTTTGACGTATCCATAAAAAAAGAGGTACGAATGAAACTTTATTTCAAATACCTACGCGATATAGTATAGCGTAGTCACAGTATAGCAACGAGTTAGTACAGTACATACTGGTACAGTACAGGTGCTCCATCAGGCGAGCGTCCGGGCGCACGCGGTGTGACGACTCCCGCGGGAAATCGCTCGATAAAATGTCGCGCTCATCTCCTGAGTGCATCATTCCAGTTCACGTCTCTACCACCTGTGGGGACACCTACTAAGATAACATACCCAGGCGAGAGGTCTTACTAAACATGATACTCGCAGGCCATTGGTCAATGCGCGCGGCTGCTACACTTATACTGTTTTAATGGATTTTACGGCCGTGGAAACCAAGTCATTTTAGACCTGTAATTATTATTATAGAAAAACCGAGGGCCTTCACAAAAATTGTAACCGTCTAGAGTTAGTCGCCGAGGTCCACATCCTCACTAGAGTAATAGCAGCATAATACTGTGCAATCCGTGCAAGTCTAGTCTGTGTTTCTTTTTGGCTAATTTCTATAGCAAAAATCCTACATTGTACTTTCGTTAGGCTAATTCTCTGTAAATGTAATAAAAATCAAACTTTATATCTGTCTTTAGAAGTGCAACGTAGAGCTTGTTATCCCGTAAAAAGGTCAGTGTCGCCGCCAACTGCCGGCATGTTGAAATCGCAGCTACTGCCGCGGGATTGTGGCTTTTATTGGCTTTGTTTACGGCCACATCACGCCGCGGTCTTAAATACGGGCCATCACTCGAGGCGAGTGCCTGAAACTATGTTCTTATACACTTTAGTACTTAACTCTAAAACGCGATAGATTTGTGGGTTTTGAAGGGCATCCACAATGTTTTATGTGTTCTGTGTGTGTGTGTGGGTGTGTCTAAACATTCAATACACTTACAAAAATAATATCTGGTGCACGGTGGAATTAGCACTTGATACAAGAAATTAAAAGAAACGTGTACCTTAGTAAAGCCACAGTAAATCGTCGACGGGGCAATGTATGCGCTCGTACTTACAACAACGAACGCCAACAAACTAGGTACTAGAGGCTATCTTTGATATGAAGGACGAAAAGTGTGGGATTTATATTAAAATTACAGCCTTTTATGAAGGCCTATTAAGTAATAGACGATTATTTGAAACAATTGTTAAACAAACTTGATGTTATAAGATGTCTTGCGGTAGTTGCGACGCTTATTCTTCTCACAGCGCTAACACGGTGGTAGATAAACATAAGTATAAATGTACCCAGTGTACTCATACATACATACATACCTTCACGCCATGTCCCTGGCGGGGTGGGCAGAAAGAACGGAGCGCCAAGTATCGCGATCCTGACACACCTCTGTCGCTTCGCCCAGTGTACTCATGATGCAATAATGATTTTGACGAGAGTTGCGCGACTCAAGTATCTTGAGTATCTGCTTGAGAATGCGATATCACCGTGCACATTGTAGGTGTGGTCAACATTACGTAGTTACGTGGACTCTGCAGTTGCTTTTAACGCAGTTTCTTTAGCGGGCAGCTTGTTAGTATCGCGTTACTGCCGGAGTCGCCGACTGCTGCACTCTTGGAGCAGTTTACTGCCCATTACTGCACTTTACTGCGGCCAGGGTCACTCCGGTTACGGGCAGTGTCCTCCGCCGCGCGCCGTGCGGCCGTTTGTAGCTCTTATTCCACTCTGTACTTTAATTGAGAAATTCTTGCGTTGAGTATGCGAGAGATCTTCGCTAAACGAGCTTGCATTTAAGAGTCCACGTTTAGTTTTAGTTTGGTTTAGGTACAGACAGGGACGTAGATAACTCAAGAATAATAAATTTGGCGACAATTCACAAATTTATGTAAACGTATGTTAATAGTCCTATATAATTACTGCCAACGTTGTTTATTCATTCACTGTTTAATAACTAGCTAACTCGATCGCTTTAGAATAATATATCGTTAGGTACACAAACTTTGAGGTAAGTATTTCTGTGTAGGTTTACCGTACACAGTATAGGCATACTACGTAGTTACGTACTACGGTGTACACAGTTGTCTCTCCTCATTAACTGCCTTACAGTAAACACATATTTCGTTAATATGTTTTCGAGTCACGGCGCGAAACTATAAGCAATACATTTTCCTGTTAGCGCGTCACTGTTATTGCTCATAAAAACTGGCTTTACACCAGGGGGGGGGGAGGGGGTTGGGGGAGTGACCCTCCCCTCCTCCCGCGGGAGTCCAGCGAACACATTGTGTCAACGTTAAACGGGAAACGATATAAACAGACAATAAAATTTGATGTCCGCCCATAAACACGAACCCGCCTTTCTTAATATGATGGGAATTAAGAAAAAACACTTTATTAAACTTTTATTGTTGTACAAAAAGCAGTAACACTCATATCCCGATAGTGTATCGGCGCCCAGCTCCGGTCTTGTTATTCGACAGAATAATGCGATCGGCTTGTTATTGCGTATATAAATATTACGTAAGTTCATAATAAAGGACGTAATCGCATCCTTGGGCCCGTTGATTCAATAAGGCTCGCCGCGGAGAGTATCTGTATCTGGGACGCCACTATTTACGTTAATACACCACCATTTTCCCGCCTCGTTAGCTCCCCCCCGGGACGGACGGCCGCAGCCCGCCATCTTTTATTCAACAGACCGATGAATGAATGTGAACGAGTGAACGGGCTCGGATTGACGAGCTTCAATCCTGCCAGCGTCCAGCCAGCCACCACTATCACTTGGAACTCACTCGAAACAGAATACATCTACAAACTTATTGGCTTAATTTGTTGTCTGGTAGTTTGTTCAAACTCCATTACACGAGGCGAGGTCTTAGGGACCAAAATACCTGAAGTTCTCCCGTAAATTGTGCGGTTAAAAGTGTGTCGTCCAGTTCATTCTGCGTTCATTTACATCAAAGCGGCGCGGCGGCGGTGCGGCGCGGCGGCGGTGCGGCGCGGCGACGGTGCGACGGCGAAAGCGACAAAACCGCGCGCACAGATTTGACGTTTTGATTTGACAGATTTGCGCAGACAGGCGTTGCGGAGCCGCGGCGGCGCGTTGTATTCCTTTGTAGTGTATGAAAACCCCTACACAGAGCGGCGCGGGCGCGGCGCGGTTCGGAGCGGTCTTCATACAAACCGCCGCCGCGCCGCCGCCGCTAGCGGTATTCCTGTCTGAAGGGCTCCGCTTTTTATTCGCTTTCCGCAGATTCGCCGCCGCAACGCTTTCGCAACGCCGCCGCGCTGTCTGTGTTACGCTTTAATATTATGAATATTAAAAACTACGACTGGCTTAAAAGTATTTTGTTTCCAGAGCCGTAAAACTTATTAAAAAAAGCCTTTCCTAACTCGAAATTAGTCGAAATTCAAAGACGAAAGATCCCATCCGTTGAGCAATAGACGCACACGCAGGCGATTTTGTTTGGGAGCTCGTTTAGTGGGATGGAGTTTATCCAAATACTATTGGCAGTAACTCTTCATAAACTGATGTAGTCTTGCAAAACCATGAAAGTGCGACTTTTACGCGAGTTCAACATGAGTGTTACGTTTTATTCGATTTTTATATTAGCGTCGTAGGCGTTACGTCCGATTGATTCGAGTGTAGTAAGTAAAGTAGTATATTGTAGGTACCAGTAAACCGTGAGTGGGTTGATTTATTCGGGTGTCGAAGGAGCCGAATGACTCTGTTGACTTTGTGTCTAGACCTGCGGGACTCGCGACCGGCGCAGCTTTCCGGGACATTTATTTTATTGCGGAAATAAATCAGCGCATAAGACAAATAGCTATCGAACGGCCATACCTTACCCCATATTAGAATATTGAAGTTTTATTCAAATCTTGAATTTGAATTGAAGACAATATCGATGACAAAATGAACTCCTAGTAAAGAAACCTCGTTGAAGTAAAATGTAAAGTGTTTCAATATATACTTTTTGTTTCAAGAAGCAATCTTGACTAATTCAAGAAATCGATAATAATTATAAGCCGGTACCCGCCGCATGATAATCGAACAAGGGTTGACCTTTGGAAAATGAAAGGGCGCGGGCGGTTCTATAATGTGAGCCTCTATATATTGTTATAATTGATAGTTTGAATTTAATATTCAATTTCTACGAGACCGAATTGAAGGATAATTATCTTGCAACGTTCTGGGGAACGCTCGGGATAGGATTTCCATCGGAGCTCTGAACCGACCGATTCCACCTCACTCGATCGCACCCCCTCTATATATAGCTCTATATATCTCCCCTCTATATATCTGTGGCGAGTAAATGATTTTGACGTTTATAACCCACCGAACAGGTGAACATGCGGTCTCGGG
Organism: Metalampra italica; assembly: GCA_949699065.1. Classification (NCBI taxonomy): domain Eukaryota; kingdom Metazoa; phylum Arthropoda; class Insecta; order Lepidoptera; family Oecophoridae; genus Metalampra; species Metalampra italica. The sequence continues at coordinate 11,340,152 of OX452980.1, forward strand.
TCTTGTGACATGAGATATTTGTTAGGTATGACCACAATTATAGAGCCACGTAAGGGTTAAGTTACTATGATGTCAAGGAAAAGTTATAGTTTAACGTTATCGGGTAAGTTGTGTACCGAGCATAGAGCAGAGAGAATGGCGCTTCCCGAGAACAAAATTAACTGAATAAAAGTATCGTTAGAAAGCTAAGATTACATTCTTGAATATTATAAATTAAATTTAATTCAAATTTTCAATTAAATTAGTTAATCTAACAAATAACTTTTCACTGGCATCCTTAATTTTTATGAGATGCACCCTTTTGGTATTTAATCTGTAGCCATCAAAATAATAAAGTAATAAAGAAACTCTGTTTTCTCTTGCTGGTTTTCTCATTTCCATTGTCTGCTCAATGCTGGCAGGTTTCTGTGTAAATCAATCGCCGTATTCTCTATTCCTAACTCCAATCTGTGCTCGCACCGAGCCCGAGCCCGAGCCCGAGCCCGAGCCCGAGCCCGTCGGTGGCACGAGATTGGCGCCATTTTTCAACGTTGGCCACACTGCGCGGCTGTCAGCTGACTTGCCCTTTCTCCCCGGCCGAACGTGCTCTTTGTTGCGATGGGAGCCGAATTCTTTCACGCCGAGTTTACTCGAGAAATGCGCTCCCAATTTAGTAAATAAATTGCCAAACCTCTTCGGCATCACTCTGATCAACATAGAACAAGGTACCTGGTCTAACTTTTTTGGACTTGTCAATGTTTTAATAAGTTCATCCGTATTTTACAGTTTTCCCTCCATAACGAGAAAAGTGTTCATCACAGAACTACCCGAACAAATTACAAGGAGGCACACATTGTCAACAACTTTAATTTTACATTTTATATACTAGCTTTTGGCCGCGACCTCGTTCGCATGGACAAAGCACTTTATTCGATACCGAGTGCTCCGGTAAGCGGTCACTGCAAGTATTTCGACAACCTGTATCTCTACAGTTTTATTATAATGTGCAGTTTACTTATAATTTGTATATTTTATGAATTTTAGTACTATGACTGGCTTAAAAGTGTATTGTTTCCAGTGCCGTAAAGCCATGTTAAAAGGTGACGTGTGTGTTCGCAGGGGACACGGTGTGCCCGAGCGGCATGTTCCGGTGCCCCGAGGGGAAGTGTATCCCCGCGCTGTGGGTGTGCAACTACCAGCGGGACTGCGACAAGGGCGAGGACGAGTTCCAGGCCTGCCGTGAGTACTCTTTTGACATTTTTCTTTGTACGGTCGACCGCACGTCAGTGGAAACAAAACCAGTATAAACTGATCCCTCATAGTATTGAAATTCCCTAATAAGCTAGGCCAGCTCGAGGTCAAAGTGTATCCACTGACGTGCGGTCGACTGTACTTAGATTTTCAACAATCTTGGTTTTTACAAAAATAAGATATGTGGACGACTTGTTGATTTCCACTTTTAGGAGTGGAATATTGTTTTCAAATTGAAATGGGATTACTCTCGAAACGTATTTAATAAATAAAAAGAATCATCCAAATCGGTTCACAATAACATTATGCTGTGTGTACATTATAAGAAGTAGTTATTTGACGTAGTCGACATTTCCCAGCATGGACTTTCTGCGTCGTAGGCAAATACCGCCCGACCCCTACCCATTGAGTTCTAAAATGTCATATAAATCGCAACGCTGAAATCGATTGGTGGACATCATTAAAGTATTCTGTCTGAATGATGCGGGCAGCTATTTGTATAATGTACTTAGTTACAATGGAGCAAGTTTCCTGAAGAGTTGGAGCGTGTGACGCGGAACGAGCGGAACACAAACTTGCCCGGATGTAAACACACTACCGCCTAACCGCGGGGGTCGATCAAATAAATGTTGTATTTAATAAACGCGGTATTGTGTTCACATACTTTCCATGGACAAAATAATCTGCATGAAATACACAGTGTCTTATAGTAAATCTAGGCTGTATTCTTGCGAGATTTCTTCCAGACAAAGAAACGAAAAAGGAAAGGTACGTTGTGGGTGCAAGAGAGAAGGAATATAGAGATCCTGGTGGGAGGCTGGTATACGGTTTGTTCAACTGATCCAATCTCGCAAGTCTCTTCATTTCCGAGCAAAATCTATCAAAGAAACTTAATTAAAACCCTCTCGAAAAGGATAGTGAGTTAAATGAGTAAATGTATTATTGTAATGTTGACGTTGAAGAGTCCACGCGTACGTTTCCCCCTATTCGGCTGTACACTTTATAAAACGTCGAATTATATCTTTTGGAGCTAACAATATAAGCCGCAAAGCCTACAAAATTAAATAGTCAACAATTCCTTGAAGTTACAAACAGTTTTAATGCCTCTTAAATTTTGTGTTGTCATGAATTGTTGAATAATCCTAACGATTTGTAAAGTGTTCAAATATTATACATTATAGTTTCGATTTCCATGCTCTTTTCTTTAGCTCGTTTCTTGCTGTGAGGCTGGCTGGCGCTCTGCCCGCCGCCGGCCGCCTCGCAAGGCTGGCAGCCTCTCGCGGCTCAGACCTTCAAAGGCTCTCATTTGAACAGCCCCCCCCCCCCCTCGGGCGGCGCACCTGAATGCACCCAATACCTTGCTTGCACCGAACTGAGCTCACTTCTCTGAGCGTAGTTTATCTCGTAATTGCGCCAACGTTCCGCTGGGAAATTGGAAATGAATACAAGTAATGTCGTCAGTTCAGTGGACATATATATTTACTAGCTGTCTCCCGCGGCTTCGCCCGCGTAGAAGAGTTTATTATTATTATTGAACATGCTTATTTCCAGTGTGATACTATTTCAATTGAAAAAAAAACATTCTTATGTGTGGAAAAAAGGGGAATTAATAAGTCGTCGGTGTGCAATAATCAGTTTTTTTACGAATAAGTCGGTTTTATTTCTTTAGAATATTTTTTAAAATAATATTGTGTAGGACCATTCACAATAAGCAAGTAGGTAATGAATCTTCTTCTTTTTATACTTCAAAATCAGGAGGAGGCTCACAATTCAACCCGTATTATATTATATAAAAAATTAAACCGTCGAAGAAATGTAATGAAAAATAACCTTTTTAGTCTAAGCTCCTACAGACACTAATGTAAATCTAAATAATTTTGAGTCGGCGCCAAACACACACGCAAATGAATGCAACATGCTTAGCTACCACTAGAGCGGACACGTCGCGGCCGGGTACGCGCCCGCCGATATACATATATCCGCGTGTAGTTTTTCCACGGCCGCCATTGTCGTGCGGAATGGATGGACGGCATTAAGCCTTCGCCGGACCGTGAGTTATTGACGCGACGCTCTTTGTTCGGTGCATCTATGCGCCTCCATCTGAACGTGTTGTAAAATACACGGACGATGTTGCTGCCCGTGCTCGCCGCGGACCCGTGACGTCACGTCACGCTAAGCCTATGCCCGGGAAATCCCCTTGCGCTAGACATTGCCCCCCACTCGTGACGTGCACAATGCTGCACGGAGGTCACTCACCTTTCCCACTACGGTGCAGTATGTCAACGGATTTTGATGAAACTTGGTGCAGTGAGAGCTAATGTCGTGGAACAACGGAGTCGCGGGTATGAACTAGTGTTGTAATATAACATGTTCTCAATATCCAAATAAAGCCACACGTAAACTCAATTTGCACGTTAGTGTCCGCCGCGATAACGGTGTGCACACACCGGCGCCCCGCCCGCCCGCTGGTGCTGCCTGAAAAGTACCCGAGTCTTCGAGTCCTGCTTTATGAAGACTCGATTTCTACAACCATCGAGCAGGACTTGAATTTCATTAGACCTCGAGTCTTTTCTTACCACGAGTCGTTGAACTCTTGTTCGAGCTGTCATAGTTTTTGAGTCTCACTTACGCCAACTGTACTCAAGTTTCAACCTCGGAACATATACTTTTTATCGAAAACCAAGCTTCGAACCGTATGTTGTTTTTAAAACCGAGTCGTCTCGAAACTTGGAGCCTACGAGCGCTCCGAGTCATATAATCGAGTCGAGTCTTTAAACTACGAGTCGAGGACTCGGGTCTTTCGCGACCCTACCGCCCGCCTCCAGGTGAGTGAGGGTCCACGCGCCGCCCGCCCGGTGATTGATGACCCCTAGTACCCCTATCATAAGATCAGAGAGAAAGAAAGACATCTATTTATTCACACCACAAAACCCAACACAATTTAAAAAAGAGATTCCATACTAACTTAAAATTATGATCAGTAGTGAAGGGTGACGTGCATAATGTACCAACAGCTCTTTGTTCGTCTATACGCTAGTATATTCTTAGTTTATGATATCTATTTATTTATTTTATTTTCTTTATTTGGGACAACAACAGCTTCTGTCTCAATCTACTGTCTTTGTCTTGTATATTTAGTCGGAAAGAAACGAAATAATTCCACGAGTTTACTGCACCGATACCTAACAATTATTGTTAAGTATCGGCGCAGTAACCTCGTGGTTACTGCGCCGATACTTAACAATAATTGTTAGGTATCGGTGCAGTAAACTCGTGGTGGGGGCGACGGTCGCAGTTCCACCTTCGTCGTAGTTTACATTACAATAAGCAGGTTAGTTAGTTTACATTACAACTACCCCTAGCGGGCATGGAGTTGATACATTTTGAACGTTGATTTCAGATGTAGGTATATTGACATAGATATATTATGGGGGGGGGGGGGGCTGGCTTACTGTACACATAAGACTATATTTTAAATAAATAAAATATCTGATCAACAGCTTATCAATATATCGCCACCTGTTGGGGCTCAGACCTACCTTCTATATTTTAAATAAGATATGGCTTAAAGGTTTAGTAACCAAGCCAATTAAGACCTCCTTTAAAAACCCGGCAATTAATGGAGAGATGTGACATAATGGTTATTGTATCTATCTATGGAAGAATTTGCTATAGCGATAAGACCGCCTAGATGTACATTATTGTATCTGTTTTTTCTTTTTGTCTGTAATTTTTAAATGTGCAATAAAGTGTATCGAATTGTATGTGTGTCGTGTTCCAGCGGCGCCGGAGTGCGAGGCGGGGCAGCTGACGTGCGGCCAGTACGTGTGGAACAAGACGTACTGCATCCCGCCGCACTACCGCTGCGACATGCGCGTGGACTGCGTCGACGGCACCGACGAGGCGGACTGCAGTCAGTACTCCACTCACATCATATCAACCCCACCACACCCGGCCCTCCCCGGCCACCTTCTTCAGGCCGTCGGTCCACCTGGCCACGGTCCGCAGGCCCCACACCAGAACCCGTCTGCCTCGACGGCCGTCGGTTTTGCGACACATGTGACCTGCCCACTTCACAGTTTAAGAGTTTGTTTATTTGTTTGGACGCGCTCATCTCTGGACCTACCAGTCGGATTTGAAAAATCCTCTTTGCATTTGATAGCCCAAATTTTGAGGATGGTTGTAGGGTACTTAACATCACGCTACGATTCTAAGGAGCCGAGCAAATAGAAAAAGTTAAAATAACTTAATTTAGCGACAGTGTCGGCTGAAGCGTTTTAATTGTGTTTTAATACGAGCAGTAGAAAGATAGAGATTTTGAATAGATTTGATCGCGACTCTCATCAGATCTTAATAAAAACGCGGATGCTACAACAACCACACACAACGTCGTCAGCATACAATTGTAATGCTCACATTTACATCTGTATTAAAAGTCCGTTAAAAACGTGCGCCGAAAGTTACGTCCGCATTGAGCTGGTTCCGTCCGTCGGTCGGCGCCCGGCGCCCGGCGCCCGCCGCCGGTACGTATTGGAACCGCATTATAACTTGGGACTAGTTCGCGGACAGTTCGTAACGACGGCCCCCGGGCCCGAGGGGCCTCGGCACTCTCTACAGGTACGGTCGGCCGCACGTCAGTGGAAACTGAACCAGTATCAACTGGTCTGTCATAGTATTCAAACTCCCTAATAGGCTAGGCCTGCTCAAGTGTTTCCACTGACATGCGGTCGACTGTAAAAGCGTACAGAAGAGTCACTCCCGAACAATGCTTTAAAAACCTACAAAATATTCTCCGCGCACGCGAAATTGAGCTCTGTAAGTTAGGTCCCATTCCGCTGGGGGCTGGGTCAGGTGTGCTGCGGCGCGGCGAGCCGCTGTAGGTTGAGATTGATACCTACCGTGAGTTTACAACGTCGTTACTCGCTAGCGACTCCGTAAGTACTATGTCTATATCTCTGTCTTTCGTAATTAGTTGAAAAGAGACAGCACTATTACGTAGTCGTTAGCGAGTGTCGACGCTGCCATCTCATCCTGCACTGTGGGTGGAGTGACACACACCTGGCCTTAGAGCTGTTCGCGCCGCATCTACTATCTAACCTAGCCGGAGCACACCGGGTGCGTTTGTAATGTATGGAACTGTATGGGAGCAGACAGACAGCGACAGCAGGAGGCTGGAGCTGCTATGCGCGCATAAGATAAAATAAGAATTGATCTAAAAGATCACCTCGAACTTAACATCAATAGTTTAAATTCGCGGTGCCCATTAAAACTGGTTCATATTTGTCAAAGATTCCCGGAATATCCCCGGGACCTGCTAAGTTGCTGCAATAACTCCCACCCCTCCCCACCCTCTCCCAGACATTACTCGCGAAGTGAAACACTCATTTGCGTCACGTGCATGGGACGGCCGCTTGGCACTTGGCGTGGGCGTGGGTGTCGAAGGTACGCATAGATTAGCAGCACGGGGGAGCGCATCCATTGCGGAATACCTGCCTTCTTGAAGCGAAATTCTGTCTAATTTGAGTCTACACTAATCTCTCTTCAGTTCACGAATCCGTTTATAACCAGTGGTCCAGGAAAAATAAGACGATGTCCGATGAAATCGCAACGATAAATTTTCCCGTCCAATACTTTAACCCTTTGGCTCGCACGATTCAGAGCGCAACACCTTTGAAACTCGGACGTATTACCACCCTGACATTGTCACGTAATAAAACTGTCATTTTGAAACGCAAATTGGTCAAGGCAAAGTATGACAATGACAGGTGTCTGAGTGACTGCGAACCGTGGATAATATGATATGTTACCACTAGCTAGCTGTCATCCTGCTACACTAGCAGGCTGATAGTCAAAGAGTTAAAACGTAGGTACCTTGCGCCCTTTGCCTTCAGCCTCAAGCCTCGTATAAATCGCGATATAATTTTGTAATACTTACATTGATCCCCTAATGAAACAGTTTTATTTAAAACCTTCCATCATTAAGTGCCGCAGCCGGTAGGATAGGTACTCATATTATATAGATAACTTTATTTTTCCCACGCTATAGTTTCCACTTCTGACGTCAAACAGAGCGAACTGAAGTGGCTCCCCCATCAGCTGGCGGCAGCACCACAAACACCTGCCATTGGCATCTGACACTCATTACTGAGCATTAGGTACTTCAAAAGAGACGCGCACCAAAACACGCCCTATTTCTTTTAAAAGGGAACTCTAAACTACCCACCGCAGTAACATGGCCTCCCCCACCCCCTGCTGTAGGCACTACGGTGGTGCGTCGAGGAGGTAGCGTGGTCGGCGGGGAGCTCAAGGTAATTTGGTGGGAATGAGGGAAGTTCTAACAAGTGGGCAAGTTTTAATGGTGTGGAAATTGCGTTTTTGTTTGTCGTTCGTATCGAGTTCCGAGTCGCGTCCGCGTCGGGCTCACGTGGGCTTAGATCAGGTGCGACGGTTGATTTCAGTTCTTTATTGGGAAACCATTTAATAAATTTAGTTGACAGCATGAGTAAATGAATAAATACTTCGATAGGATCGTTTCAAAATTTTAAAAAACTTTTATTTCATTTGACTAACACTTGGTACTTTTATTGTAAATTCCCTCTGTCCACTTGGATCCATCGATGGACGCCAACAAAATGGAATTGCCATATTGGGAATATTATGGAAATTTCAGGAATACGGTAAATTATAGAATTAACACACATAAAGTTTCTTTTAAATTCAATCCGAGTAAGTAAGTCTGATTGTTATTGCACGAGCGATCAGCGACAAACATTGGTATATCCAAATGGCACGTTTATTTCTCCCCGGCAGATTTATGTCACCTGTGGAACCAGAAAGTTTCCCCAATAAAAAGCTCCTTACATCTGCATATTTGCGCTGGAAATACGCCATTTTTACAAGAATAACCGCCCAACTTCCAGTTTCCCCTCGACGAACTCGCTCCTGCGCACCCACAAGTTATAATACACCGCAATTATTGTATTTCTACTTTTAGGGTTCCGTCAAACGGGCACCTTCACAGCGGAGCGTTTTGTCCGTCCGTCTCTCTGTCCGACGATATCTCAAAAACTACTCAATTGACATGAAATCGGTCCAATTGCCCGACAATTATGACAAAATTACATTGCAGGATAATTGTTAGTTTTCGAGATATTCCAGTAAAACGGAAAAAAGAAACTGACGTGTACGATCATTTGCGTACCTACCATCTGTCTACGCCATTGACAACTATGCAGGACCGTGTGTATTTTAGAATCTGCAATGAATAGCTAGATAACATGTGTAATGTAACCTCCTCTCAGAAATACAATCCACCAGGATGTATTTGATGCGTAAGTTCCCACGCTCCGCGGTCTCCATGCAATTGACCTACTGACGGAAATAGAAACCCATACGTCGCGGCTCGGGGTAGACCTGCCGGCGAGAGCGGGGCGCAGCCATGCGACCACGCCACCAGCAGATGGCCATATGAGATATATGGAATCGTTGAGTACATACGACTGTTTCACTGGCAATGCTTTGTATTTACCTCCCTGCCTGTACATTTTCTTGCATTACCTTGGGCCTTTAGAGTATACATTGGCTTAGCTAGCTTATGTATACTCTAAGCTTGAGCCAGATGTTATATGCGTTACCAAACTTTATATAGTTATGGGAAATAATGCGCCGTTTTTAGAGTTCTGTAAGAACGAGGAACCCTTATAAGATCGTCCCGTCCGTCCGTCCCAGGCCCGGGCTGTCACAGCGTCAATACATTAGCAGTTATCAACCGAAACGCTTGGAGTTTTGTGCAGAGGTCTTTTCAAATGAGGCTGTCTTTCCGAACAACATATTTTACTACCGTTTGCGAGATATATCCCGCCAAAGTCGTCCACCCCCTTGTCTCTACTGTTTGTGCCAGAAACTAAATTAAAATACTTATATAATTATAGCGTGGAAATAAATAGCTACACCAAAAGAGTGGCAAAGGTGGGTGGCTTTGTCGAGTCTATTTTTGGTACAACGTCCTTGTCGGAAACAGTAGGTGTCACAATCCTTTATTACGTCCTTTATAAGACGTAGGCGTAATGCTGTTATTGATGTGTGTATTCCTCCTTGTACCTAATCCGCTACACGTGACGTGAAGTCGGTTTTTTGTTGAAGAAATCATTTCAATGAATTGCTTCAACCTGGCGGCCGCCGATGCTCCACAAAAACCACCTCACCCGGACCTGTTCGTTTCAATCATTGCCCCGGCGCGAGCCCGGGGTTAGTTGTCGCTAGGGGAGCGGGCAGATCCTCGGCGGATGAAAGTTGGCTCAAAAATACTACGTCGGATGATGTTTGGTCTAAATTTGCATTTAATCCCGGCGCCGCGGAAAGAACTGCATAAATTAAGGGTGTTTTCGAAAAGGAATTTGCGACGGGAAAGTGCATGAGCGCATGAGCGTGCCGGTGCAGATTAGTTTTTAATTTCCATGGAGATTTTATGAACCTCCTTTTTGGCGGACTCTCGGAAAAGTTGCATAATCATAATATGGGACGTCTTACTTAAACACTCCTTGTCTAGTTTAAATAGTAAGTCAGTGATTTTCGGGTTAATATTGGTGTGTTGTTAAATATCCCCGTTGTTGATGTGTCATCATGTGGAGTCCACGAGACGGGCGGGGGATGACCGCGCACACAATGATCCTAGGCTGTACCTTTGTTGATTTGTTAGTTTATTTATCAATCAGTTCGCTTGTACCGAGTGCACTCGAGATTTAAATCCCCACGTGTGATTTGGCTATGCTCGCTGCCGATAGTCCTACATGTTGACGCACACACGCGCACGTGTGCGGACAGGCCGGTGCTTCTGTAGTAAATCTATTCGACGCAATCTTCAAATGGACAACACAATAGCCTCGTGTTTCGCGAAAATTCCAGGCTGCATTCCACCGTGGAGGCATCCCGGGTCGGACGTGAGTCAATCAATGTTTATGACTTGTTTATGGCCCGTTTATTGTGAACAAACTACTACTTAAGTGGTAACGACCGTCATTAGTCTATAGTCAACGTATAGTTAAGTTAGTTGACGATGATGATACATTTGTTTTCCCAAATCAAAATCCTATTAATATGCTACTAATTTCACGAAACGCGACAGGTTTCCCTGTGATCAAATCACACTGTTTTTACACATTTACGCTGTTCCGGGAAAAACAAAACTGTCAATACGGATTATGTGTTATAGAAAGATTCTGGTATTCCATGCTTTATATATATTAAATTATTTTTATACCTGCAATAATTTTCATTGATAATTTTACCACGTGGGTGATTACAAGTTTGTAGCTTATACAATCTTGATGTTATAATGGGGCACGTTGTTATCGACTTTGGCTCGCGGTCTGACTTTACTCCCGCGAATTAGTACGGCTGATAATATATGGTTCCACACCACACCTCATTTAAAAAATACCTCTTCAGACAAATGAAGCAAATAATAAATTCTGGTTTAAAAATTCATTGCTGTTTTAGCGTATAAAGAACCTAAATAAATTCTTGATAGGTACTTATAATGTAACTATACTTCGGCTTAATTAAATACAGTGTGCGAGGTCCTTACATTAACACTTACAAAGGCTTTGAAATTAATATTTTGTTGTTACTCAATATTTCTTTCTACACAGGCAACCCGTGTAGGTAAGCTACTTCTCAGAAACTAATTAAGTTTAGTAAATTATTACTTAGAACCCAAAACCTTGGAGTATTCGGTTATACAAAGTCACTTAGTTCAGAAAAATATTACAAATTTCAGTTGCCCCTTTTCGTTTCGTCCCACAGGAGCACCATCTGCTTTTTACTTTTGACTAATCGAGGGAACTTTCATATCTTTTAAAAGAAAATTACCAATATTTTTTACGAGATATTTATGATGGCCCCACGTACCGTGCACGCGCGTACAGGGGCCTCCTATACACGTGACACTAGACTGTTATTCGAATTGCCCTCTCTTGCATGACAAGTGTTCAATAGTTATTATTCTTCTGTTTCAGCATACCGCAAATGCCAGACGGACGACTTCCAGTGCGGCGTGGAGGGCGCCGGGGTCGGCAAGGTGTCCTCGCAGGGGCCCTGCATCCCGCGAGACAAGCGATGCGACGGGTAACGCGACACTCACTGTACACATACACACTTCCAGTGCGGCGTGGAGGGCGCCGGGGTCGGCAAGGTGTCCTCGCAGGGGCCCTGCATCCCGCGAGACAAGCGATGCGACGGGTAACGCGACACTCACTGTACACATACACACTTCCAGTGCGGCGTGGAGGGCGCCGGGGTCGGCAAGGTGTCCTCGCAGGGGCCCTGCATCCCGCGAGACAAGCGATGCGACGGGTAACGCGACACTCACTGTACACATACACACTTCCAGTGCGGCGTGGAGGGCGCCGGGGTCGGCAAGGTGTCCTCGCAGGGGCCCTGCATCCCGCGAGACAAGCGATGCGACGGGTAACGCGACACTCACTGTACACATACACACTTCCAGTGCGGCGTGGAGGGCGCCGGGGTCGGCAAGGTGTCCTCGCAGGGGCCCTGCATCCCGCGAGACAAGCGATGCGACGGGTAACGCGACACTCACTGTACACATACACACTTCCAGTGCGGCGTGGAGGGCGCCGGGGTCGGCAAGGTGTCCTCGCAGGGGCCCTGCATCCCGCGAGACAAGCGATGCGACGGGTAACGCGACACTCACTGTACACATACACACTTCCAGTGCGGCGTGGAGGGCGCCGGGGTCGGCAAGGTGTCCTCGCAGGGGCCCTGCATCCCGCGAGACAAGCGATGCGACGGGTAACGCGACACTCACTGTACACATACACACTTCCAGTGCGGCGTGGAGGGCGCCGGGGTCGGCAAGGTGTCCTCGCAGGGGCCCTGCATCCCGCGAGACAAGCGATGCGACGGGTAACGCGACACTCACTGTACACATACACACTTCCAGTGCGGCGTGGAGCACAGAACTATGAAACCATGAAGCGAGCTATTCTGTTTCCTGTGGCGTGGAGGGCCAGTCCGTGTCCTATAGAAGTGTTGTTTACATGCGCAGATATCTGGACTGCCGGACGGGCAAGGACGAGCAGGACTGCCCGGGCGCGCCGCTGGCGTGCCGGCTCGACCAGTTCCGCTGCGAGTCCGGCGACAAGTGCGTGGACGCGGCCGCCAAGTGCGACCACAAGGACGACTGCGGCGACAACTCCGACGAGAAACACTGCAGTACGTACACCTCACACTTAGCCGCGTTGGTCGGAGCTTCCTTGGAGTTGTTGAAGCTATCTATCTCAAAATTAGAACATACCTTTACTAGCATTTTTATGACAGGACATATATAAGGACCGTTTGATCAGGGCGCACCAGGTGGCGATGCGCTCCGGTCTAAAAACTGTCATGGCAGACGTGACGTGATTTGTGGAATCATATCGCTCATAACAGAGTTCACTCTGCTCATATCGCATGATTTATTTGATGTTGCCAGTTGTTTAATGTGAATATCCTGGCCAGGCTTCCCGCCGTGCCACATCGGGCAGTTCCGGTGCAGCAACGCGCTGTGCATCCCGGCCACGTACCACTGCGACGGGTACAAGGACTGCGCGGACGGCTCGGACGAGGCCAACTGCACCGCCATCGCGTGCCCCGACAACAAGTACCTGTGCCCGCGCGGCGCGCCGGGCGGCGGACACAAGTGCATCGCGCGCGCGCAGCTCTGCGACGGCAAGAAGGACTGCGAGGACAACGCCGACGAGGAGGCCGCCTGCTGTGAGTGCTCTCCCTCCATCCGCTAGCCGGCTGGCCGTGTCGGTGCAGCAGACACAGTGTGTAAGGTTGTGTTGTATTGTTGCAGCGACGGGCTCGTGCCCGGCGCTCGAGTGCGAGTACAAGTGCGTGGCGTCGCCGGCGGGCGGCGCGTGCGCGTGCGCCGCGGGCCTCGCGCTCGCGCCCGACAACCGCACGTGCGCCGACCGCGACGAGTGCCGCGAGTGGGGCTACTGCCACCAGCTGTGCGTCAACACGCCCGGATGTCAGTACCACTACACACACACACATACACACACACAAACACACACTATCCCCGTTCTGAAGGCAGGCAGTTAACATTAGACAGAACTAAAATTGTTTCTATCACTCTCAAACACTATTTACTTTAATAAACGTTATCGTTATTTTGTTCATATAGTAATCACCTCGTCTGTAACAATTTTTTTGTTAATAATTATTTATCTTGTGTGTAGATTTTCAATTTTAATTTAGACTACTGTTTTCGTTTTTCTCGAAACCCAGATTAAATGAAAAATTTCACTAAGAATACGTTAATACGTAACCAGAAAAGTTCGAATCTCTTTGGTAGTGCGCGTGTAGGTAGCTAATTTTTTTGATTCATGTACGTAACTGTCAAAGTTTGTGCAGTTAATTAACCTCACAAAGGTTTGTTTGGACATCGACCCTCTCTCTATACTGCTATACTGTAGTCGCTCGCTCGCTCGGTCGCTCGCTTGTCGTGCGATGCAATGTGACGTTGTGTGTGTGCGCAGCGTACAAGTGCGCGTGCGCGCCGGGCTACTCGCTGGGCGCGGGCGGGCGGTGCGCGGCGGGGGGCGCGGAGGGCGGCGCGCCCGCGCTGGTGCTGGCGCACGCGCGCGCCGTGCTGCGCATGGACGTGCACGGACGCGCGCACGTCACGCTCGCCAACGCCACGGCCGCCGCCGGTCTCGACTACCACTACAAGCGGAACATGCTCTTCTGGTCGGATCTCAAGACTAGGAAGGTCAGTCATTGCATCATTACCATTACACGTCATGCTCAGTAGATGTTCATTACTTATTGGTTGGGTCACTATCTATACTAGTATATGTAAACTTTACGTTCGTTTTTTACTGACTCGTCTTAATATTGTTGCGTTTTTGAGTTGGTTGCTTGTTTGTTTGTTTGCAGATCCACTCGCAGCCGCTGAACGCGCCGGCGGGCGTGGCGGGCGTGACGGGCGCGGCGGGCGCGGCGGGCACGGACATCTCCGTGGCGGGCTCGTGGGCGCCCGTGGCGCTGGCCGTGGACTGGGTGGGCGACAAGCTGTACGTGGCCGACGCGCTGGGGCAGAAGGTGGACGTGTTCGAGCTGGACGGGCGCTGGCACGCCGTGGTGCTCGGCTCCAACCTCACCAGCCCCGCGGACCTCGCGCTCGACCCCACGCTCGGGCTCATGTTCGTCGCGGACAGCAGCCAGGTAACCACCTCTGTCTTTAACGCCATAGTTTCCACCAAGGTTTCGTGATATACGCAATCGAATGCCTTATGGTACATTTCTACAATTTTATTCTACGCCCGCTTCTTAGGTCTTCTTACGAAGTCCAAGTCCTCCACTCACCTTTCAGGGTAATATTTCGGGTTTTTCCCCGTGGACCCACTTCTATGACCCACTTCTATTGTAACCTAACTGTTAAGGTTACTGTGCATATAAAAGATACATACCTCCCTATTATATTTTCTGCGGACAAACAAGAAATTATCGGATTTATATATGTTTATTTCTTTAAGCTTTTCTAATAAAGACTCTTTACAGTGCACATTATAAATAACTCTAATATCTCTCTTTTAGTACTTTACGGGTATATCGGCATTGTGATAACACAAGTTGATTGTTGTTTGCAGATAATCCGCGCGAACATGGACGGCACGCACGCGCGGTCCATCGTGTCGGAGGCGGCGTACAAGGCGTCCGGCATCGCGGTGGACATCATCGCGCGCCGCGTGTTCTGGTGCGACGCGCTGCTCGACTACATCGAGACCGTCGACTACGAGGGCCAGCACCGGTTCCTGGTGCTGCGCGGCCAGCAGGTGCCCGGCCCCTCGCGCCTCGCGCTCTTCGAGGACCGCGTCTACTGGTCCGACACCACCAAGCAGGGCGTCAGCTCCGTCAGCAAGTACGACGGCGCCGCCAGCGTGCAGGCCATCTACAAGACGAAGGACGTGCGCGACCCCAAGGCCGTCACCGTGGTGCACTCGCTCAAGCAGACCTCCGTGAACAGCCCGTGCGGCAACAACAACGGCGGCTGCGCGCAGATGTGCATCGTCACCGCGCTGCAGAACGGCGGGCTCGGCTACCGCTGCGCCTGCAACGTCGGCTACCGGCTCGAGACAGACCTCAGGAACTGCGACCTCGTCAGCGAGTTCCTCATGTACTCCCAGCAGAGGTTCATCAAAGGGAAGGTGCTCAATCCGGTGATCGAGGGCTTCAGCGATGCCATACTGCCCGTGGTGTCGCGGCGCGCCCGGTTCGTCGGCCTCGACTTCGACGCGAGGGACGAGCACATCTACTACTCGGACGTGCTGCAGGACGTCATCTACAGGGTGCACAGGAACGGAACTACCAAGGAAATAGTGTTGGCGTCCCAGAACGAGGGCGTCGAGGGGCTCGCGGTGGACTGGGCCTCCAAGAACCTGTACTACATCGACTCCAGAAAAGGAACGCTGAACGTGCTGTCCACGAGAAACGTAACGTACAAGAGGACGCTCCTGAAAGACCTGAAGAGGCCGCGAGCTATCGTCGTGCACCCGAACAAGGGCTACATATTCTTCTCTGAGTGGGACCGGCCCGCGAACATCAGCCGCGCGAACACCGACGGCAGCGGGCTGCTGGTGTTCGAGAACGTGACCCTCGGCTGGCCGAACGGGCTGTCGATCGACTTCGAGGCGGACCGCGTGTACTGGTGCGACGCGCTGCTGGACCACGTGCAGCACGCGCGGCTGGACGGCACCGACGTGCGGACCGTCAACTCGCGGCTCATCCGGCACCCGTTCTCGATAGTGATCCACCGGGAGTTCATGTACATCACGGACTGGCGGCTGGACGCCATCGTGCGGCTGCACAAGTTGACGGGCGAGCAGGAGGACGTGATGGTGCGCGAGCCGCAGACCAACCGGCTGTACGGCGTGAAGGTGTACAGCGAGGCGGTGCAGCGCGTCGACGCGATGCAGCCGTGCGCGCGCAACAACGGCAACTGCCAGAAGCTGTGCTTCGCCGTGCCGCGGAACGCGACGGAGCTGCTGACCGTGCGCTGCGGGTGCCCCTACGGGGAGAAGCTGTCGGCGGACGGCGTGTCGTGCGCCGCCGACCCCGGCGCCGAGCCGCCCGTGCAGGCCTGCCCCAACACCTGGGACTTCACGTGCAACAACCAGCGCTGCATCCCCAAGAGCTGGGTGTGCGACGGAGACGACGACTGCCTCGATAACAGCGACGAGGAGCAGAATTGTACCAGTGAGTTGCATTCTTATACATTTATCTACGCATAGGGTCAATACTGCTATATACTGATAGATACTGAAGTACATTTCTAGGTTTGGTCAAATGACGCTTTTCGTCAAATCAGCCATGAAAAGATATATTATATATTATAGGGTAATAGGCGAGTAGCAATTTTCTGGAGAGTTTTTTTACAGTTTTTGTGCATTTGATTCCCGAGCCGTAGGGTCCGCCTCATTGTCAGAAGAATAGAATAGAATAGCCAGTGAGTGAGTGCGTGGTGTGTGTGCTCGTGTGCGCAGAGACGACGTGCAGCGCGTCGGAGTTCATGTGCAAGTCGGGGCGGTGCATCCCGGGCACGTTCAAGTGCGACTCGGAGAACGACTGCGGGGACTTCTCGGACGAGGCGGGCTGCGTCAACGCCACGTGCAGCGCCGCGCAGTTCCAGTGCGACAACGGCCGCTGCGTGCCCAACACGTGGAAGTGCGACTCGGAGAACGACTGCGGCGACGGCTCCGACGAGGGCGCGCACTGCGCAGAGAAGACCTGCGCATACTTCCAGGTGAGTAGGGGCCGCACGGTAACGGGTCTGCTACTTCGTGCACCTCCATGTTTTTCCTCTCGTAAAACTGCTACAGTTCTGTCGTTTATATAAAACCGAGACTGTATATTTAAAGACATTTGAAAGCGTCTCAACGAGGCACCAGGGCCAGCAAGGACACGCCGCCGGCAGTTCAGGCGCACTGCCTCGATGTTACTTGTGCACATATTACCCACGGAGAAGGTAGGGTGAGAGCAATTCCTCTGTGGTGAGAGGTTATTTGTTAGTTTGTGGACCGTAAACGATGTTGCCACTTATCGCCAAAACCGATGTACATACGGTTTTATCGGCGATGGTTCGTGTATAGTTGTTACGGTGCAGAGTCGCCAGGGGGCGCTGCAATAAACAATTTTCGCTCTTTAAAATGAGTTTATTATAGTAACTTGTTTTTTATTTTCAATTATTGCTTTATTCAATTAAAATAATGTAGTAAATTGGAACACGTAAGTGTTTGGTTGTATCCGAGTAGTGTCTGGTTGTTGGTGTGTTGGTTGACGTGTGTAACGTGCAGTGGGGTCCGCAGTTCACGTGCCCGCGCACGGGGCACTGCATCCCCGCCTCGTGGGTGTGCGACGGCGACGACGACTGCTTCGACAAGCAGGACGAGGCCGACTGCCCGCCCGTCTCCTGCCTCGCCAGCCAGTTCAAGTGCGCCGACCTCAAGCAGTGCGTGCAGGTACAACGCCCCCCACTTCTATAATCTGTTGAATGTTGATGGTATGCTTGGCTATAGTTTTGTTGAGTGTAGCATGTGTGCGTGCGCAGGAGGCGTACAAGTGCGACGGCATCCCGGACTGCAACGACGGCAGCGACGAGGCGGGCTGCCCCTCGCTGGCGCCGCACCAGTGCCAGCCCGACAAGCAGTTCCAGTGCGCCTCCTCCGGCATCTGCATCCCCAAGACGTGGTACTGCGACGGTAAGGGCCCACATCCCGTGTCCTCGTACATACTTAGTATGGCACGATATGAACGTGGTCGGTGTGCGTGTGCGTGTGTCAGGCACGCCGGACTGCGAGGACCTGTCGGACGAGCCGGCGACGTGCGGCGCGGTGCCGTGCGCCGCCAACTACTACCGCTGCGCCAGCGGCCGCTGCGTGTTCAAGGCGTACGTGTGCGACGGCCGCGACGACTGCGGCGACGGCTCCGACGAGGGGCTCGAGCACGCCTGCACGCCGCCACCCTTCAGGTACACTACACAGCACACAAACACAATCATTGTATTAGTTCATATTAGTTTTGAAGAAAAGCATCCGCAGACGTTTTTGAACAAGATATAAATTAAAACTCAATAAGTCCTGAGGTGTATAAGTACTTCCTGCAATCATTCTACAAAAATTAAAGTTTCCAATTTTCCCCCTTTTTTAACGCACAGGTTTTTTTAGCTCACTGTAAAAATCCATGAATTTAAAAAAAAAGCTACTCCCATATGGATGAGTAACAAAATCATTTTAGGGGGTGCCAAAATCGTGCCAAATGTATATCGAAATTGATACTCACTCACACATTCTCATTTTCAAACTCCATATAAATTTGTATGAGCAACTTCCTCCCGCTAATCCGCTTCATTTGTCCGCACCCCCCCTGATTTTGACACCAAATTTTTCATCGTTTCCCATACTAAATTTGCAAGATGCGATCTCCACAGGGAGCGCGCGCGCGACAAAAGAGGTTCGAATCTCCTTGTAAAAATCGGAGAAAAGTTCAATGTTGACCTTTCCTTTTTTTTACATGTGTGCAAGTGTTTATATAAAGTACATGTATAATAAAATGTGTGTTCATGTACTAACTGAATGTTTTAACTAATGGTCAGATGTCCGTCGGGGCAGTGGGCGTGCCCGGGCGTGTCAGGCCGCTGCGTGAACCTGACGCAGGTGTGCGACAACAAGTTGGAGTGCCCCAACGGCGCCGACGAGGGGCCGGGCTGCGAGTCGGCGGAGTGCCAGCACCAGGGCGGGCTGTGCTCCAACGAGTGCAAGCAGACGCCGGCCGGGCCGCTGTGCCTGTGCCCGCCGGGCGAGGCGCTGGCCGCCGACGGGTACACGTGCCAGGACCTCGACGAGTGCTCGCCGCCAGGACTCTGCTCGCAGCTGTGCACCAACCTCAAGAAGTCCTACACGTGCGGCTGCGCGGTCGGCTACCAGCTGGCCGCCGACAAGCACGCCTGCAAGGCCACCAACCACTCCAGCGCCTTCCTCATCATCTCCAACCGGCACTCCATCCTGGTGGCGGACCTCAGCGAGCAGGGCCTGGAGCGCGTGCCGATCAACGTGGAGAACGTGGTCGCCACGGCCTCGGACATGCACACCGGAACCATTTTCTGGTCGGACATGAAGCTCAAGAAGATCTCGCGGCTGGATCGCGGCAGCGAGCCCCGCGCGATCGTCACCACCGGCCTCGACCTGGTGGAGGGGCTCGCCTACGACTGGGTCGCGGGGAACATCTACTGGCTGGACAGCAAGCTCAACTCTATCGAGG
Source organism: Metalampra italica (assembly GCA_949699065.1). Lineage (NCBI taxonomy): Eukaryota > Metazoa > Arthropoda > Insecta > Lepidoptera > Oecophoridae > Metalampra > Metalampra italica. Next base: position 11,359,706 of record OX452980.1, read on the forward strand.
TGGCGCGCGAGGACGGCGGCGCGCGCACCACGCTGCTCAGCGGGAACATCACGCAGCCGCGCGGCATGTGCCTCGACCCCGCGCCCGGCGCGCGCTGGCTCTTCTGGACCGACTGGGGGGAGAACCCCAGGATCGAGAGGATCGGCATGGACGGCACGCAGCGGATGGCCATCATCACCACCAAAATATACTGGCCCAACGGTCTGACGCTGGACACGGCCACGCGGAGGGTGTACTTCGCGGATTCCAAACTGGACTTCATAGACTTCTGCAACTACAACGGGTCCGGGCGGCAGCAGGTGCTGGCCGGCAGCCACTACCTGCTGCACCCGCACTCGCTGACGCTGTTCGAGGACACGCTCTACTGGACGGACCGGCAGCTCAACCGCGTGCTGTCGGCGCACAAGTTCCGCGGCACCAACCAGACGGTGGTGTCGCACCTCATCTCGCAGCCGCTCTCCATCCACGTGCACCACCCCTCGCTGCAGCCGCAGTACGCGTCGCCGTGCCGCGCCGCGCCCGCGCCCGGCACCTCCACCACCACCACCACCACCGCCGCCGCCCCGCCCGCCGCCCTCGCGCCCGCCGGGCCCTGCCAGCACCTGTGCCTGCTCAGCCCCGGCGACGCCGCGCCCGGGTACACCTGCCTCTGCAAGCCCGGCTACAAGCTTCTGCCGGACGGAAAATGCATCGAAGGTAACCTCCATTTTTCCCGATATTATCTTTATAACATTTTGATTTCCTGGATAAGTTTGAAGAACTGATCAGTAATAATTTGTTGCAGAGGACACCGCGTACCTGATGGTTCTGAAAGGATCACAGATTATAGATCTATCACCGGATGGTTCTGGGCGCGCTGGACAACTCGCTCCGGTCGTCGGCGTACAAGGTAACATTTACACTTCAAATCTTCATGAAATTTTTTAATTGAGGATTCAGTAAAATTAGTGCAATCTTAATGTCTCCGTGAAGGGACGGAGAGGAATGTGGCGTTCATACATGTGACCACAGCAGCGTTTGAACATGCATTCAGGTGCCGTTCAGCTGGACTACGACCGTCAGGGGCACACGCTGTACTGGCTGCAGTCCATATCGGGCGACGCGGACGAGGACGAGAACTGCACGGTGTACAGCATGCCGTACGGCGGCGGCGACAAGACGGAGTTCCTCGGGCAGGACACGGGCGTCGTGGGCGCGCCCTCCGCGCTCGCCTTCGACTGGCTCGGCCGCAACCTGTACCTGGCCAACAGGGCCGCCAGCAACATCGAGCTGGTGCGCGTCGACGGCAAGCTCAAGTACAGGACCATCGTGCTCGCCAACGACGGCACCAAGATGTCCATCGCCAAGCCCAAGGCCATGTGTTTAGACCCTACCGAAGGGTGAGTAACGTTCTGCTAATACTTAAGATGAGACCAAAATGAGACTAAAATACAATTGTTTTTTTACAGAAAACTCTACTGGACCGATGAGGGAGGTTACGGAGTGCCGGCCAAAATCGGCAAAGTCAATATGGACGGCACCAACCCTGTCATCCTTGTGGACACCATCGAGAGACCGGAGGGCATCACCATCGACATAGAAAAGAAAATCATCTACTTCAGCTCGCAGTTCCCCGCCAGCATCAACAGTGTCAACAGCGACGGAAACGACAGAAAGACCATACTGACCGAAGCTAACGCCATATCGTATCCCAAAGTGGTGGCCGTGTTGGACTCGAGGCTGTACGTCCTCGACCCTCGACACGAGAAGATAATCAAGGCGGACCTGCCCAACGGAGACAACATCAAGGTGATAATGGACAACGAGAGCGACTTGAAGTCTCTGACGATATTCCAGAAGAGGAAGATGATGCACCACGGGTGCCTCACGAGCAACGGCGGGTGCGAGCAGATCTGCATCCCGAGCGAGGGCGGCGCGCGCGTGTGCGCCTGCTCCGTCGGCTACAGGAAGGAGAACGAGATCAACTGCGTGCCGTACAAGACGTTCGCGGTGGTGTCGCAGCTGGACCTGATCCGCGGCTACAGCCTGGACAGCAGCGCCGAGGCCATGGTGCCCGTCACCGGCCAGGGACACCACATCCTGCACGTGGACGTGCACTTCGCAGAGAACTACATCTACTGGGTCGAATTCAACAGAGGGCAGTGGAATGGTATCTTCAGAATCAGACCGAACGGCACAGAACTTCAGCATATTATCAAAGACGGTATCGGCAGCAACGGAATCAGGGGTCTCGCTATCGATTGGGTGGCCGGAAATTTGTATTTCACCAATGTATTCCCTCACGAGAACTACGTAGAGATGTGTTGGCTCGACGGATCTCATAGAAAAGTGCTGGTCAAAACTACAATGGACGCGCCGAGAGAGCTCGCCGTCAACCCCCTCAAGAGGCTGCTCTACTGGATCGACTACGGTCAATACCCGCGGATAGGAAAGGCCTACCTGGACGGAAGCGACTGGCAGACTCTTGTCACTTCAGGAATCTCGAACCCTAGAGACTTGACCATCGATATGTTGACTCACGATGTGTACTGGGTCGATTCCAAATTAGACCAAATTCAAAAGATATCGTACAACGGTGGAAACAGACAGCTCATCAGATCTAACTTGCCTAATCCTATGGGCGTAGCGATCCATACTACGAGCGTCTACTGGGTCGATAGAAATTTGCAGACAATTTACAAGGCTTCAAAGCTACCAGGAAACATGTCAATTCCAGAGAAGGTTAGAACGAACCTACCGAAACTAAGGGATATAGTGATATTTGATGTGAATAACCAACCGACAGACGAGAGCAATCCTTGCAGAAAGCTCGGAAACGGTGGATGCGATCAGCTGTGCTTCAGCTACCCGCCGGAGTCCTCCAAAGGCTACACGTACAGGTGCGAGTGCGCCTCGGGCCAGGTGTCCACCACCAACCCCAAGAAATGTGAAGTGGTCGACGAGTACCTGGTATTTACGACAAGAACAGAAATACGTGCGGTGAATTTAGATCCAAAGTCCACCGGCGTTCCGTTCAAGCCTATCGGCAATTTAACAAACGTAGTTGGAGTGGAATTTGATTACGCTGATAACAAACTATTTTTCACTCAGATCAGACCCTGGGCGAGAATCGCCTGGATGTCCGCTAAGAATCCTGAACCTGCTGGTATCCAAAACATCATCAACAAGGGCATCAACCCCGAAGGCATCTCCTATGACTGGACACAAAAGAAAATCTATTGGACTGATAGTTCTAATAATTCCATTTATGCCATGAACCTCGATGGAACTGAATTAGTGATGATCGCTAGGGTAGAGCGCCCGAGAGCGATAGTGGTGGACCCTTGCAATGGGACCTTGTACTACACGGATTGGGGACGATTCGGAACGTCAGGAAAAATATACCGGACTACTATGGCTGGGTCTCTGAAGAAAGCCATTGTAGACAAAGACTTGTCTCAACCCAGCGGTCTCACCATTGACTTCGATGAGAACATGTTGTACTGGACCGATGCCGTTCGAGAGAAAATAGAAAGGTCGCAACTTGACGGATCCGAGCGGGAAGTGTTGATATCCGCCACGATCTATCCCTTCGCAATAACTGTCTTCAGAAACTACATCTACTGGACCGACTTGCAACTGAGAGGTGTATACAGAGCGGAGAAACACACTGGCGCAAATATGGTAGAGATGGTCAAACGACTAGAGGACTCTCCGAGAGACATTCACGTATACAGCACGAGCAGACAGAAGTGTCAGGTCAATCCGTGCAAGATCAGCAACGGCGGTTGCGCTCAAAGCTGTCACCCCGCACCCAACAACACCGTCGAGTGCAAGTGCGACGACAATACGAAACTAGTGAACGAGGGACGAATGTGTGTGTCCAAGAACATCACTTGTGATCCCAGTAAGTTCTTCTGTGCCAACGGGAAGTGTATCAGTCGCATGTGGTCGTGTGACGGGGATGACGACTGTGGCGATAACTCAGATGAGGATAAGAACTACTGCGCGTATCACTCCTGCTCTCCTAATGAATTCCGCTGTAACAACGGCCGATGTATATTCAAGTCCTGGAAGTGTGACCACGAGAACGATTGTAAAGATGGCTCAGACGAGGAAAACTGCGTCTACCCGCCGTGCGCTGCTGGAGAGTTCACTTGTCTCAACTCGCGTTGTATTCCGATGACCCAAGTATGCAATGGAATTAACGACTGCAAAGATAATATCACTTCGGATGAAACTCACGAGAGGTGTCCGAGGAACACAACCTGCCCAACGAATCATCTCAAGTGCGAAAAAACAAATATCTGCGTGGAGCCTTACTGGCTGTGCGACGGAGACAACGACTGCGGAGACAACTCTGACGAGGACCCGCTGCACTGCGCCCAGCGGACCTGTCCTCAGAACAGCTTCCGCTGCCCCAACCACCGCTGCATCCCCGCCACGTGGTACTGCGACGGCGACGACGACTGCGGCGACGGCGCGGACGAGCCGCCCGAGTATTGTAAGTCTGAAGGCCGAACTTGCTTCGGGGATTTGTTCACATGCGATAATGGAAACTGCATACCGAGAATCTACATCTGCGATGGAGATAACGACTGCCTCGATAACAGCGACGAGGATGACAGACATCAATGCAACGAAAGAAAATGCGATGCTGAAACTGAATACACTTGTGAGGAGAACAAATTCTGGGGAAGAGCGCAGTGTATTCCCAAAAAATGGCTGTGTGATGGAGATCCGGACTGTATCGACGGCGCCGACGAGAACTCCACCTTGCATCACTGCTCGACGCCGACGCCCTGCTCCGAGGACCAGTTCCAGTGCAACAACGGGCGGTGCATCAACCAGGGCTGGGTGTGCGACCACGACAACGACTGCGGGGACGGCTCCGACGAAGGGAAGCACTGCAACACCCAGTACAAAACTTGTACAGATCAGGAGTTCAAGTGTCAGAACTTTAAATGTATAAGGACCCACTTCAGATGCGACGGAGAGGACGACTGCGGTGATCACTCCGATGAGGTCGGCTGCACTAAAGAGAACAAGACGTGTCCAGCTGGACAATTCAAGTGCAACAACGATCAGTGCATCGACAACAGACTCGTTTGCAACAAAGTGTCTGATTGTGCCGACGACTCAGATGAGCCGGCGCATTGCAATGTCGACGAGTGCGCCAAGTTAGAAATTAATCAATGCGGTCACAAATGCATTGACACATTAACAGGATACTATTGCGATTGTAACCAGGGATACAAACTGCTCTCGGATGGCAAAGCATGTGCGGACATAGATGAATGTGTAGAAACGCCAGGAGTCTGTTCACAATACTGTTCCAACACGCCGGGAGGCTACTACTGCAAATGTAACGAGCAATACTACGAAAGGGAAGCTGACGAACACACGTGCAAGAGAAAGGACAACATCACAGCTTGGATCATATTTACTAATAAATACTACGTAAGAAATATGTCGACTGACGCTTCGCTTTACAATCTAGTCCACCAGGATCTCATGAATGTTGTTGCCATTGATTTCGATTTCAAAGAACAGAAAATGTATTTTGCTGATGTTTCAGCTAAAACGATTTACAGATCAGACTACACCGATCCCAACCCCACTAAAGAAGTTGTGATAAGACATGACTCGCATGGTCTGGAAGGTATTGCAGTCGATTGGATCGGTAGGAAATTATATTGGTTAGACAGGCATTCGAAGAACTTAGATGTGTCTGAATTAGACGGTACTAGAAGAAAGACACTAAAAACTGCCATCGCTGATCCACGAGCCATCGTGGTGCACCCGGGAACTGGGTACCTATACTTCACATCGTGGCACTTGCAGGCGTACATCGGCAAAATGGGCATGGATGGTTCCAACTTCACGGTTATACTGAACTGGGAAGACGATATCGCTTGGCCAAACGCTTTGACCGTCGACTACTTTACGGACAGAATTTACTGGGCCGATGCCCATTTGGATTACATCGGGTCCGCTGATTTGGAAGGCAGACACAGACACGTCGTGTTGTCTGGCCCTAAAGTTCCTCACGTCTTTGCCCTCAGCTTATTCGACGACGAAATATACTGGACCGATTGGAATCTAAAAGCTATAAGCAAAGCTAACAAACACTCCGGGCAGAATTTAAAGATCCTCAGAAACACTACGCACAGGCCTTACGATATTCACATCGTTCATCCGCTTAGACAATTGTTTTATTCTAATCCTTGCGGGACTAACAACGGCGGGTGCTCCCATCTCTGTCTCATCGCTCCTCCGCACGAATCTAGCTATCTCAACATCGAGGGCTACGGTGAGGAAGGCGCGACCACATACAAATGTGCGTGCCCTAATCAGTTCTACTTGTCTAGAGATATGAAGACGTGCATCGCGAACTGCACCGACGGCCAGCACAGGTGCAACGGGCGCGACGAGAAGTGCATCCCGTGGTTCTGGAAGTGCGACGGCGAGAAGGACTGCATGGACGGCTCCGACGAGCCGGACACTTGTCCAGTGAGACACTGCAGAGCGGGATCCTTCCAGTGTAAGAACACCAACTGCACGCCTGCAGCTACCATCTGCGACGGCACCGACGACTGCGGCGACGGCAGCGACGAGGCCGAGTGCGCTCACGAGTGTCCCTCGCTCGAGTTCAAGTGCAAATCCAGTGGCAGATGCATTCTGGACAGCTGGAAGTGTGACGGAGATACAGACTGCAAGGACAACAGCGACGAAGACCCAGCGATGTGCCATAATAGACCTTGCAATCCTGATACAGAATTCTCTTGCAAGAACGGCAGGTGTATCCCGAAACTGTGGATGTGCGACTTCGATAACGACTGCGGGGACGACTCCGACGAGCCCGCCTACATGTGTCGGCAGAGGAACTGCACGACGGGCTGGCGCAGATGCCCCGGGCAGTCCAACTACAGATGCATACCGAAGTGGCTGTTCTGCGACGGCAAAGATGATTGTCGAGATGGATCTGATGAACTTCCGGAGAACTGTCCGACTTGTAACACCGACACTGATTTTATTTGCGAAAATAAACGCTGTATCCCGAAACAGTGGCTCTGCGACTTCACCGATGATTGCGGAGACGGCAGCGACGAAGCCGAAGCCACTTGTCAACATAACTATAGGGAATGTTCCGAATCCGAATTCAAGTGCGGAAACGGAAAATGCATTTCATCGAGATGGCGCTGCGACCACGAGGACGACTGCGGAGACAACTCTGACGAGATGGAGTGTGGCGGATTCAAGTGCAAGAACGGAACGTTCCAGTGCAAGTCGGGACACTGCATCGCCGCATACTTCAGGTGCGACGGCGACAGGGACTGCAGAGATCTGTCGGATGAGATTGGATGTCCACCGCGATTCCCCGGCAACAGATATTGCCCAGAAAGCAGGTATTTATATTTATATCATATTTCATGGTTTCAACTCAGGATCAATAGGCGATGATTGTAATTAACTTACATAAATTTAAATGTTTCTTTTCCTATTAAGGCGATAAAAGTTGTAATCTTCCAAAAGCAAATAAATAAATATTTTTTGGATACATTTCTATACAAATTTTCCTGAATCTTAATAAATTAATGACGTTTTGGCAGGTTCCAATGTGCAAACAACCTCTGCGTGTCTCAGTCCGACCTCTGCGACGGCACGGACGACTGCGGGGACGGCTCCGACGAAGTCGCTTCGCTCTGCACCAACTTCAACTGCGACACGCTGCGGAGATTCCACTGCGATAACCACAGATGCGTGCCCAGGTAGAGTACACGCACTATCTTCTATACTTATAATAAAGGAGTAGAAATCGTGTGTCTGTACTTTGAACAAATTTAAAAAAAAATGAGTGTAGGCGATAAAAAAGGAGTAACAGAATACAAAAAAGGTTTTTTTAATTTTTTTTGTCTTTCTGTCTGTCTGTCTTTCTGTGGGAGCCAGTAATGCACAACATCAACAATGCACGGCACGAGAGCGCACGACACGAGAATGTACACACCAGCAGAGCGCGACAATGGATTGCACAACACGGGATGTCTCCAAATACGCCGCTGTACCTTGCTCGTCCGAGCCGAGAGTGTACAGCACCGTATTTGGCGACATCGCGTGATTGGCCGATTGGTTGACCAATCAGGTGACTCCGAATTTTGAGGCTTGGATACTAGGTAGTGCTGTTCCGAATGACGATTGATTGCATTGAGTGATTTCGTCGATTGATCCAGAAATGTAGTCAGCCCACCCCGAAGGTTAGGTGCGAGGAGCGAAGCGACGAGCTGTTAGGTTCAATGTAAACCCTCTTGGAGCGAGCGAAGCGAGCGACAGTAGTTAGAACGTTTGGCAACGTGAACCATCAACCATCGTCAAATAAGAAAAATCAATCAAATCAGTAAATCACCCATCCCTAGTGGCTTTTTACTTTTTTAATGTGACGTCACTCTTTGTTTTGATTCCAATTGTTATGCTGTACAATACTATGACGGGCACTCTTGGTCCGGTCCGAGAATGCTCGACATAACAATGCGCGTCATTGGAATTCAAAATACGTGTCGCGCATTCTCGTGCCGTGCATTGCTGATGTCGTGCATTACTGGTATGTGCAAAACAATGTCGTGCATTATAGGGACCCCTTTCTGTCTGTCTGTAATCGCTAATCTCCGAAACCACTGAACGGATTTTCTTGCGGTTTTCACAGGTAGATTAAGCACAGCCTGGAGCAACTTATAGGCTTTGTTTCATTGAAATCGGATGACAGCGAAAAAAGTTATCGTCATTTACAGATAAATCATTTAAAGTAACAAGACGATGTCATACACATAGGAGATATCAGTGTTTTTTTTTAACTGGGACAGTATAGGCAAGTCCGAAACCATAGGAGATGCAGGGAAAGTGTCTTATGACATAGAAATTTTTTGGTCAAGCGTGTGTTGTCCATAAAAATGAGACAATTTGCACATTTTTTTTATGCGGTTCGACTCAGTTTCATGTAGGGATCACTTCATTATATCGGAAGAAAAAAATCTGTGCAGCAGAAGTTAGTCAAATTCAATAAAATGTTTTCTCATAGAACGCCAGTGAAAAATAATTTTTATTATTTTTAAAAAATGCGTATCGACTTAGTTTCATGTTAGAATCATTTTATTGTATTAAGAAAAAAATCCAAGCAGCAGAAGTTAGTCAAATTTAATAAAATGTTTTCTTATAAAACAGACTGTGCAATGTACTTAGGAACTTACTACTTATTCATTCATGCCACCCGAACTCCAGCTGCTCCGATCACTATGTCAAAATTGTTATCACGAAAAAATACCTAAAGGTTCCTAAGACAGTTTCCCTGTATCTCCTATGGTTTTGGTTTTGCCCATACTGTATTAGTTATAAAATACACACGTATAATAAAAATTGATATAAGAAGTCTTATGAGCAATAGAAGTGAAAACAACAATTTTTTAAATTTTTATCTGTCTTCACCAAATTGGATACGGTGTTCATAGTTTGTTCCTGAAGGTATACCTTGAATTATGGTGAATAATATATACTTAGAATGATCCATTTTACCATTGGAAAATTATAACTAGACGATGTATGTCTGTACATAGCAGAGTCCAAAATCCACGCGGACGAAGTCGCGGGCAACAGCTAGTCTTTAAATAAAGCTGCTTTATTTATTATTATTTATTGTCAATATGTTATGTCGGCAGGTACCAGGTGTGCGACGGCGTGGACAACTGCGGCGACGGCTCTGACGAGAACAACATGACGCTGTGCGCGGCGCGCGTCAAGCCGTGCGACCCGTACGCGCAGTTCCAGTGCGCCAACCGCCGCTGCGTGGAGCGCGCGCAGCTGTGCGACTTCGCCGACGACTGCGGCGACGCGTCCGACGAGCTCGGCTGCCACCACGCGCACACCTGCTCGCACCTAGACAAAGGTCCGTGCCTTCGACATTCACTATTATTATAAATCTCGTGTCCACTTTTTGATAAATGCCCCTGGAGCTTCAAATTTTTCATCGAACAAAGACGCTCATATGAATATAAAATTATGTGATTTAAATATGAATCCCAATTTAATTTTAGCAATCAATTCCTTTTAACTGGGTCTGCTTAAAAAAAATTAAATTGTAAATGTTCGTTTACTCGTTGACTATTACTTATGGCCGATACTCCCGCAGGTGGATGTGAGCACTTCTGCACGAACCTGACGCTGGGCGGCACGAGCGGCGGCTACATCTGCACGTGCTTCCAGGGGTGGATCATCGCGCCCCTCGACAAGAAGAAGTGCGTGGACGTGGACGAGTGCGCCGCGGGCACGCACCACTGCTCGCAGCTCTGCGACAACCTCAACGGCAGCTTCAGCTGCAGCTGTCGCGAAGGGTTCAAGTGAGCATCCATCTTCACTTGGCTCTCTCCACCTACACTGCTGCACTGTACACCGCAACAATGTATGATGTTTGTTTTTTCACATTTCCAGATTAGCCGACAACCTCTCGGGTGTGTGCAAGGTTGTAGAAGACGAGGTGGTGCTCATGTTCGCCAACGGGCCGGAGATACGCGCCTTCGTCCAGGACAAGAACGAGGAGTTCGACGTGATCACGGCGGAGAAGAGAATAGAAGCCATCGACTACGACCCCCGGCAGGAGATGGTGTTCTGGGCGGACAGCTACGACAAGACCATCAAGCGCTCGTACATGATCAACGCTCGCCAGGGAGAGGTGAAGAGCGGATTCGCTCAGGACCTCAACATGAAAGGTAACTCCAAGCCGACCGCTCTGGCGATCGATTACTTCGGAGACAATCTGTACTGGACCGAGGTGGACAGGACCGGGTCCAAGCCGCGGGGCCGCGTGATGGTGGCGCGCACGGACGGCCGCTACCGGCGCGCGCTGGTCTCCGCCGGCCTCGAGAGCCCCACCTCGCTGGCGCTGGACCCCCAGATGGGCAGGATGCTGTGGGCGGACGCGGGCTCCGCGCCCAAGATCGAAATAGCGTGGATGGACGGCTCGAAGAGAAGGCCGATCGTGAGGGAGTCCATCCGACACCCGACCGGGCTGACCATAGACTTCAACATGGACCACTCCATCTACTGGGCCGACAGCAAGCTGAACACGATAGAGATGATGAGGCACGACGGCTCCGACCGGAAGGTGATCATGAAGGGCGACCTCCTGAAGCACCCCATCTCGCTGGACGTGTTCGAGTCGTCGCTGTACTGGGTGACGCGGGACTCCGGCGAGCTCATCCGACAGGACAAGTTCGGCCGAGGCGTGCCCTTCGTCATCTCTAAGGATCTAGTCAACCCGTCCGCTGTCAAAGGTGAACAAATATCCTGTCATTTTAGTGTAAAGACACACCCAACCACATTACAACTTCAACTTTCCCGATAGTTTGTATTGAAAAAAAAAAGATTTTCATGCAGTGCAATTAGTAACGATTTTCTCTTGTCTTCCGACGTTTATATGTACTAGTAAGTACGCATAGGTAGTTATACTTGTGAGAGTTGTCTAACATTTGTGTATGTGTGTTGCGCAGTGTACCACCCGCGGCACTACAACGGCAGCGCGGCGGCGGGCGCGCGGGCGGCGTGCGCGCGCGCGCCCTGCAGCCACCTGTGCCTGCCCGTGCCCGCCGGCCGGCGCTGCGCGTGCCCCGACCAGCTGCAGCCGCCCAAGCGCGCCACGCAGGAGCTCGCCTGCGACGCCGGTCAGTTATTTATTATTATTCATTTTCATATCAAGTTACAAAGATTCAGTTCTTATAGTAACTTAACCTGTGTGTTAGTATCTTATCTAAAAATAATAAAAATACACAAAAGACAATAACACAAAATAGGTACAATGAAATAATAATAAGACTGTGGGCGGATGTAGGGGCAGTGGAGGCTGCCCGGTGTAGTGACGTGTGTGTTGGTTGGTTGGTTGCAGCGGTGGAGGCCCCGCGGGCGGCGCCGCGCGTGTGCCCGTGCCAGAACGGCGGCTTGTGCGTGGAGGACGCGGCGGGCGCGCTCACGTGCGCGTGCCGCGCGCCGCTGCAGCCGCCGCTGTGCGCGGCCGGCGCGGCGGGAGCGGCCGGCGCGCGCGGCGCCGCGCCCGCCGCCGTGCTCGTGCCCGTGCTGCTCGTGCTCGTGCTGGCCGCCGCCGGCGCAGCCGCCTGGTTCGTCATCCGGAAGAGGCCCTTGTGAGTTCCCAGACGTCGTGCTTTCCGCTCGCATGAATAATAAAAACTGATACAGTGCCCGTAAATCTTTTTGACGGTTGAGTGAATATAGTCACAGATTGTTTGCACATCGCTGACAGTGTTTACGGTCTATGTGTGCGTAATTGACATAATGTGATAGAGACGTCCAAAAACTTGAATGATTTATTTCTTGACGAGCGTCTCTAGTGAACCCCGCACGGCTCTCCGTTGACATCTACAATTAGTCACTGCGCAGGAATCAACCAACTTCACATAACTGCCAAAAAGGTTTACTGGGACTATAATGTACATTAAACGAATGAGCTGACCGAATCGCTTGCTTGCTTGCTTGTTTGTTTGCAGCGGCAAGGGCGGCGGGCTGGGCAGCCTGGCGTCGTCGCAGAGCGTGTCGTTCCGGCAGGGCTCCAACGTGGAGTTCGGCGGCGGCGCGGGCGGCGGCGCGGGGGGCGGCGGCGGGGAGCCCGCCTACTCGCTGGAGGAGACGGCGCGCAAGGGCCGCGACTTCAGCAACCCCATGTACGAGGCGGTGACGCGCGCGCACGCCGCCGGCGAGACAGACACGCCGCTACGTACGTACATACACACGAGTGTCATTCATTATACACCCGCAGTTTATGTATATTGTAGACACAAACATTGACACTTCGGAATTCGGTCGGTTTTGGCCTCAGATTAGAACTAATATTGGTTCTAATCTGAGGTTTTGGCTAATGTCGCGGTCGCGGGAAACCCGAGGAAACATGTTATATGTTTATTTTTCCTCTTTTAAAAACAGGCAAAGGTATCGGGACCTCACAGCTCAGTCTGACTTAAGGGACTTTCCAGTAATTAGGTACTTTTTAGTTACTAATGTAGGCAATGGATGACGTTGCATTGATCTATGAAAACTATGGACAACGTAAAATCTTGGTAAAATCATGGACTTATTAAAAATGCCGTTTGTAATATCTGTAGGTATACATGGTATAATTAGAAACGGCAAGATTTTCATACAATCGAGGTCACTTTGAAGCCATGGTTCTTCTTGAAGGATGGATCGGGGCATGATCTGATGACGGTCATCGAGAGAGTAGATGGAGGAGTTTTAGTTCGCTATAGATAGAAACCGTCTGGTAGCAGTCTCGTCATGATTCCTTAACTTTAAGATTTTCATACATTTTTATGCCATTTTGCGGGTTTTTTTCTTCATGACGATGCTGCATCTAAACGGCTCATCTGATCAATTGGATATCTATAGCGATCTAAAACATTCTCGTCATGTTTGACATTTTATGGCACGGCCGTGCCATCTGTCGAGGTTTATAGAACTGTCGGTTTCTTAGAGTATTGGAATAAGTAGGTAGGTATGTAATGAGTATAATGTTCATTCAGTTTGTCTTTGTCCCCCAGCGGGCATCTACGAGGTGCCGGACGAGCTGAAGGAGAAGGTGGTCTCAGCGGTGATATCCCCGTCGTCGACGGAGACGCGGGGCGCGGGCGCGGGCGCGGGGGCGGGCGCGGGCGGCGGCGGCAAGCGGGCGCGCGCGCTGGACCCGGCCGCCGACACGGGCGCGGACACGGCGCAGCTGGTGCGCGAGGACCGCGAGTGCTAGCCGCCGGCGCCGGCGCGCGCGCGCGCCCCCCGCGCCGCCCGCGCCCCCCGCCCCGCGCCGCGCCGACGCATGCGCGCGGCCCAGTGACGCGCCGGTCTCGCGCTCATGGAATTGAACATGTTTGGTATAATATTGTTATTTACAAACAAATAGTTTTTGTTATAGTGCTTAGGTTATTTTCTGCTTCCAAATTTTAAAGAAATATGAATCTTATCTATTTTTGTAAACAGTAAACATGTAACGTTACGATGATAATAATTTTCTTTCTTCTTTCTGCTCTTTATTTAATTATATTTCAAATACCATATTAATAGTTTGTACAAAATGTTGTTCCTATTGCAACAAGCTATTAATATAGCACGATGCGCCGGCGCCGGCGCCGCTGCCTGCCCGGCTGGACACACTCACGACTGCTGTTTGTGTTCACTATCACTTCGCGCCGCGGCTGGCGATGAATGGCGACTATCTCTGTGTCAGTATTCTCACAAGTATTTCCTTCGCTACGTCTATTTTTATAAACACTTAATTATTAAGCTTAAAGTTTGAAATATTTTTATTGTTCAATTAAAATAAATCATATCATTGCGTGATATAAGTATCTATTCGTTAACGTATTGTATATATGAGATTTATCTATACAGAGTAGTGTAGGCGAGGCGAGGGTGGTTGATTGTACATTCCGATCGTGGCCCTTCGGCTGGGATATTTGGAAGGGGGAAGACTCACGGTGGCTGGCATGCCCCCCCTCATGTACCCCAGGCCGGAGGCGACGCGCGCGCGACCCTTCTGTCCACTGTACATTGCAATTGAAACTGTTTATTTGTTGTTAGTGTTTCGTCCAAACCAAACATTCCTATGAGTCCGCGCGGAGGGTCGCCCGGCCGCGGCCGGTGAGATGTGATCTGCCACCCCCGGGAGCTAGTACATAGTGGAACGTTAGGAATTGTTGGAAAGAGGAGGGCCCTCCCCCCCTCGGAGGAAGGGGCCCGACATTTTTATAGTTTTAAAAATTGATTTGACAATAAGCAATATACTATTTTAGAGATTAATTTATTTATTTTGGTTTAAGACTATGTAAAATATAGCTATGTTGTGTTTTATAATTGTCTATTAAATGGTAAAACTATTAGATTTTTGTGGGATTCATTGAAAATTTGCCATAAATGTGTGAGATAATGTTTCTGTTGTTTAATGTTTAAAGTATAGTGACGTCATTATTGTTTTAAATACAACTCCTGTGTATTGTAGATATGGGCGCTGACACATTGTGATGTACATATTTTCATGTTCCAAATTATGTAGGTATGATTTATATTACGTCTACCCTCCTGAACATATTCATAGATAGATATACGCCATGTGAATAAAACATCACATAAAATATAGTCTATATTATAATAACACAACAACAGACTAGAATGGAAATTGACTACACAATTTTATATATTTAAATTTAAAGTTGTTAAATAAAAATGTAAAAATATAAATCTGTCAATACTATGGATAAGGAGATGAAATATTTTTGTATTGGGATTATTATAGTTGTAAGAGATCATCTGACATTAGTTGAAAATATTGTGTAAAAATAAATTAATATGAAACAATGTTTGGGAATATTATTTACACCCGTGACGACATCGTTGAAGATCGACTGATCACTTTGATAGTCAATATCGAGGGAGATGTATATATATGAAATACCAAACGAAGACTATGAGAACATCATATTTTTCATTACTCATACTCTGAAAGTAGGTCTGAAGTTGCCTGAGGAGCGGGTTGAAAGTAATACATCTCTCAGCCCTAGTCAACTTTCTTTAGCCCTTTCAACTGACAGCTGTCAAATTATATAAAAAAAAACTAGTACTATTTTGACATTTCTATGGACCATGTTCCAACTGTCTATACAGCCACTCAATTACAGCGCGATGTAAAATTGAAATAACATAAAAAGTTATGTAATAATTAAAGAATATATTTTTTGTCAACTATTTCTTTAAAATAGCATAGATTTGGGCAAAATATTTACCATTTTTTCAATGATGGAAATGAAAAATAATGGCAGAATAGCTGGCCGGCCACAGAAAAAAAAACAAAGTAGACGGGAAAGCGGCAATCCGATCTTCATTTGTTTTTTCGAGTTGTAGAGTTTTGTTTAAACTTCCGTATAGCAGAGATTTGTATTAACACTCATTTTATGTTTTTGTTTTTACTTTCAGTGTATTCTTAATGAAAAGCACAGTGTTTCCCTCGGGTTCAAGACTTATTTAGAGGTCCCTCGAACTATTGGCGCCCTCGCTACTTAATTTCACCCCTAGATGAACAATGTACTATAAAATGTCATGTGTGGAATTCATAAGGCCTCAAAGACGGAGGACACTATTCGATGGTAGTGCTTGTGGTTAAAACTCAAATGTCTAGTTCCTGATGGCCGGGTTTTAAATAGTATAGCAAGTAGGTATGGAGGGGTGTCGGGGGCCGGGGGCCGGCACTGAAACAACACACTAACAATCATCAAATGATTTATTCGAATGTAACTTGCTTGCAGCATTCTCCAGGCATTAACAACAACTTAATACAACCTAATAATAACTCCACACCAACCAACATATGGCTTTCCCTCCTATAATATCAATTTCATATGAATTTTAATCAAATAATTATAATAGCAACTTGATAATAAACTGTCAGATGCTCTTGTAAATAAATATACCTACTTGTAGAAACGACAGAGTAAATTTATCGATTCTAAAATATCCACAATATGAGTGTTTGTATAAATCAGAAAGAAATCTCTAACAATATAAAAAAATATATTAAATTTACAAGTTGTAGTAAGCCCAGAAACCTTACTCCTGGGAGGGTCGGGGGTCACGACCCCCTAAATGCCTTAAAATGACGTTACATTGATCCAACTGTCGTTGGCCGAGACCCGAGGGCCATAAGGCATTTTTTTTTACAAATGTGTGGCTTTGATTTTTATATGGCTTTTGCCAACATTTTCGACGAATTTATCCTCCTATCGAGGTTTTTCGAAATGTCGTTTGTTTAAATAGCTCTCATTAACTATGTATGAATTATTTATTAATCTGTTTTTATTACATAAAAAAAATAAAAATAAAGGGAACCTCTCACTCCTCTGGTGAAGCTGCGGCTAACCTATTGTTATTGGAATATCTTGCTCACTAACTGTACTTAGTGAGCGCATACAAATTCGAAACATTGCAACTTACAATATATTACCTAGTCTCGGTACACAATACATTTTGAAAAATTTACTTTTCCCCAACTTCAATTTAAACGATTAACAACTCCCACTACGTTCCAAGAACGGTTGACCAGCAACAATCAACAAACATCACCAAACTAACATTATTGTATGTCACTAGTCTGTTTGTTATTTAAATCTGCATAACTGTCAATGTCACACAATGAGTGGAAAAGAGAGGGAATTGACATATCGGATATATTTCTCTCTGTGACACTAGTAGCTTTCTCAGTCATTCACATTTAAATAAAAATCTGACTTTTGTTGTGTGGCGCACGATCTGAACAGTATGCGAAGCGATAAATTGCGTATGGCATTACTAGGCTATTATAATATTCCATTCCAAGCCAACAGTCATACGAAAACAAACTCAGTTTGCGTCTCGGCAACATGAGCGCGCGACGTACGCTAGCAGCAAAAACAGGTTTGTATTACCGGCCAACTTTGCAATCCACTTGGGAACGCTATCTATTCGTTAGTTCTCGAGCCGCTACTTAGTTTGTTTCAATACGCGATGACTAGACCTGCGGGCCCCGACGCCGGGCGCCGCCTACGAGAACTCCTCGGTGAACTTCTGGTGGAATTTCTGGAAGCTGGTCAGCATCTCCTTGAGCATGGCGGGCTGCGGCAGGATGGTGGTGCGGAAGTGGTAGGTGCCCGGCCGCTGCCGGAACCCTGCGCCCGACACCACGCAGATACCTGTCCGGGGACGCAAGCGAGCAACCATGACGTCATATGTCACTATAAACACTACAACACAAGGCATGGTGAGTACTGACCGGTGTCCTCGAGCAGGCGGAACGCGTAGAAGGTGTCGGGCGAGAGATTCTGCTTCTTGGCCGCCTCCACGGCGCGCGGCGGCAGCTCGAAGCGCGGGAACGCGTACATCGCGCCCTGGACACACACCCAGCAATCAATCAACATCACGTCAATCAAACGTACAATTTGGACAATTACAATGCGGAAAACCGCTAACTTGAAATCGCTAATTTCCTGATTAAAATTTTCAAATTATCGGAACTAATTAATAAGGTAAGGCGGACGATACACCGCGAACATAATATATTTGGTTAGGAAGGCCATTGATAAGTAACAAAAAGAGGAGCGGCCCCAGAATGCTACCTTGAGGCACGCCAAATTTTTCAATTTTGTGTCTTGCCCTAAAAGTTACTTGGGTTGTATTTACTATTTTTTGGATTTCTGTGCATTGCTTGTTTATCTAAGTAACTTGTAAAACACTTATGAATTTTCCCCCTCTAGTCATATGTAACTATATATTTTCTGAAGAAGTATGCTCGACAAAGTCAAACGCCTTGCCCATGTCTAGGAAAATTGATGTAATTGCTACTTTATTCAGTTATTGTTCTGCATTATGTTGAATGACACATGCTAATGTTGTAGAACTACCCTTTCTGAATCCATATTGTTCGTCTCAATATATGATTTTTCTCTAAGAACCCATCGCTGACTTCCAAACAACACTTGTACAATGAACTGACATGTGTATGCCCCTACGTTTCGTTCGTGTAAGGTACCGTATATGTGGTTCCTTTCATCAGGTTTATTTATATGATGCAAGGAGTGGCGGGGGAGGCTGGCCGGGAGAGAGAGAGAGAGAGAGAGAGAGAGCAGAGTGTACCTGCAGCTTGTTGCACTTGAAGCCCTTCATGGAGTTGAAGGCGTCGTACACCATCTCGGAGCGCTGCTTGAGCGAGTCGAGCACGGCCGTCTTCTCGCGCAGCCATTGCTCGTGCGACGGCTCGCCCGGCATCGGCGGCCGCGCCTGCGCAGCCAGCCACACGCACATGAGCATCATCCACATGGAGCACAGTGAGGGAGGACACGACGCGCGACGGTGGGTGGACTGTACTCACCACGCAGTCCACGGCGACCTGCCCCAGCGACGTGGGGCACAGCATGGCGCTGATGCACTTGTACAGCTCGGCCTGCACCGCGCGGTCCATGTTCACCAGCTCCATCCACCCCCCGCGCAGCCCGCACTCCCCCATGTACCCCTTGCTGATGGACATGTACGATGCCAGCTCCTGCTGCGCGCTGTACGGATCACCCATCTCCCTCATCACCTGCAACATTATAAAATGAAATGAGAATAAGAAAATAAAACCGCCCGTTATGAATTACACATTTTGACATGTGGGCCACTGAGTCCCGGAATCGTTTGTATAGCATACTTTTTTTTAAACTAACTTTTAAGTGCAATAAATAAAGTGTATTTGATTTATTTTCAAACACAAATCGAGATTGTTGCCGTGTGCGGTAACTATGCCATTGTTACTGTTACTTCATGTTTACTTTCTCGTTAGGTTTGGAGGTGTGAGTGACAAGAAAAATACCGTTTTGATTCGTTTTAGGATACGTTTTACAATAGCAGGAAGCGTTTAGCCGGTGCGACGGGGGGAAGTTGTCGAGGTACCTTCTTAAAGGAGAAGAACTTGCTGCCCTCCGAGTAGACGTTGTCCTGGTACACCTCGTCGGCCAGCAGGAACAGCTTGCGCTTGTGCGCGAACTTGATCAGGTTCTCGATGTCCGCGCGCTCCAACACCTGCGGAGACCACTACTGTACTGCATCCTACTACTTGGCGCCAACAGCGGCGACTTAATTCCGGTCCACATTTAGGCCATGCTGAAAATTGTCACCGTAGCAAGATTTAACGTAATAACATTTTAAATATTAGAGTTATGAAAGTGCACCTGTCCGGTGGGGTTGCCGGGATTGATGACGACGAAGGCGCGCACCGCGACCGTCTTGGAGGCCTCGCTGTAGGCGCGCTCCAGCTCCTCGAAGTCCAGCCCCCAGTTCTTGTCCTCGTCGAGGTAGTACCCGACCGCCTCCAGCCCGTACTCGGCCAGCGACGCCGAGTACAGCGGGTACTGCGGGATCGGGATCATCACGCCTGCAACCGACCAGCCAGCCGCGACATCAAAGCTTATACCCTGGATTTATTAACAGATACAATACTTTTCAACGCGGACGAAGTCACCATAATAATAACAACCAAACATTACAGAATAAAGTTCAGCGTTATTCAAAATATGGGAACCTTGAATAAAATCCTAAACAGTTTCGCGTTGTAGTGAATCATAAATCAACGGCTTTAATACACCTGCTTGTATATCGATCGGTACGTCTTTAGAATCAATAATAGACTCGGTTCAGAAGCAGCTTGTGGGGGCCTCGCGTACTCGCGAGTTGCTTCTACATTGTAGTATCGATAGACCGGTCCACAAATACCTACATTACTGATTCACAAGGCAACCGTCTATATTTAACCCGTAGAGAAAGGGTATTGCAAGGCGTGCGCTGTAATTAAAAACGTGACATTTCTGAAGGTCGTCACATAATAGACGCCATCAAATTGATAATGGAGTCTATTAGAGCACATGTGCGTCACGGCCCCGCGACATATTTAAATTGAAAAACATCGGCCCAACTGAAGCGACAATTGCATCACGAGCGATAACAATATTTGTCGCTTAGAACTGAACACCGCCCGCTGTCATAGATAACACTATGATAACTAACGCCTTGGAGATAAAAGGCGTAGGACTTGTTTATCCATCTATAAGAAGACCGCGCCACTCTAACGAGCGCTCTTTGTGAAACCAACAAATTAGTCAGCTATTTACTGAAATTGTTGTACAAAACCTTCCTGCTCGTGTGTCATGTTAGCGAGCACTATTAGATATTCGATGCTAACACGTAGGAAAATTTAAACACAAGTACACTACAATATGAATGCAAAATGAGCACATCCGCCAAATGTTTTCGAAATTTCTTTTGTGATGTATTCGTATAAAGTAGAGCACAGGGAATCGGTTCCGTATTTTGTAGTTCCCGATAAGTGTTCCGCACAGGATACCCGAAATAGTTTTCATTGCGACCGCGGCGCACTTACGTGAGTGATTACAAGCAGGTAGTTTAAATATTACAATAAGGAAGGGGAAAATATGCTGTATAGAAACACTGCCTCTAAACTCGATGCGTCTGAGATCTCTAATCTCGAGGCGTGTCTTGTGATTGTAATAATACGTGTGTGTCTCACCGGAGGGCTTGTTGTCCACGTCGTTAGAGAACAGCTGCAGCGTGTTCTTGATGGCGTTGGAGGCGCCCCCCGAGAGCACCACGTCCTCCCAGCGCGCGGGGTGCCCGTCGCGCCGCTCGATGTACGCCGCCACGTTCTTCCGGATGAGCTCGATGCCGTGCGACATGGTGTACGAGCCCACCGACCCGCCGCTGCGACACACACACAACCCTCAAAGTGGCCCCCCGCACATCACAACTTTAGCATTTTCAAGAACCAAATAGAAGAAAATTTATTCATTCGACTCCAAAAAACTTAACGAATACCTACCAAATAAAATGAAGGCCGGACATAATTAGCAAAGCACTGTAATTGCCGTAAAAGGCATTGATATTTAAAACATAGTTAAATAAGGGATCTATAAACGCACAGCTCAAACCACGCTTAAAAATTGGAGTTTTGCGTATCCTCGATTAACGTAGGCGACCACCTTATAAAGGTTGAAATTGCATGCAAATACGAGAAAGTAGTGTGGTGACGAGCGCAACAGTCAACTAACCCGCAGCCGCCGAGGATGTTCCTGGCGCGCGTCTTCACGTCCTCCGGGTAGCCGCCCGAGTCGATCAGCTCGGGGCTGGCCACGCACGACAGCACCTGCCGACCAAGCAAGTGACAACATACATGCTCACGGCCTTCCCAGCCAAGCCAACCAACCTACCACAGATTATTAACCACAGACCAAACAAAATCAGAATATTTCAAGATACTAGTACATTTTACACTTTCGCGCTTTGTATTCATAATTTTATAATTAATTACGGGTCTTACACACGAATAAATATCTATAATAATAAGGTAAATAAAATTAATTCGTGTGTAAGACCCGTAAATAATTATATAATAATTTCAAGATACTGTTTAAGTCCTTATTGTCCAGGCCTTGTTGACTGTATTTAAACTTGTTAAGACACTACACAAACTGCTGCAAGGCTTAGAAGCTGTAGATACCAGGTTGTGTTACACGGTTGTACCCGCAAGTGGTTCTACAGTAGGAAGTACACGGTATTATGCATTACGTGCAGCAAACTAGAGTGTCATTGCCAAGTCACCTGTCGGATGAAGGTGATGGGCTTCTGTCCCATGGCGTGCGCGTCCCCGAGGTTGGCGCGGATCACTTTAGTGAATGGCTTCTTTTGACCCTGAAACAACAGTTGGAATTCGGATTGTTAATATTTATAATAATATTTTTATTGCTTGTACATCTCAGGCTGATTATATGTCCGCATCTATTTCGGTTCTCCGACAGATATGACCGGCCCACTGCTACTTCTGTGTACACGTTACACCTAATTTCGGATCTTGTCTCCAATAGCATCAGATTTTTTATTATTTGGATTTAGTCTGCAGGTGGCTTTTATTTTTCTTTTATTTAATTCAATACCTATTATCTTTATTGACAGATACGATAAATGATAAGATAATACAAGACGTGTCATCTGATTCTGATACAGATTACTTAGTATGTTCCTATAAAATATAACATAAAACATAACATTTCATAACAGAATTAAGCTCAAACCATTTGTTTAATTTTCTGTTCGTTGTATTTTAGTGTAGATAAATTATGTAATAAATTAAAATAACGATGAAAAAAAATAACAATAAAAATCCCAAGGTATCATTTTATGCTTCATAGTGAATGGCGGATGTAGACCTATACACTAATGGTATGGATGTGTTTTATTGACACCTCTTTCTCCAGACAGGCCTTCCGTCATTCCTTAGCACAAAGTTATATGAAAGCACAGATATAGTATATCTATGTCTGTGTATGCAGTGCCCCCTATGCTTGATAATTTATAATAGGTACTCGATAACTATTAATGGAACAAGCTTGTTCAATATAAATATGTGTGTACTACATGTTACACACACACGTGTAAACTAATACTCATATCACCATCAAATAGAACCTTGAACATATCGTAAAATCTGTAATAGGAGGGAGCCAATAATAGTCAAGTGTGTGTGTGTGTGTATGCCCATCGTGCTGGTACCGCGGGTGCTGCGTGAGATTGCAGCCTCTATGTTAACATTCCACATTAGTACTGATCTATTTGTGGTGGTTACACAAGCCGACGATAAGATGCCAGATTACCTAAGTAATCTATGTCAAAACAACAGATAAAAGTGCATATTCTACAACATCTTTGAAGAAATGTTGAATTCCTATTTATATACTATAAATACGTAACTATAATATAATATGTAAGTATAGTAAGTGCTATAATACTATGAACATTATTATAATTATGGGGTAACAGCCAACTACTGGCTGGTGCGCCTGTAGCGGCCTGGATCTGGGCTGGTATATTTAAGTATAAACTAAATACATTTATTTGCTGAGAATTGCTGATAAAAAAAAATTACATTAAAAAAAAAGTTATAGCACATCAGCGTGTCCTGCTGACACGAAGGCCTCCTCCAGCTTCCTCCATTCCGACCTGTCCTTGGCCACCCTGAGCCAGAGCGTTCCAGCTACTGTCCTTATGTCATCTAACCACCTTTTGAGCTGTCTTCCGCAATTTCTTTTGGTGTTAAACCTGGGTGTCCATTCAGTGATCTTTCCTGTCCATTTCTCCCTTGTTTCCCTTATTATGTGGCCCGCCCATCGCCATTTCAGTTGTTTAGTTTTAAGTACAACATCTTCAAACTTTGTGACTTTTCTGATATCTGTAGCCCTTTTCCAGTCTTTTAAGTCATTTAGTTTAAAGAGTCACAAACAAAACCATTGTTTTTATCGTATTCTGCCTACTCTACAGCTCTCCGCCCTAGGGTGGATATGTGGTATTGTTTAGCCACTAATCTTTGTTTAAATTATGAACTTGGTATTTAAAGCTTTTCACTGAATGAAAATTCATTCCCCTATCAATAAAAAACTAAGTTATCAGTACAACTATTATTAATAATATCAGTATAAACAGGTATGAGAGCATCAACTAGTTTTGTTGATCTCTACTTTTACACCAGTTTAAAGTCAAGGTAAGCGAGGCGGCTACAACATTTACTAAATTAAAGTTAATATCTAAATTATGTACAAACATATATATGTTATCACCAGTTATTAGTTACACATAATTATGAATGAAAATCTAAACATGACACTCTACAGAGCACTTGTTTCAATTAGTGTTAAGTATCATATGGGGGCGCTAACTGGTCGGCCTGCCTCGACCACTCTCCGTACTGACAGCATGCCCTGCTCATCATACGCTAGTATTATTGTATTCAATAAAGGTACAGAGTGCCAGTGTTTACTGTAAATTACATGCAACACTTCCTGTTGTCATGCCAAAAGCATCCGTGTATCCTTTGTTTCCTTGCATGAATGTGTCAACTCATTGTTATTGGCACAGTTAATAACCTAAACTACATGCTCCGTCAGAGTATTTGTGTGATAATGGATGGATGGAACTGTGGCCTTGCTAACATATTGCATTGAAAATATGAATTTAATTTGTGTCACTTAACGTCAGGCGTATACCATTGCCTACCTGTTCCAGCTCCTTCTCGATCTCGTTGGCTCGCACGACGAGCGGCCCGCGCACCGCGTACTGCAGCTTCACTATGCCGGGGTTGATGTTCTCCATGTTGAGCGACTTGGTGGCCATGGTCCTCGCCGGGTGGCTCCTGGAGCCGCTTCCGCCGCCGCCGCAATGAACACTCAGCGAGGAGACCGCTGCGCCCGCCGCGGCGCCGTGCCGCAGACTGGCGCACGCACTCCCGCCCCTTATCATCAGCGCCGACATGCTGCAATCAATCAATCAGCCGCACTACTCTCCGCGCCTCGACCCGCCCGCACACCTCACACAGCTCCACACTCAACACTGTAATTTACGATAAATTACAACACTAATTGTCCTTTTCAAAAAACGTTTACAAAGCACTGGAATTTGTAATTGAGAAAATTCCACCCCGCCCGCCGTCGTCCGTCGACTCGCCGTCAAATCAAACTGATTGTAGAATTGATCGATATTTGTACAAATACGTTCGGGAATTTATAATGTTCGCTTCTGTCTCCCATCCAGTCGATTGATATGAATTGTTTTGATAATAAGATTATCTTGATGTATCGGGTAGTGCGTATGACTTCTCTTCTAGGGTTATCTTGTTTGTCGGGCGGGACGAGTTGTATCAACAGTGAAGTAATAAAAAAATACAATAGTGAATTTTTAATGCTCCAATTACTAGACAACACTTCACATAAAAGCTGCAACACTGCCAGTGAAAACTGGTTATTTGTCTTCTTACATAACTAAAATAAAATATTCATAGGTTATGTATTTATGTCAACTTTTCCAGCGAGCAAGTCAGCTGGGAGATCGGAAGTGACGTATCACGATGCTCCCATTGGCCATTCCCATCCCAAACAAAAACATTTTACGTTCCTTTTCACGTAGTAGAAAATGGGTAAATTAACAGGATACAAAAACAATGGTAATAATTAAAACGAAGGCTACACAGCACAGCACAATTATTAACTTCTCACTCCGATGAACATAAGTTAAATAGAAGTCTAATTAAATTAGCTTGTAGACTGCGTTCTGGCCACTACTCATCAAACAGGTTTGGATATCTCATGAAAAGGAGTGACACTCGTGGAGTTGTTGAAGATGTCCAACACCTGCTGATGGAGTGTGACAGATTCAGGAATAAGCGGGAGTTAATGATGAGGCGACTCAAGCTGAGTCGACTAGATGTGGGTTTGGCTCAGACAATTTTGTCCAAGCCTGCATCTGTGGTGGCACGATCTTTGTATGACATTTTTGAGTCGCCTCGTCAGTAAATATGGTCAGGGTACGATGGGACTGACATGTGGAGAACACAAAAGTCCCTAAATAAAATAAAGATTAAAAAAAAACAAAAAAAACTTCTCACTCACTAACTAGTTGGAAAATATTTGGAGAACTTGTGCGAAAAAATGTTTATTTTGATTTGTGTGGGCTGTATGTATGTTCTAATTGCTCTTTGCCTTGGCGCTCACTCCCCGCGAGATCCCCGTGGGATAAACGGTCGACCTATTAATAAACAATAGTAGTACAGTCGACCGCACGTCGGTGCGGTTGTGTGTCGGGCTTGACACCGACTTCAAACAGATCAGTACATAGCACATAATTATAATAATATTTTAGTTAAAATTAAAAGTTAACAGTCTTTTGGATTAAAATAAAAAAAGTTATTTTACGCTTTTTTGTGTTTTTGAAGTCGGTTTTATTAGGGTTCCGAACCTCAAAGAGGAAAAAAGGAACCCTTATAGGATCACTCGGTTGTACGTCTGTCTGTCCGTCTGTCTGTCTGTCCGTCTGTCAAGACCATTTTTCTCAGGAACGCGTGGAGGTATCAAGTTGAAATTAATATCAAATACTCAGGTCTGCAGTCCCTTCGTGTCGTGAAAAAATCAGACTTCTAAGTCATCACAGTTAAAAGATATTGCCGATTTCGCCGCGTTTTTGAGTATCTTGGTAACCAAAAACTATGAAGCAGTTGATGCAATGACATACAGGTATGTCAGTCAGGGTTTATAATAATAAACCTATGGTAGTTTGCAGAGTAGCCCTATCCTTTGAACTGGGCTCACTTGTAACACTTTCAAAAGTAAACCAGGCTACTCTGACCTGTAAGTTCATAAAAATTTTAGCAAATGAGAGTTTTTTATTGCTGGTTGAATCTCTCGGCAAATTTTCGAGATTTTTGTGATTTATTATGTTATTCCGGGATATACACTGTCACTATACAAAGTTTCGTCAAAATCCGTTCAGCGGTTTAGGCGTGATGCGCGTTCAGACAGACAGACAGACAAAATTTTTTTAAACCGTTCTAACATGTTCAGTTACTCATTTTAAGTCGCCCTGGTTGGTTTTTTTTCGAATATATTCAATGTACAGACTTTTTGGCATTTACGATTTTATTATATGTATAGATGATGGTCGCGTAGTATAAGCAAGTAGCATGTTGGTATGTTATTGCGGGTATTGCCTACTTCAACTACAACTATTGAAGTAAACTACTACCGACCGGCTTATACTTTTAAGAAAAAAAATAAAGTAAGTTTCGTCGCTTCCTCGTGGCCACTGGTTTTTTCTAAGATTTTAAAACATATGTATAATAAGACGAATTTATATACAGCAGTGGGAGTGGGGCCGTCGGAGGAGGGATTGTTGCTGCAAGTTATATTTTATTAGATGCCAGTTACGTTTTCGCACATAACTTTGTATTTATTAATTTATTTTTATTTTATTTTTTTTATATTTTTTTTTAGGCTGATGATGATGAATTTTTTTACTACTACTAAGTATTTATAAATAAATTCCACTCGGTCCCCAGCATGTGTTGTGGCTGTGCGCGGCGGGCGGCGCCATCTAGTTGGGGCGGCCCGCAGCCGGTGGGGGGATCAGAGGCCGCGTGTCGCCGCGCGGGCCCGCCGGGGGGCGCCCCCGGGCCCGGCGCGACCCGCTTGCTTGCGGGGTGCGGGGCGCGGGGCGCGGGCTGCCCCGGCCCGGCTCGTATTGATCGCGCCCGCAGCATCCCGCGCCCAGCCCGCGGCGTGTCGGCTTGTTGACTCTCTTGATTGCGCGCGGACCCCCACCCCCGCCACCAGTAGACACCTCGTGCGGGGGAATGATCAAATATTAGTGCTCCAACTACGAGTATAGTCCGTTCCTGCCAGCCACGCCACGCCACGTCACGCCACGCCACGCCACGCCACGCCACGCCACGCCACGTCACGCCACGTCACGCCACGTCACGCCACGTCACGCCACGCCACGCCACGCCACGCCACGCCACGCCACGCCACTTCACTCACTCACTGTGCAACTCATTTTTAAATTAATTTTTTTATTGTATGACTAGACACACCCGCGTCTTGTTCAGTGTGGACAAGTAGGTATCTTATATATTATGTTAATCCCTGGTTTCAGCTATCACTGAACCGAGTTGCATCAATATCCGTTCTACAACAACGGCGGTTGTAGCGTGATTGATTACGTCACCAACATCCAAACGTCATGTCGTTTCTTTTTTCTTGGCTGGAACTTGGCTCGACACGCTGCCGCGGGTCTTGATCCTACTAATATTATAAAGGTGAAAGTTTGTATGTTGATTATGTAATGCATGGTGCCCCCGAGCGGGGCCCCCGCCCGGGGCCCGCCCGGGGCCCGCCCGGGGCCCGCACGGCTCGGACCAGATGCCATCTACCTGCTGGAGCAAGTAGGCACTTACATCGAACACTGCACGTATTCCATCCAACTCGCTTTTACATTTGCAATAAGTATAAATTGTATTTTACAAAGGTTGTCGTAACTATACCTTGGAGTGTTGAGGTGTGACAAACACGAGAGTAAGGGCTTCTTTCACCGCTTCCTGATATTGTTACAGATAGTAATCTTAGTGATAAACTAATCTATCAGATAAATCTGTGTGATAGACTATATAAAATATATTAGATATAGGCAATCAGATACCTGTGAAACCAAAATAATAGGCTATCTGTCAGATAACCTGCAGATAGGGTATCTGGGACTTTATCAGCAAGCGGTGTAAGAGGCCCTCAGGCTCGTGTCAAGTAACGCGACGAGCCCGCGGGCTGCAGCCACCGCTATAGTGTCGCCCCGCGATGCCTCTCGTCACACTCATTATGTTAACAAAGTATGCCATACACAAAAAGGGCAAATGAAAGAAAGGAAAAATATACCACGGGCCTGCCCCGCTATTCTGTAAGCGTATTTGTGCAACTCGATCCTGAATCCGCAGTGAGATCGGTCTCTAACTCAATGATTTACAGTTCAATACTCACTTTACTTCGCAAGTGAAGTGTTTAATAAGTAGCTTGTATTTGTTTACACAATGCGACATCAAGGTCTTTCATGATCGGATGCGGAGTGAAGTAAGTGACTTGCGATGTGATGGTCGAGTTTTAATTCATACTTTACAGAATCACACAGCTGAAGACAAAAGTGTTCAATCAGTGCGTCGTACCCGGGCCGGGTATGACGGGGCCGCGGACGTACGTTGGTACGTTGCAAGTTGCAGTGGCAGTGGGCTGGTCACATTCGCGAGGCGGCTGCCAGTGACTGGATGCGGAGAGCCGAGGATCGGGTTCAGCGCCGCGCCTCCATTGGGGGAGGCCTGTGTCCAGCAGTGGACCAGTGCAGGCTGATGATGATGATAAAATCTAATCTGATTGATGGTCCTTTTTCATTCAGAAATATTTCGCACGAACAAGGGTTCTTCGCTTCAAGGGTATCCGCGTTGACGGAACCCTAGGGCGGTAGCCGCGGTACGCACCCAGCGGCGGCCCAGTGGTGCGGCGCGTGGCCCTTCGTGTAGTTTGACGCAATGAGCGAGATTTATCGCGCTGTTTGTGTCGCTGGGGCCACGCTGGGACCAGCTCCGTCCCACCCCACCCCCGCACCCCGCGGACACAGTACCGCCGGCTACGAATTATCAGAGATCTTCTATTTTGTGCCAGAAAGTGGTTCTTTTTGCTTTCAGTAAGTAGAGCGCAGAGTATATACTTGAGTGATGGTAGAGGTGACGTCAGTACCACTAGGCTGGCTGGCACCTGCCGAGTGTACATACATACGTACATGAAGACTGGATGACTGGAATCGTAATTTATAGCTTAGATAACTGTAGGTTTCCTAACAAATAAAATAAATGAGACCACTCGTAGTTAAACATAGTTTATTAAGTGATTTAGGTAAGGAGCGTCGGGGGCGTCGGAGATAGGACGCGGCCTGTCGTATCGAAAGGTCCGAAGTTCGATCCCCGGCAGTTCAAACGGCGAAGGAAAACATCGTGAGGAAACCTGCATACGCCGAAGAAGAAATTCTTAGGCGCATGTGAAGTCCACCAACCCGCACTGGGCTGGCGTGGTGGACTATAGCCCGCACGCCCTCGTTGAGGGGGTAGGCCTGAGCCCCAGCAGTGGGGATGTGTTAATAGGCTGTTGGTGATGATGACGTAATTAACAATTGACACGTGTGTACTTAACGGTGGCGCCGACAGAAGTGTCCCCCCCTCCCCCGCATCGTGCCCCTGGCGTAGCACCGGGACGACTACGGCGTAGCGGTGACGTCACGGCGTAGCTCTACACAAGGTTCCGCCCGTATTTCCTGGAGCTCTATTTTTGATTCATTCGCCTCGCTTCGAGCGGTCAATTCTATTGATTTTTGTATCGGACGTCGATGGAAAATTAGTAGTCGACCGCTCGAAGCTCAAAAAAAGGGCTCCAGTATCTGTTCCTGAATACTTGTACTGTGGTGTAGCTCTACGTGAGTTTATTCGATGATAAAGATGGATCGACGTTGATAAACGACTAATCAAGATAGACTCGGCTACATTAGCATGTACTAATAAGTATTTAAGATAGTTAATAGATAATAGAAAGAGACCTCTTGTAAGAAACACGACATAAAGTGGTCTACTTTACTTCATCTGCAATGTGTATTTAATTTCAACTGACAAGCCCAGCATCACACATCACAGTACAACGTTGATTAAAAATGGTGTGTGTAAAATATTGACAAGTGATATTAGTGCGACGTGCTCGGGTTCATTAATATATTGGTTTGATTTAAATGAGCCATCATACGTGGGACAGTCGGCCAGCGTGGTGGTGCTGGAGACGAGCCTGGTCTGGCCCGGGACCTCGACGCTTTCTTCAGAGGAAGTACCTTCGTAATGTTTATTCCGGCGCGAGTTGTCCCTCGTTGTCTGTCGACGGCTGCTGTGATGGCCGCAGCTCGCGGCTCAAACCCCCCCTTCCCACACCTCGCTGCTCGCTCATCTTTCTACTTACTTAATTACTATATTTAAGTACTTAAGTACTATATTTTTCTCAAACTATTTAATCATTCTAAAAGTTAATTAATTGGGCGAAAGTTGTACGACATGGTCAACTGATTGCACCAACAGTTGAATATATTGGAACTTTATTATTGTTAATAAATTAAAGACCTATACACGTAACCGTACTACACACACGTGCATGTATATACCGCACGCACACATACAATAACTATACTCTACGTAAGAGTAACCATAAGAGGGCTTGGAGGGACTTTATAAGATGAAGGGCCTCCCCCCGCCCGCGCCGCCCGCGCCCCCGGCCGCACTAACCTAACCTAACCTTTTTTTTTTTTCCCGACCTCCTGGGGGACGGAGGCCGGGATATGTGGGAGTCTCTCCTCAGATATAGCGCTAGAGAAGCATACCCACTAAAACCACACGGTGGCCATCTCAGGCGCGTGGAGGGACCCCGGGATCGGTACGCCCGCCTCCGGAGCCACTCCAGCGCCCGGCCGCTTTGCAGCGGCCCCTCTCGGGGGGAGACATTCCTCCCCCCAGCACCCTCACGGTGCTGCAGCAGCACGAGGCCACCCGTGCTGCCGCCCTCCTCGGGGTCGCGTCAGATGTAATGGACGACTGAGGCCCCCGCCTCAGCCGTCCGCGACCCCAAAGGGGGAGTCGGAAAGCAGGCCAACTGCCTGTGGCATTCCCGACCCCCAGCGGCGGATGAGGTGCATGGCTCCGCCGCCGACCACACCATCGGCCACGGAGGATAGGGGAGGCGGTGTCCCAGACTACCGACACTCCCCCCTCACCCCGCGGCCCCACCGTTGCCGAATCTGCGGTGCGGCCACGCCAAGGTCGCGGGGGGTAGGGAGCGTGGCGCACCGTAATACCAGCACTCCTCTCCCCCCGCGACCCCACCTCAGCTGCAGAGAAAGGGGAGATCGACGTCTTACCGAACCGCCGTTTTATACTCCCCCGTCCACGCAGCCCCCCTTTTGCCGCATCTACGGTGCGGCCCCGCCAAGATCGCGGAGGGTAGGGAGAGTGGCGCACCGCAATACCAACATTCCTCTCCCACCGCGATCCCACCTCGGCTGCGGAGAAAGGGGAGATCGACGTCTTACCGAACCGCCGTTTTATACTCCCCCGTCCACGCAGCCCCCCTTGGCGCATCACAAGTCGACTTCGGGAGGAGGCAAAGCCGACTGTGAGCGCCCCACCTGGGGTTCCTCTTAGCTTCACCGTGCGGAGGCAACACGGCTACTGAGCCCCCCCGCCCCGTCAAGGCGGGAACCCGTCGGGGGGGAACCTAACCTAACCTAACCTAACCATCTGAGTACCATGTAAGAATAATTCACGGCAGTAGGATATATGTATACCGCAGTTAAAAAGAAAACTATGACAGTAGAAGTAGGTTCTATTAGTTTTAGAGTAATAGTCGATCAACTTATGAAAGTAGAAAAAATAAATTATGTTCATACGTAAAATGAGAATGATTTTTTTTCCGCGTGAATTCTTCGTATTCTTTACGAAAAAAAAAACAATTTGTAACCGTCACCGGTTAATAGTAAACTTTAAATCCACTTTCATATGGAGTTGCTTTTTAATGTCAATTCCACATTTTCGCACCTCGTTGGTTTCCTTCCACAAATGATGAAGCGTGTTGTGTGTGGACGCCGCGCCGCGCCGCGCCGCGCCGCCCCGCGCCGCCCGCCCGTGCTCGGTGACCGTGAACGAATGCTCTGTCTACTTTATCCTCTGCACACACACACACACACACACACACACCTACTACAGAGAAACATTTCAATAATTAATTAGACATGACTATGATGTACAAAGTGGCATGCTACGTATATACAGATAGGTATATCTGAGTAAGTACAGTTTAGTGCGATAGAGACTGCCCAATGACCCTGGCAGACGGCACCGCACAGACCTGCACTCCTGCAGCAGGAGCTGAGCCTGTTGTTTGAGGCGAACAACCAGAGATATGCATAATATATGGGATTGTAGTTTGTATCCAAGTTACAGTTTACATACAAATATACAAATACATATTGCATATGTATTTGTATATTTGTATGTAAACTGTAACTTTATTTCATTGATTCTTATTTAAATGGACCCTTTGGTATCATAAAAATGATGGTCTTCACATGTTGTGCCCGGCCCGCGATTCGCTTCCCGCCTCAGGCAGGTAATTTTCCCACAAATCTTTCAATGCGGTTCGATTGTACTTACGAGTATATGAATAAACTATAGTTGACAGAAGTAAACGGGTGCACGGCACCAACCGTGTCTACATTTCCTTTCAACTCGAACACAAATTGGCCTTCCGCTTGGCGCGGTCGCCCGAAGTAGTGGCCTATTGGCTGTGAGCCCTGCCCCGGGGCCGCCGACACGTCGCCTCGCCGCCGCCACGCCGCCGCCGCCACGCCGCCGCCACGCCGCGTAGGTGGTACATATGGCGCCCGTGAAGTGCGCTGTACGCTAGAGGTAGGTACGCGATGCACATCTCCGCTGCTCTAACGAGAAGGAACGTGTTTGCGTCAATATTTGTGTGCTAGGGGTGCGGGGGGGAGCTAGGGGTGGGCGGGGGCGGGGGGGGGGGGGGGGGGGTCGCGGCTCGTTAACATGTTCATCAATCAAGCGCGCGTCATGTATCGACCGGCCGCGGGAACATGTCGCGCCCGACCAACGCGGACCTGTTCATTGAACTCATTAGTATGTAGTAGGTGGATGGACAGGCACCCACACTACTACAACTAGATACAACGCGATAGTGCTGGTCTCACAGCGTGTCGAGCGAGACACAGGGCCGGACCGATGAGTAACTTAAGTGGCTGGACGAATATAAAAAATCTTGGACATTCGATTTCTTCTCCAAGAAGTTATTTATGTCAATTTGTGTTATCAAATATAAATTACCATAATACGGAGTTTTAATGTCTATAAACAGTTGTATGCAGTGAGTGTAGTTATCGCGTGCGTGCGCCGCGTTGCGCGTGGCACGTGGCGCGTGGCGCGTGGCGCGTCGCGCGTGGCGCGTGGCGCGTGTGTGTTGAGATGAGAGCTCGTCTCGCTGAGATGAGAGCCGTAATGTGTTTCTAATTACAGGTTCTTGCGTAGGCGCCGTCCCCGGGCCGCACGCGACCTAATTACCCACCTACAAATCATTAAGGGTTGCGATAATTTATCTCGGCTGCGTCATAATTTAGTGGAGTCGTGCGTGGGGGGTGGGGGCACCCACCGCACAGTCCTGCAGTGCAATTCTGTAAAGTAACAGTTAAAACTCGATAATCACATCGCCAAGTCACTACACTTCGCACCCGATCATGAAAGACCTTGATTTCGTATTCTGTAAACAAGTACAAGCCACTAGCGAAGTGAAGTGAGTATCAAATTGTGAAGAGAAGAATAGTGAGTGACACATTAGGGAATTTAGGTTATCGATGAATCGATTTTATCTTTTCAGCATAATTTGGTAAAATAATGGAGTGAAACTTCAAAATATATGTTTCATTTTGATTAAAATTTCTTAGTCTAGATAAAATAGTGTTTAATCAACTTCAAATAATAAATAATGTGATAAATGAGCATGAATGTAATGCAATGCAGAGCTCTTGCCTCCCAATTTAAAAAAACAAAACAAAAATCATAGATATTGTCAGTGGTTTGTCCTCTATTGAGGACGGGCAAGGGAAGCTTCGTCCATACAGCCCTGTCTTATTTAAAGTATTATTTCTTATATTTATTTAAACCAGCGGCGGTTACAGCACGGCCTCCATAAAAACAGAGCACGACTAGAGTTAGTAGGCGATTTTCAATAAAACCGCAGCACGGCCTCCACGAGGGCACAACTAGTGCATGCCATTCGGTGATCCACACTGCAGATTCATGTCCGCATTAAACCGATAGTAGGTTTAATGAAGTTTATCAAGTGACATTTTGAAACGATCCGGTAGAGTCGTTTACACGCTTTTATTTAACTATCCCGCACAATATACATTTTAATAGGCACTTGTTGCATATAAAACTATCACAGATATACACCAAAACCTACAATATACATTTTTTCGGAAAACTAAATAAAAAGACAACAGTCTCCGACAAAATCCCGCCTAAAAGCAAAAAAAACATAGATTTTCCTAGCGGCTTTTTGGCGGGATTTTGTCGGAGACGGTTGTCATTTTTGTTTAGTTTTCCAAAAAAATGTATATTGAAAGTGTATATTGTGCGGGTTTGTTAAATAAAAGCGTGTAACGACTCTACCGAATTGTTCCAAATAGTCCCTTGTTAAATCGACACAACACCTACTATCAGTTTAGTGCGGCGTTAGCTGCAGTGTGGATCACCAAATGGCCCTAGTTGCCGGAGGCCGTACTGCGGTGTAATGTATTCGTAGTTTACGATGGCCTTTAGTGACTTGTTTCCAATTGGCCGTCACTTGGGTCACTACACTTCGCATCCGATCATGAAAGACCTTGATTCCGAATTCTGTAAACAAAACAAGCCAACTGCGAAGTGAAGTGGGTGTAGAATTGTGAATCGTTGCGGTAGGGACTGACACATTACAGAATTTATGTTATCGATGAATCGATTTTATCTTTTCCTGCTTAATTTCGAAAAATTAATGCATAGATCTTCAAAATAAATGTTTTATTTTGTTTAAAATTTATTAGTCTAGATAAATGATAGTGCAAATTAACTTTAAACAGTAAATAATGTGATCATTGTAATGTCAAGCATAGAGCTTGTGCCTCCTAAAAATAATAAAAAAAAAACAATATAAACAAACATACCTAGTCCAATTTGATTTCATTTGTTTTTTTGATCAGTTTTCCTTTTAATTCTTTGATTTTGGTGTAATTAATGCTCAGTTGTTTTTAATTAAATCTGTATTAGAAAAGGAGCGTGCTTTAGTTAATTACCAAATGCGTCCGACAAGCTGATGGAATGCAAAAATTATCATGTCAAGGATTAATTCACTATATAAAGATGATAAGTCCTCTATTGAAACCTATGAAACGTCGAAGCAAAGGAATTTCGACTTGAATAAAGGTAAAGTTCCTTGCAATAACCTAGGTATGTGACCACTGTTAAACAATACATATTTTGTGCACTACACCTAACTATAACTGTTCAATGTATTTTTCAGGTGACTCTTGGCATTTTACCTCGGTCTATGCACAGCGAGCGTGTTCCTCATGACGCCTATAATAACTAAATGTCCAAGAAAATACTGCAGACTGCACTCCAGAAGCATCTCATAATCAGAGACACTCGACCCGGTGGAAGGTACAATTGGTGTTTCAAAAGGTCGTTTTAGATGCATAGTACATAGAGTATTGGGATAAAGAAATATAAAAAGTGGTGATTGTGTACCTAACCTATTATGATGGCGTGTGTATAATAAACATTGAAATATTTTGTAAAAAATAATGTTTTTGTTAAAATTTTATAATAAAGTTTATTATAAGTTAATATTTTGCAATTGATCACATACTTATAATTTGTTTTTTTTATTTATTTGATTCACCAACAGTAAGGTAGGTACAGTAAGGTATTATGAATAAGTATAATAGAAAACCAGTATCGAGGAGTGTGCAGTGCAGTCCGTGGATGCCTCCACTGACTGGACTGCACTGCACACTCATGCAGTAGAATAAAAACAGAGTGTTTAGCCAATAGTCTGATACATTTATTTATTATAATTTATTGTAACTGAGTGTCGACTGAGCTGAGTAACAAACAATTTTGAGTTTTGCATTTATTACCTAGTAGAAATCTAATTAAAAAACCCGACGCGCGCGAGTAGGACTCGCGCCCTGAGGGTTCCCTACAAACTTAATTAAAGAAATAATTAGAAAATCGTTAATTTCATACCTACGCAAAGTTACGTTTGTTGGTACAAGAAAAAAAGATTTTAGACAAATTTATGGTTTTCGAATTTTTCCTTTACTTGTGCTATAAGACCTTGCTTATTGCTAAATTTCAAGAATCTAGGTCAACCGGAATACCCCATAGGTTTTGATGACCAAGATTCTAAAGAATACGGCAAAATCGGCCATATCTTCTGACATATGCGTTGACTTAGAAGTTTGATTTTTTCACAGCTTTAAGGGACTGCAGACCTGAGTATTTGATATTAATTTCAACTTGATACCTCCAAGCGTTCCTGAGAAAAATGGTCTTGACAGACGGACAACGAAGTGATCCTGTAAGGGTACCTTTTTTCTCTTTTGAGGTACGAAACCTAAAAATCAATGCAACAACAAAAAATCAGGAGTATTACTTTGAGTAATAGGTATATTAATCAGTTAAACAAAATAATCTGTCATATAAAAAACTAAGCTAAGTAGGTAGGTACATAAAACATGTCAAAAACTTAATCTGCTATATTGTAATTTTAATTCTATTCTAGTTTAAATTTACAAATTTTATTTAATTTTAATTCACTCTCCTGGCTATATATAGGCGTCTTCCGTCATATTAGGTCATCAAGCTGCTCTGGTTCCTGAAATTATAAGTACATTTTAAAACAACCTACAAGAAGTTTAAAATACCATTACATAAATTTATTGTCCTTTAAGATGCTAGTCATGAATCAAAAAATTTTGCCACTCCCACGCGCGCGACCAAAGAGATTTGAAACTTCTTGATAGTATAGCAAACCCACCCAAAGGAGTAAAAAGGTTGTTTGCACAGAGGATTTTATTAGGCTCTGGTACACTGTACCCTGTACCTAACCGTAGGTAAAATGGTAATAGAACAATTTTAAAAACACGTATAATACTTACTTTAGGTTTGCTAAAAGCTTACAAAGCCACAAAACTTGCATTTAAAAAAAATTTTCACGTCTCGACAATGATCTCGCTTACAAAACACTAACTTTTAATTTGACAGATACATTCGAGATAGAAGTGCGTAGTGATGGTCGAAGTGAGCGCAGAATTCCACTACAGAATGCCACTATAAACGTCATACCATACTAACAAACGTCAAAATCTCACCTACTGTAGTTCAACTCGCCGCCACGCGCGCAACGGCGGCGCTGTTGTAGAAATCGAGGTCGAGGTCGAAATCGATGTACAAATACGCTTACAGAATAGCACTTTTGACAGATTAATTCGAATATGAAGTGCGTAGTGTTGGTCGAAGTGAGCGCGGGATTCCCTTACAGAATTCCACTTTAAACGTCATACCATACTAAAAAACGTCAAAATCTCACCTGGCTGTAGTTCAACTCGCCGCCACGCACGCAACTGTAGCGCTGACGTAGAACTCGATTATTGTTGAATTTTATAGAATGCCAATTTGTAATCTCACTGCGGATTCAGGATCGAGTTGTATAAATACGCTTACAGAATAGCACTACTGTGAGCGAGCAGGGAGAGTGACTGATTGTGGTACCGCTCTTATGTAGAACAAAATGAACTAAATAAAAGCTTGCTAATAAATTAATTATTGCCTTACTTAAAAAAAATAGGTATCATTAGAATTTCATTTTCATTTCATTTATTCCTTAATTGGAAATAACTTATACATATACAATCAGGAAATATTTTTACATAATCAAGGAAATTAACACAATACAATAAATAATAAAATCATTTTCAATCTCAACATGTCAAGAATGAATCTCAACATGTCGAGAAAGCTGAGATGTTAATTAATTTCAAATCGAATTTCAATTAAAACAATACAAAAATAACGATTGAAAATTAAATACCAAGCAGTGATGTCGGTTTGTATGCACAGGAACACAGGAGCACATTTAAGGTTGTCGTGTCATCTAGGCATGTGGTGCCAGATGAGGGGGGCGGGAGGTGATGCTGAGGAACAATCGGCAGCGCCAATGGGGGCATTATATAAAATGTGAACCAACAACCAATTAAAATATATTATTTATTTATGTAAACGACTGTTTGTTTCTGAATAAATAAAATAAAAATAAAAATAAAATTTGAGAAGCAAATTCACTAGTGTTGCCGTCCGGGTGCACTCGCTGCGAGCCAGCCTTCCCGTGACCTGCAGCACCGTGCGGTGCGCGTGGCGTGACCCCGGGCTACCTGGCGCCGGGAGTTGGCCTGGTTTACTCCGACATAAAAGTAAAGTGTCAGCTTAGCGCTCCGCCCGCGCCGCCGCGCCGCCGCGCCGCCGCCGCCGCCGCCGCCGCCCCGGGCCCGCCGTACATGTCTCACCGCCACGCTACGCCCTGCTGCCTCTGCTGCAGGCATATGGGGAAAATACAGCGACCATTGTTGTCATGTGCTGCTGTGAGGAAACAGAGGCGCCCGCGGTGAGCTCCAACACGACACCTCCCGAGTGCTGCCCGCCATACAAACACACAAACACATTGCTGGAAGAAATCGCTTTTAGCGATAAGACCGCCTAGATGTACCTTCTTAGTCTTCTGTATTATTTTGTTTTTTTTAATTATGTGCAATAAAGAGTATTGAATTGAATTGAATTATCAGTGTCAACTACATCCACTGCTTTAGTCATTTATTCGTTATTTAGTTTAATTTTTAAGTTTCATTAGACGAAACAAGAAGATATATTTATTTATAATGTAAGCAATGCAACGCAACACAATAAATAATATTGTAAGAACCATGATAGTAGTTGCCTCGTTCTCGGAGTGCAGTGCGGTCGCGGTGTACGATCCGGTTGCGGTACATACAATGGACGCGCATACAAACTAAAGTACAACTAACGGCCACAACAAGCTGTCCCCTCCACAATCCTATCGGCGCACGTCCGGCGGCGTACATGTATGTACCTACTTATTGTAATGAACATACCACCTGTTATTATATTTGTCGGTTGCGTAATTACCTTTTACTTACTTTACGTTTTTGTACGGGCTCCCGGCACAAATTAATTTGTTCCGCCGATGAGTTCGTTCGTGAGCCCCGCTCGCCTCCGAGCGGAGCCCAGCGGGGAAGTAGGGGGGGGGGGGGGGAGGTATATAATGGGGAGATTACGGAGCTCAACGGGGGCGAAATGTCTTTGTTTCCGCAGAAACATTCAGAAGAGCTTATAAAGTGTTTACTGTGTAACGCGACGAGTCGGTATAGGCGCTTCACGCCAGAGGTTACCTCTAGAATTACTCAAATGAGATTGCATTTTCTCAGTGGTAGGTACCACACCGGTAGGTAGTACCTTGTCAGTAACTACTTGTTAGTAACGTCCGCTGCGGGTGGCCGGCTGCCGGAGCCCGCGTGGCACTAGCAGCGCGGCCCAGCAGCGTCGCTGCAGTCCGCCGGTGTAGACACGTGCTGCCGGCCTCACACTGCCTGCCGTTATATTACTACGATCACTTCATTTATATACTTTCGGTTCGTGCCGCACCTGTCGGGCACACACGTGCACGCTACACATAACCCCGGAGATAACACTGCAAAATCATTCTATATTTTGTATTTGTAAATAATTAATAGTAGTGCGTAATTCTTTATTTGTACGAGCAAGGAGATACCTTGATGTACTCGACGAGTAATATGTTGTTGACGGCGATCGTCAATACCACTAATGATCGCGGGTTGTTCACTAAAATTTGTTAGTACTATCGCGTGTCCAGTGATTACACTTCGTTCGTAGCGGCTCGTAGCGCGGCGCGTAGAGGAGCGTAGCGGCTCGTAGCGCGGCGCGTAGCCCTCGTAGCTCGCCTCGTAGCCACGATAATCCGTTATTCTATTCAGAGACGCGTCATTTATTGCGTGATCTTGCACAAAATGGAATATACTAGCTCCTAACTAATATGTGTTATTTATTGTGTATACATGACCCCCCCCCCCCCCCCCCATACTCCCTCTCCATACGCCGGAGCGAGTAGAACCTACTTATGATATCCTCTTACAACACAAATATAGACTTCGCAGAACAAAAGTAAAGTTTCAAGCAATGTGTGACGGGCCGGCCGGGAACTTGGACACGTGCGCTACAGGCCACCAGGACACACGGCCCACGGACGGACAGTTGTGACGGATCCCTGCAGACGAGTGATTGTCAATGTAGTTGACGTGTCCGCAGCTACCCACCACAACATATGGGGCAATATTACAATAATTTAAAATGCACGTCTCAGGTCGCGCGCGGCGGGTCGGGTCGCCCGCGCCGCCCGCGCCGCCCGCGCCGCTCAGTTTTATAATGCCTCGGAATAATTCATGTCGAGCTGGCGCCCGCCGACCGCCGACCCCCCGACCCCCCGACCCCCCGACCCCCAGACCCGGGGTGATCGCTCCTCACTATTGTACAGGTTATGTGCTCGGACACATAATATAACATCTTTTTTAAAAACAAGCTTTTATTCAAAAATTCAGTTGTTCTAAAACGCAAATATAATTTTGTGCGACTCACTCTGAGGGTGTCTCACCTGTCAACTACTAAATAAAGTAAAGGAGTAAAAGAAAACCATTGTGCGATGCTCCTTGCACGTGGGGCGGGCACGTGCGCACCGCGCGCGCGCCGCTCGGCACGAGCACACGCTGCGGCGCCGCTCGAGCAGTCGGTTGGTAACTACGTATGTACGGACACGTGTACTCCTGCCTGGACCGACACTCCTGTCAATACTTCATCATGTTCGCGCTTTCATACGACGGCGGGCCGAGGGGAGGGGGACTATCAAAGGAGTCGAATGAATAGGCGGGGGCGGCGGCGGGGGTAGCGGCGGCGGGGGTGGCGGCGGTGCGGCGGCGGGCGCAGCAGCGCGGGCTGGAGTGGCCGCCTCTCGCCGCCACTACTCTCGCTTGATTCTAATAAAAAAAAATTCAGATTGCTTCATTTATTAAAATAACATCAACACTAGCATCACCGCAGCCGTTCACCAGTGACAAGAGGCGCCCTGCACGCGCAGCACAACTGAGAGGGCCGTACG
Organism: Metalampra italica; assembly: GCA_949699065.1. NCBI lineage: Eukaryota > Metazoa > Arthropoda > Insecta > Lepidoptera > Oecophoridae > Metalampra > Metalampra italica. The sequence continues at coordinate 11,401,531 of OX452980.1, forward strand.
TAATTTGCAATGAATAGAGGACGAGTCGATCGGCTCGTACCGACCGACCGACCGACCGACCGACCTGAGCAGCGATCACTCACACGGCGCTCGATGCTTCGGGGCGGGGGCAGCTCATACATAATGCAGGCGGCGCGGCCGGAGCGCGGCCGGAGCGCGGCCGGAGCGCGGCCACGCTCACAGCTTAAGTGCACATATTTATTTAGCAGGTGGAGCCTCGCGCCTCGCGGCTCGCGGCTCGCGGCTCGCACACCGCGCCGGTGTGGCACGACGGGTGCCGGGCGTCCCCTTACACGTAAAACGCCTGCGAAAATACCGAGTTAAACTTACTCCACTTTTGCTTACGAATTTCCATGGCCGCTGGAAGAAAAGTTGATAAGCATTCGATATTACACGCGTGAGTGGAGTGCCTGTACCCGGGTCGCGCGGGCCCCGGGTCCCGGCGCACTACAATATTTATAGTCTGTGCCCGGTCGGTACGCACCCGTAATAAATTACTATTATTTCGGTTCGTCGTTCGCCGACCATTTTGAAAGATTCATCAAAAACAAAACACTTTTAGGGCGCTTGTCCTTTTCTTTCTCATAAACCTAACTCAAAGTTGTGATAAAAACAATGAGAATCATGTATCGAATTAGTATTATCATTATCTTTGTAAGTATGTCTCTATTACTAATGCCTACTGAGTTCATAGCACTAGCCTTAACTCATAAACACCAAAGAAAAGAAAATCCCGGGCCCTTTACCGAATGAGTGCCATAGAGCCGGGACCGGAGCCGGAGCCGGAGCCGGAGCCGGGCGCTGTAACTACATCCTGCCGGGTGTGACGCGGGCGACGCGCCGGGCGCGCGATAAGATCGGTCGCCGGCGGCACAGTGGGCTGAAAATGAAGCTCCATAGACTTAGCGCCGCTCAAAAATCAAGTACCTAATTTTGAAAAAAGAAACATGCCACCGTGTTCCTCTACTAAATAGCAATATATAATGTCATGTAACATTTTTTGATAAAGCTATTATTTAGTAAGTTATTTGAGATTTCTTTTTTTTTGTATGAAGCTGAACAGTTTTTTGGATTTTACTCAATAAAGTTAAACTTTGTTATGAGATTACTGTATGTGTCATAAAATGCATCATATATCCTATGTTTTCACAAAAGCCTGAATCTCGGAAACCCTCGGAACATTGTCATTTTCAACTTTCAAATTTTTTTGTATGGAGCTGAACAGTTTTTTTGGATTTTACTCATTATTCTTAAACTCATTTTATGACGCATACAGTAATCTCTTAAAAAAGTTTAAGAATAATGAGTAAAATCCAAAAAACTGTTCAGCTTCATACAAAAAAAAAAGAAATCTCAAATAACTTACTAAATAATAGCTTTATCAAAAAATGTTACATGACATTATATATTGCTATTTAGTAGAGGAACACGATGGCATGTTTCTCTTTTCAAAATTAGGTACTTGATTTTTGAGCGGCGCTAAGTCTATGGAGCTTCATTTTCAGCCCACTGTGGCGGCGCCCCCGCACCCCGCGCCCCGGCCGCGCCGCGCCGCACCCTGTATAAATGGCTGTCCTGCTGCGTCGTCAGGCCCCGATACGAGGCCACATATAACACGCGAGTCTCAAAGCTCCTGCTGTATTCGTCACCGAGTACTTATATCTGTACTTTATCGTGCAATAAACACACACACGTCTTTACATTGTTACACTAGACACATACTAAAGTATGTGAAAATTCGGAAACTTATCAATTGAACAGCTCCTTAGGAATGTATCATCTTAGAGTCTGTTACATAGAAATAATCTGAGCCATAGCGGCGCGCACAGCTGATATTTATATGATGAAACACTCATATGCTCCCCCCCCACGTCATCGTTCTATTGGGAGCGTAGCGAGCTTTTTCCGTGTTCTGTGGTCTGTTACCTAACGTTCACCATTTATGTTTGTTTAGTATTTTGATGTCATGTAGTGTAGGTACCTGTAATACTCGTATAACACTAGACTAGCTGTAGACGGTCCTCGATGGCCTGTAAGTACCTCCTATTATCTAAACAAGTATGGCAACTCTAGCGGTGTGATTGATTAGTAATGCCGCATGTGGTCACACGGCGCGCTTCGTCTGTGCCACCGTGTCACTACGCACAGTTAGATTGCGTTCAACTTAGTTATTTACCAAGCTACTGGTGCGGAGCGCCCGCCGCGGTCGCGCGACGGGTTACGGCGAGTCATCGATTCGCCGGCATATTTACGACTTCCTTCCCCCGCCCCCCGCACCCCGCACCCCGCCTCTATCCGTGCAATCTTGCGATAGTTTTTGGCACAGCTTCTAAACTGGTGCTCCGGCGGCGGGCGGCGGCGGGCGGCGGCGGCGGGCGGCCAGCCGACAAGCGGCCGTGCGCCGCGGGCCGTGGGTCGACTGTCCCTCGCGGGCCGGCCTGCGAGCGAGTAGGTCACCGGCGCTACCTCCGATCCATTGCTGGCAGACCTATTGTCCCGCTCCGCGCGTGCCGCACACTATACTCGTACATTTTTCTCTCAGGAGCTGGATTGTAAGACTAGTCAGATCTATAATAAAACATACCTAACCCTCTTAATAAAACTCCACACTTTACCTCCCCCGGCGGGCGGCGGGCGGCGGGCGGCGGGCGGCGGCCGACACTTGCTGAGGTAAATAAATCCAAGTTCCAGAGCGGTTTCAGAAAACGATTTTCAAATGAGATTCCGGTCGGGTATTGCATTTCCCCGCGCCGCACGTCGCGCCGGCGGCGTGTGCAGCGTAGTGCAGCGCAGCGCAGCGCACGCGACCTCGCCCGGTGAAAGAGAAATAAACTGAACGCAAAAGCGAAAAGGAGTCTAATGAGCCATTCCCTGAAATTACTTACTCGCCAATCTTACCCTCTCCAAAATCATAGAAAGTAGGTAGTTATTCGTTTGTTGCGGGGCCCGGAACTGTGTAGCGGTTAAGTTTTATGGCTTGTCTTGAAGTGAAGTCGACGCTTTCATCTAGTTCACCATGAGCGGTGCCGTCCGCCGCTATCACAGAAATACAGAGTGTTTTTTTAACTGGGACACTTAGGCTAAAACCGAAACCATAGGAGATACAGGGAAACTGTCTTAGGAACCATTTGGTCTTTTTTTGTGAAAACAATTTTAGCATAGAAAATTTTTTGGTCGAGCGTGTGTTCACGTCCATAAAAATTAGACATTTTGATTTAAAAATTTTTTGATGCGAATCGACTCAGTTTCATGTAAGGATAATTTAATTATATCGGAAGAAAAATATCTGAGCAGCAGAAAAATTCAAAATCAAATTGAGTCGAACTCAATAAAATGTTTTCTCATACAACGCCAGTATTTTTTATGATTTTTTTTAAAATGCATATCGATTTAGTTTCATGTAAGGATCATTTAATTGTACCGGAAGAAAAAAATCGGAGAAGCAGAAGTTAGGGTGGCATGCATGATTGTAACCCAGTTGGTCGGTTCTTAAGAAAACATTTTATTAAATTTGACTAACTTCTGCTGCTTAGATTCTTTTCTTCTCATACAATGAAATGATCCTTATATGAAACTAAGTCGATATGCATTAAAAATAAAATTTAACAAAATTTCTTTGTATTGGCGTTGTATGAGAAAACATTTTATTGAATTTGACTAACTTCTGCTGCTCAGATTTTTTTCTTCCGATATAATGAAATAATCCTTACATGAAACTATATTATTATACTTACATGAGTCGATCCGCATCAAAAAAAATTTTTATCAACATGTCTAATTTTTTTGGACAACACACGCCTGAACAAAAAATTTTCTATGCCGAAATTGTTTTCACAAAAAAGACCAAATGGTTCCTAAGACAATTTCCCTGTATCTCCTATGGTTTCGGTTTTAGCCGGCGATCGTCAATACTAGTAGTATAAATGATCGCAAGTTTAAGCCTAAGCGTCCCAGTTAAAAAAACACGCTGTATATCCAACTGGCAAGTTGTGCGTCGGACGTGTGTCGGACGAGTGTCGGACGAGTGTCGGACGCGGCGGGGGACGGCGCGTCATGTGTGGCCAAAGGAGATAGTTTTTATCCGAGGGCCGAATATAATGTTGTCGGAATACATAAATTGCGGATGAGTTGGGTGCGACGCGCGGCCCCGTAGGGGGGGGCGGGGGGCGGGGGGCGGGGGGCACCATATACTCGTCCAGATTATTAATGATCCTGAAATAGTGTTCAATGAATAAATATATTAAGTGTTCACATTACAACAAATGATATCCGATAATGACAGTGGTGTATGATTTTGTTGAAATTACACTAAAGGGCGACTGGTATCTAAGTAGGTAGGTAATTGTTATTGCTATGAGCAGCGCCAGGTAGGAGAGCAATAGAGCATGTCGGCGTGACGTCACGCAGTGTTAGCCCGCGGTGCTGGGGGAGGGGCGGGGGGGGGAGTTATTGCGGTCACGTCGCTTGCGGGGCGGGCGCGGGCGCGGGCGCGGGGCGGGCGCGGGCGCGAGTTAAGATGAGTCCATTAATCGATACCCATCTAATTGGGCAATCGAGGCGCTTTTGTGTTCCAAGCTTTCAGTTTATCAGCTGTGATACACCGCCCCCCCCCCGCCACCCGCCACACCCGCGACGCCGGATTCACAACAAATTTTAATAAGTTTGTGAACTTGGTTAACTTCTGTTTTACCAGTTTAATTCAACCCACTTGAATAATTAATTGTTGGGAAAACAAACAAACAAACGGGTGGCCCGCGGCCGGCGCGGGGGCGGGGGGAGGCTTGTCAACGTAATTGTGTTACATCCAAGTCAATTAGAGCGGCCGTAAATTGTCTTCGGCCAGGCGTGTGGTGAGAGAGCGGCCGGAGAACTGGAGCCCTATTTTTGAATCGCTCCCCTCGCTCCGCTCGAGGCGAGCGGTTCAAATATAGGGCTCCTGGATCCGTTTCGACTTTGCTTCGGTTTGACGCTGCGGTGGGGCGCGGGGCGCGGGCCGCGGGGCGCATACAGTTCTGTTGTGAGTGAGCGTGCCCCCCGCCCCGCCGCGACCCCCTACACGACCAACAATGTATGTACGTACCATGCACCATGTGCGACGCTGACATGAGCACAACATTCGGGTTGGTTCAAACACTTGAGCCAACTCGTTATGCCGGCGCGGGCGTGTGGTGTGTGGCGTGTGGCGTGTGGCGTGTGGCGTGTGGCGTGTGGCGTGTGGCGTGTGGCGGGCGGCCATGTGTCCCGGAGCGAGCGGGCCCCGGGGCGGACACGCGGCGCGGGCGCGAGCACACGGACCGACACGGACCGACACGGACGCATCTAATCAGAACGTCTGACCAATTATAAACAATAATCGTTGCCGACGAGAATAGTCGCGTGCGACACCACACTCAGACAGTTTATTTTATTTATTTTTATGAAAGCGATTATAAAAGCTTGAAAAAAATACATAAAATAACTTTCTCTGATGCAGCAGCTTCGTCAATTTCGTAACAAAAGTTTTTTTTTACACAATTTTGTATGAAAAAAACCCATAATCCTTGGATAAAATAAATTTAAACTCCAAATTGGACCAAAGGTTTAGCCTCCGGAGCCAAGCGTGACGGACGGACGCACAAAGCGGACGGAATCGAGCTACCTACTTGGTTTTTCGTGAAAATAAAAAAAACCGCTACTAGCATACTTCCTTTACTTAGTACTGTACTAGGACGGAACATGATTGGAACGTGAAGTTGCTCTGCTTAATTTGAAGGGCGCGTGCCGCTGGCTACGGGCGGCGGCGGCCGCCAGCGCACGGTCCACCCACGCTCGCTCCCGGGGGAAATATGCGAGCAGATACCTCCCCCTAGTCTGTGTGTCAGCGACCCTGCCATATACCTATACCTACCATTAGTGTGGGACGAGATATGTTTCCCGCGGGAACAGATGTCCTGTGGTATAGGTAGGTTGTGGTACTTACTCGTATGTGTGCAACGAGAGAGACCTATTCGGGCGGCCCGGATCCGCCTGTCCCGTTAGTTTCGGAGTGTTATACTTACCTATCTCCGCATCAACGGGGTTACGTTCAAATGTTATTTCACTGCTTTCATTCAAATAATCAAATTGAAGTTGTACATCCGAAGTCGGGATTTGATTACCTCCGTCCGTCCCCCTCCCGCGCCCCTCCATCCCCCCGGCCCCCCCTCCCGCCGCCTGCCGTTTCATTCGAATCTACGTTTATTTGCTCCCTTTAAATTAAATGTATGTCTGGAAGCGCGGCGGCCTCCGAGTGAGCCCGGCTCGAGACGGGCACGCTCTGGTCACGTGGCACGAGTGGAGTCAGCTCCGCCTGATGGCGAGTGGCCACCCCCCGTCCGACACAGAGGGCTCCGCCCCGCCACACGTGGATCCAAATGCATGTTGGTTGTCTATGCTAAAAGTGCCGTACCGTATCCTGTTTGTTTGTTTCATTGTTTTCAGGTATACAGGTGTTGTGTGGAGCGTGAGCTGAGGATGACAGCCCCGCCCCCACACCCGCGCACACCCGACGGCGCACGTAATTAATAATGTATTTATACCGGGCGGGGCGCGGGGGAGCGGGGGAGCGGGGGAGCCGGGGAGCGGGGGAGACGTACGGCTGGTAGACGAACAGTATTTTTCATCACTCGTGCTCTGAAAGTACGCATTATTAACTTTATAACCTGCACAGAAAGTAGCTTTTACACACATAGGTATCTAAGTAATTCTGAAATCGAGCAAGCGACACTCATCTGTATCCTAGTTATTTAGGTATAATAGCTCAGGTAGGCGCCTCCGACGTATTTTTGTAAAAGAAAAGCGCTCTTGAATACTTTGCAGTAAGTACATATAGGTGGGTATCGCCCCCGCCCCCGCCCCCGCACCTGCAGCGACACTGACGCTATAAAGGGCTCAGCGGACAGCTTGTCGCAGGTCGCGCGTCAATAGCGACATATTATGGCTGGGGTGCAAACTGTATGGCGTGTTTCGTTGCGTCGGTAGGTAGGTGCGCGCGTGCAGCTCGTACAGCTCATGCCGACAGGTGCGCGCCGCGCGCGGCCCGGGCGGGGGCGCACCTACCTACACCTGTACATGCTCCAGTGAGCAATAAGCATTTACATGAAAACAATAAGCTGTTAATGAACTTGGCGTCAGCTCAATCGCGAGTCGACCCCCCGGCCCCCCGGCCCCCCGGCCCCGCCCGCGCCCGTACGCACCACTATTATTTGGTTGACACTAAAATGGGCCTGTCACTATTAATAGTACGTGCTGACATTGTGTTATAATCATATTGATAGACTTAGGAAATCAATCATGTTTTGGGTTAAAGTAATTATTTTGTTGGTATCTTACTGGTCACTTCCGCTTGATTTTAATGCATTCACTGTCATGGTGGTAGTATTGCCACTTCCGGTTATTACATAGATTAAATATGATTGTGATTAAATAAATAGCTCACTGTTCAGATGTTCATATAAAAATGTACAATTAACTTTAGTTTGGCTTAATTATTTTTGCATACATAAGTTACAACAAATATTGCTTGCAACAGCAATGCAATGTTTGTTCCGGTTCCGCTTAAAATATCCAAAATTGTTACAAGTACGATTATTAAATACAGAGAAAGTCTGTAAAATAATATTAAATTATGCCTTTAATTGTAGACCTGGTTATAAAATTTATATGTTAATAATAAGTTGGATAGCTTTCCGTAACACTAACACAACACGATGACTTCCGGCGAGATATTTTCGCGGTAATGGCGCCACCAGCACATGCGGGGGAAAAACTGCGTGGATAGCTGCCGGGCTTGGTGGCGGGCATTCTGGATCCAGCCGTCGAAGTGAAAACACGAAGAAGTACCTACCTACCTATTGTGTTGTGTGTGATAGTGTTGTGATAGTGTTGTGATAGTGTTGCGGCCAGCGGGAGCCCTAAATCAGCTAAGTACTTAACTTGTTTCTAAACGCTGTGTACTACTAGTCATAAACTATTAATTGACATTATACGAAGCCTTCTATTTAACGGGAGTGCACGATTGTCAGGTCGATCAGATTGTCAACAATTACGTTCGTACAATATCATTGGAATTTCGATTAGCAAATGCCTACCTACATATGTTTTTCTGAATTACATTTTAGTGTTAATTTACCAAAGTAAATTGAATGATTGGTAATATAAATAAATAGGCATCAGTGTGGATTGTATTTTCATTTCTCTCACCCTATTCTTTTATATACATGATAGGAAACTCGAACGTAGGTACAGTATAATAGTAGGTACAATAGTGGGGGTGACCTGTGCCCATCAATCATAATGAGCGCGGCTTATTAGATAATGAGCTTATCGGGTCTAGCCATAACCATAATTACATTTGATAGTTTCCCGCGAGAACAAATAACTTACCACGGGAAATTTGGTACATGATTAAGTAAAAGTATTGCCTTACATACTGCGGATGTATTTCTAGATTCAGTTCGGTAGTTTCAGAGATATTACGAACATACATATTCACATGCTATTTTATAGTATAACCTGCAAGTAGAAGTACACATAAGGGTAATTTGGTGCCAGAGGATAGCAACTATAAATTTCTACTTATAGGAAACATAATTATAACCACAATATTTTAACAATTTCAGAAGCGGGATCATTCTGCGATGCCGAAACCCCGTCGTCGCCAGCGGCGTCCAGTGGGCGGCCGAGACGAGCCACCTCGCAAGAAATGGCGACCATGGAGGCCTCGCGACTCTTCATCGAGCAACAGCAGTACGGACTCCGATGATGATGGCTCTTGCAACCGTAAGAGTCAGAGCGGTAAGACTGTTCCATATTATACGGACACCGTAACGGCCAAAGCTGATATAATACCCACATTTGACCCTGACAGTATGGATTTCCATACTTCACAATGGATTAATAAAATTGAACAGTTGGGTCTTATACATAATTGGTCGGAAGATATCATGAGTTACTTTATGCAATCACGGCTGTCCGGCATGGCCAAGGTTTGGCACTCATCTTTGCAAAGCTACGATTATTCATGGACTGAGTGGAAAGAACAACTTCTGGAAGCATTTCCGAGAACTGTTGATTATGTTGAACTACTAAAGGAGATGCTATATAAGAAAAAAAATCCTACAGATAGCATGATACAGTACTATTATAATAAAAATTCTCTACTGACACGACTAAATATTTTCGGAGAGGAAGCTGTAGCTTGCATTATTGACGGGTTACCAAATTATCTGCGGTCGTCTGCTCGCGCCGGAAACTACGCGACGCCTAGTGAACTGTTTTCGAAATTTTTATCGGCTATGGAAGACCAGAAGTTGAGACCATCACTCATGCGTGCCCAGAATCAGAAGAGTTCAGATGTGGGGACGGACTTGACTATGAAAGATACTAAAAGACCGCTGACATGTTACCTATGTAAGGAAACTGGGCACATTGTGAGAAGATGTCCCAAGAACAACACTAAGTCGATTTGTATAACCTGTGTGCATTGCGGTAAGATCGGTCATCAGCCTGAAAAATGCTGGTTTAAACCTTCTACAACTGCTTCTACATCTGCCCCTGCGCCATCAGCGACTCCTGCTGATGGCCAAACTTCACTGAATCTACTAGGGAATCAGGTAAATGACATCTATTTTATGACAGTTAAAATAAATGGTACTCCTGCGCGTGCATATTTCGATTCAGGTGCTAGGATCAATGTAGTAAACACCAATTTTATTAACAAATTAAAATTGCCTCTTAATGCGTGTGAAGTAATTGTGGGTGGTTTTGGTGGAAACCCTGTTCCCGCCATAGGATCAGTAAATGTCACGGTGAATATTCAGGATATTGCTTTTGAAACCCAGTTAATCGCCACTAAGTGGCATATGGCCGGCATGGATGTAATACTAGGGCAACCAATCATAAATGATCCCAGTATTGAATTTCATATATGCGGAAACCAGATTACGATAAAGAGGAAGGAACAACCAGCCTACGACGTTCTGAATATTGATACGGTGGAACAGGAATTTACAAAACTAAAAATAAACATCAAAACAGACATTGTGGTGCCACCAGGTAATGTGATGTTAGTGGAGGTAACGACGGATGCTCCTGCAGAGAATATCATTTATGTAGAATCCTCCAGACGGTCTTATAGAGATATAGATTATGCCATACCTGCGTGTATACTACAAGGAAGTCAAGGGTTTCTGGAACTGACAAATTCTTCTCAGTTTCCTCTACTATTATCCGAAGGCGAACTCTTGACAAGGGGTTTGAACTGTGCCGAAGTAGATCAAACCCCAATGAATGCCATCGATTTGGAGACAGAAAACATTATGTCCATAGATTTCAGCAAAATTAGATGCGGTATTAGTGACGATCAAACTAAACAAAGACTATTCTCTCTCTTAGCGGAATATCCTGACTGTTTTTCTTTAAACACTGAAGAATTAGGTTGCACCGACAAAATGGAAATGTGTATAGAGCTAGATAAGGACAAACCGGTTTGTTATCGACCTTATAGATTGTCATTACCAGAGAAAGCTATTGTAAGAGAAAAGGTTGATGACCTTTTGAAGAACAAAATCATACAAGAGTCTACATCAGCATATTCAAGCCCCATAATATTAGTAAAGAAGAAAGGAGGAGACTATAGGTTGTGCGTGGACTTCAGAAAACTGAATAGTCAAACTGTTAAGGATAAGTATCCCCTTCCGATAATAGAGGATCAAGTGGAGAAGCTAGCGGGTAAGAAATTCTTTACAAGCCTTGATCTGTCACAGGGATTTTACCAAATTCCAATGAGTAAGACTTCTATTCACAAGACGGGGTTTGTAACACCGGAGGGGCATTACGAATTTCTTCGTATGCCGTTCGGTCTTGCAAATTCGCCATGTGTATTTCAACGACTTATGGATAAAATTCTGGGTGCTCTAAGATTTGACCAAGTACTGCCGTATATTGACGATCTTTTGATTCCTACAACCACGGCCGAAGAAGGGCTTCAAACTCTACGAACTGTACTTGAAATTCTTCGAGACGCAAAATTAACATTAAATATTGATAAATGTACATTTCTACAAACTAATATTGAGTATTTAGGTTATGAGATCAGCGAGACGGGCATAAGGCCGGGACAGAAGAAGATTGATGCAGTTACAAAATACAAGGAACCAAGTAACGTTCACGAATTGCGAATGTTTCTCGGACTCACAGGATACTTCCGCAAGTTCGTAAATAATTACGCTACAGTCACCCATGATCTTAACCGATTGCTTAAGAAGGACTGCCTATGGGAATGGGGAAAAAGTCAGCAAGTCGCTTTCGATGAGCTGAAGCATATTCTGACGGAAAGGCCAACGTTGTCTTTATATGACCCAAAAGCTGAAACTGAGGTGCATACAGATGCTTCTAGTAAAGGAATTGCAGGTATTTTACTTCAAAGACATGATGACATGCTCAGGCCGGTAGCTTACTTTAGTCGCAAGACTAGTAGAGAAGAAGCTCTCTACCATTCATTCGAACTGGAGACTCTGGCTGTCGTAGAATCGTTAAGAAGATTTCGTGTTTATCTTGCGGGTATAGAATTTAAGGTGGTGACTGACTGTGCTGCTGTTAGGCAGACCTTTGAAAAAAAGGACCTACTACCCAGAGTAGCTAGGTGGTGGTTGAGTATTCAGGAATATAATATGACCGTTATACATAAGCCAGGGACGACACATAAACATGTAGATGCTTTGAGCAGAACGCCGGTTGAAACTTCAACGACAGTACATGTACTTGATCTGCTAGACTGGGTAGTTTGCTTACAAACCCAGGATGAGAACATCCGTATCATCAAAGCAAAGTTAGAGGACAACACTGCAGATACAGAAATTACTAATAATTATTGTTTACAGAATAACAAAATTTTTAGGAAAATTAAGGGAGGCCACTTAAGATTAGCAGTACCAAAGGCTGCTCGATGGAATGTTATGCGCAAATATCACGATGATATAGGGCATCCCGGATTCAAACGTTGTGAGGCCATTATTAAGGAAAATTGCTGGTTCCCAAGGATGACTAGGTTTATTCGAAAATATGTGGATGCATGTATAGATTGTCTGTATAAGAGAGGACAATACGGTAAACAGGAAGGGAGTCTTCATCCCATAGAGAAAGTAGCAGAACCTCTTCATACGCTTCATGTAGATCACTTGGGACCTTTTTGCAAAAGCGGCGAGGGCCATTCGTATTTATTAGTGGCTGTTGACTCTTACACCAAGTTCGTTTGGGCAAAACCAACGAAGACCACAAAATCGATCGAAGTTGAGAAAAAATTGGACGAGATTTTTAGTTATTTCGGATACCCTACGAGGATTGTATCCGATAGTGGTGCTGCATTCACAAGTAAACGATTTAAGCAGTTCTGTGGGAAAAATCAAATAAAACATGTAGTGAACGCTATAGCATCACCGAGGTCGAATGGTCAAGTCGAACGTTTTAACAGAACATTATTGGAGGCAATTAATAAAAGCACTATAGAGGAACGACAATGGGATAAATGCCTGAATAAGGTAGTCTGGGGCATTAATAACACCGTAAATTCATCAACCGGTTACCCAGCGTACCGGCTGATGTTCGAGGCTAGTCGCACAAGATTTCAAGGAATGTCATCCAATAATTATGACAACCAGCAAGAAGCTTGTTCGACTAAAGCGAAGGCCAAGGAAAACATAGAAAAGGTGTCAGGACGAATGAAAAAACGATTTGATGAGAAAAGAAGGAAACCAACTGCTTACAAAACTGGAGATCTTGTCTTGTGGAAAGGAGCTCAAGCCAGAAACAAAGACGCAGTAAGAAAACTTAAAGAAAAATACAGCGGCCCCTATAAAATTAAAAAACCTATAGGAAATGACAGATATATTATTGAATCAATAAAAGGGTTGAAGGGATACAAGAAATACCAAGCGACTGTCGCTTCAGACGCCTTAAGAAAATTTGTTGAGATAGAAGAAAGCAGTAGTGATGCAAATGAATCACAAGTAGACAGTACAGAAGAACTTATAGATCTGTTGGAAGGATAATGGAATCAGGTAGCAATATTATATAAATAAATAAAGGTTATTAATACATAAACATAAGAATGACGAATACTAACCTAAAGGGGAAAGTAGTAATGGGCCGTCTAGTTCCGACGATGAAAAATGGACGACGTGGCCGTCTGGTCCCGACGATGAAAAAATGGACGACGTGGCCGTCTGGTCCCGACGATGAAAAAATGGACGAAGCGGCCGTCTGGTCCCGACGATGAAAAATGGACGATGCGGCCGTCTGGTCCTGACGATGAAAAATGGACGACGCGGCCGTCTGGTCCTGACGATGAAAAAATGGACGATGTGGCCGTCTGATTTAGACGATGGAAATATGGATGATCTATGGATGAAATAAATATTATTCTATTCTATCGGGCTGTCTGGTACAGCAAGACGATGGAAAAAAAAAGAGCGAATATAGATTTTTTTTTAATTTAAAGAGTAACTTAATAACGAATTGAATGTCTTTACAATAAGTCACCGTGGTTAAGCAAAACACTCGGTACACTGATTTACTCTCCTTGCAAATGTAGCTTATCATGATAACTATCACGATACCAAAAATAAAATCGTTTTTAAGAACTTATCTACAATAGTCAAAGTTAAAATATTATATTGAAAATTTAACACAAGGATTACCTAATTCGTTAAAAGGTTAAAACATGTTATTATATCGTATTCAATTATATTTCAGAGACCTCCTGCAAACCGGACCAGTCGACCAATGGCTACGAGGGCCATCGAGCACAAATGAGGCATCGAGTTAACATGAGAACTTGTATAATTTAATTGTTAATTACCCAGTATTTTAATTAATCTCTAATTTGCGTGGTATCAAATTATGCCAGGATGGACGAGCTGTTATAATCATATTGATAGACTTAGGAAATCAATCATGTTTTGGGTTAAAGTAATTATTTTGTTGGTATCTTACTGGTCACTTCCGCTTGATTTTAATGCATTCACTGTCATGGTGGTAGTATTGCCACTTCCGGTTATTACATAGATTAAATATGATTGTGATTAAATAAATAGCTCACTGTTCAGATGTTCATATAAAAATGTACAATTAACTTTAGTTTGGCTTAATTATTTTTGCATACATAAGTTACAACAAATATTGCTTGCAACAACAATGCAATGTTTGTTCCGGTTCCGCTTAAAATATCCAAAATTGTTACAAGTACGATTATTAAATACAGAGAAAGTCTGTAAAATAATATTAAATTATGCCTTTAATTGTAGACCTGGTTATAAAATTTATATGTTAATAATAAGTTGGATAGCTTTCCGTAACACTAACACAACACGATGACTTCCGGCGAGATATTTTCGCGGTAATGGCGCCACCAGCACATGCGGGGGAAAAACTGCGTGGATAGCTGCCGGGCTTGGTGGCGGGCATTCTGGATCCAGCCGTCGAAGTGAAAACACGAAGAAGTACCTACCTACCTATTGTGTTGTGTGTGATAGTGTTGTGATAGTGTTGTGATAGTGTTGCGGCCAGCGGGAGCCCTAAATCAGCTAAGTACTTAACTTGTTTCTAAACGCTGTGTACTACTAGTCATAAACTATTAATTGACATTATACGAAGCCTTCTATTTAACGGGAGTGCACGATTGTCAGGTCGATCAGATTGTCAACAATTACGTTCGTACAATATCATTGGAATTTCGATTAGCAAATGCCTACCTACATATGTTTTTCTGAATTACATTTTAGTGTTAATTTACCAAAGTAAATTGAATGATTGGTAATATAAATAAATAGGCATCAGTGTGGATTGTATTTTCATTTCTCTCACCCTATTCTTTTATATACATGATAGGAAACTCGAACGTAGGTACAGTATAATAGTAGGTACAATAGTGGGGGTGACCTGTGCCCATCAATCATAATGAGCGCGGCTTATTAGATAATGAGCTTATCGGGTCTAGCCATAACCATAATTACATTTGATAGTTTCCCGCGAGAACAAATAACTTACCACGGGAAATTTGGTACATGATTAAGTAAAAGTATTGCCTTACATACTGCGGATGTATTTCTAGATTCAGTTCGGTAGTTTCAGAGATATTACGAACATACATATTCACATGCTATTTTATAGTATAACCTGCAAGTAGAAGTACACATAAGGGTAATTTGGTGCCAGAGGATAGCAACTATAAATTTCTACTTATAGGAAACATAATTATAACCACAATATTTTAACAATTGACCACACAATATGCCATACGTGTACTGATAATTAGAAACAGGGCAAAATTTTCATACAATCGAGGTCACTTTGAAGCCATGGTTCTCCGTGAAGGATTGATCGGGGCGTGATCTGATGACGGCCATCGAGAGAGTAGATGGAGGACTTTTAGATGACTATAGATATCCAACTGATCAAATCAGCCGTTTGGGAGCAGCATCGTCATGATTCCGTAACTTTAAGATTCTCATACCTTTTTTTTTTTTGTTTTTCTTCTGTTTTTTTTACATGACAATGCTGCTCCCAAACGGCTGATCTGATCAGTTGGATATCTATAGCGATCTGAAAGTCCTCCATGTACTCTCTCGATGACCGTCATCAGATCACGCCCCGATCAATCCTTCACGAAGAACCATGGCTTCAAAGTGACCTCGATTGTGTGAAAATGTTGCCCCGTTTCTAATTATCCGTCCGCCTATGTATGTTCCCACGGCGACGACCGACGGGGCGGGCGGCCGGCCGTCTCTCTTCGGGGTGCGGTTGCATCGATGGCCGCAATAACGTTCGATTATACAGACAGTGTAACACCGTGGCACAGGGTGCATGCCGCGGCCCGACCGTTATGTATGAGCACGCGTATTGTTGTTGGTGTTGTGAGGCGGCGGGAATCGTTCGTCAAATGTGGAAATAACATAACAGATATTCGGTGCGGGGCGCGCGGAGCGGGGAGCGGGGAGAAACTGAAGCGTCATGAATACGGTATCAGGCAGGGCGCGGGCACCGGGGCGCGGGCGCCGGGGCGCGGGCGCCGGGGCGCGGGCGCCGGGGTGCGAGATGCTGCGACGCGGGGCGACGACGGGGCGACGGACCACTTGAAGAGATGTTATCCACTGTAAAAAACACCACGCGCGGGCCGAGTGTTGCATAGTTAATCTCAGCAAACATGTTGCTGAGATTAACTATGCAACACCTGGAGCTCTATTTACGACGACTCTACTCATTTTTCTTCGACATCTGATACAAATTCAAAAAAGCTTATCTCCTACTGGTAGGGATACCTTGGAAGGTATAGGTGTTAACTTCTTTTACGAAAGTACGTAGTGAGTGTAGCTGATGGAGATGAGTAGGTACGTGTCGTGCGGGCGTGCGGGCGTGCGGGCGGGCGGGCTGGGGTAAAGGTCACCACACCACGTAAATATCTTGTCCGCCGCCCGCTGCCCGCCGCCGCCCGCCGCCGCCTGCCGCCGCCGCCTGCCGCCGCCGCCTGCCGCCGCCGCCGCCGCCCGCCGCCTCTCGCCGCCGCCGCCCGTTATTTTCAGACAACAAACCTTCATATTTGTGACATTCAAAAGAAAGTTGACATTGAAAATGTCTATCAAATCCTTTTCGGCCCATACGCTATTTTCGCTATATCTCCGAGGATTATTGAAATATCGCCGTGGAACGAGTGTCCCCAGGTTCAGAATTTAATTGTGGATCCGATAGTGAAGGGATTTTGAAAATTGGTTGGATAGTTTTTGAGAAAATTTGAAAATTGAAAAAAAAAATCGGAAATTTATTTTTATCTTTTTTAGTAAGTAATTAATTAAAAAACTACTATTACATATATCGAAAAAATGAGGAAAACGCATCTCCGTAAATAGATTGCGCGTCGATTGAGACCTCTCCGAGTGAAATTGGTTAATAATTGTGTCCTGTACCATGGAACTAATATGTACTACGTACAATTGGAATGTGCATATCTGTAAGAGTGCTTTTCATTACTCATACATACTCTGAAAGTAGGTCTGAAGTTGCCTGAGGAGCGGGTTGAAAGTAATACATTTCAGCCCTAGGGAGAATCGCTTTCAACTGACAGCTGTCAAATTATATAAAATTTGTACATTACTGCAGCGGCCCGCAACAGACGCATTGTCGGATGAACGTGTGAATGTGGGCCGAGGCGAAGCCGAGGCACACATACGTAAATCCTTCAATGCCTGGTTGAGGCCAAGGCTTGTATAGTACTTTTCTCAAATAATGCGCGGAAATTTAAAAAATATCAAGTTTTATTAAAATTTCTAACTGTCTGATCTGAACGATCACTACTAGCTAGGGTTGTAATTTTTTTTATATTATGTTCAGCTAGATCTCGTCGAGCCCTTTCATTTGAGTACTATGAACATGGGTCTATTAGTTTCTAAAGAGAAATTATAGATCTCGTCAAGATCTTCATTTCGGATGACAGCTGTCAAACTTAAAACCGCTGTAACTCGGAAACTAGTGTTCCTAGACTACTCGTTTCTAAAGAGGAATGATAGATCTCGTCGAGATCGTCATTTCGAATGACAGCTGTCAAACTTAAAACCGCTGTATCTCGGAAACTAGTGATCCTAGACTACTAGAAGAAAGAAAGAAAGAAAGAAATATGTTTATTTACTGCCTTACGGCAAGGCACACACAATACACATAAATACACAAACAAATAGATAGGCACTTTAAAACATAAGAAATACAAATAAACGATAAAACAGAACAAAAATATAAAACGTAGGTAACTAATAAAACCTACATGAATCATGTGAGCCTGTACCGCGGCAGTAAAAGGGCAACGGCTCAGCATATGCCTAGCCCAAAGGGACTAGGCGCTGATTTTCAGCCGCACCCGGTGCGGGCGAGTTTGTCACCGAGTGCCAAACATATACAATAAAATAAAAGATAAATAAATAAATAATTATGATGCTAATTAAATTTTATATTAATGCTATTTTGATCTTAATTAACCAAAAAATAAACAGTTTTGTTGATTTTATAAAAAAAATAAATAAATAAACAGATTTTACCAAGTGATGCAAGCATATAGGTATATAGGTACTAGGAATTTTAATATATATTATGTATAAATGTAAGCTTATAACAGTAAGTATAAAATAAAAGGAGATAACTACTTAGAATAAAGTGAAAAACAAAAAATAAATAATAAAAATAGATTATTTATGTACGTAAGTAAGTAAGTAGGACAGTTTTCACTACCTAGCCTTTCAGTGCCTGTTGTTCCAGCAACCACTTCCTGCAATGCAGTTTAACTGAGGCTTTAGAAAGTGGTTGGTTCAGTGGCGGTGGGAGATTATTCCAGCATTTCGTGGCCTGGTAGCGAAAACTGCCCTCAAAAGCTCTGGTCTTGTGGTAGGGCATGCTCAATATAAAACAGTTTGCCCTGCGAGAGTTATACGATTTACTGAATTCAGACCATTTCAGTTTCTCATGCAGGTATTTTGGTTTCCTATATTTGACTATGTTATGAACTAGGCCAGCGAGGTGTAAGGTTCTCCGAGATTCCATGTTTAACAAACCAAATTTGTTAAGATACTGTGTGATGTGACTCCGAGGTGGTATTTTAAAACAATATCTAATGCACGCATTCTGTACCCTCTGGATGATGCGCTTCGTGCGAGCCAGCAGACATGGACCGGTAACGATGTCACAATAATTTAACTTTGATAGAATTAAAGATTCACATAGCTGCTGTCTAATCTTTTCATTCAGTAAGTGACGGATTTTATACAAAATTTTTAACCGGAAGAAACAATTTTTGGCAACATTCAATATATGAGTGTCAAATCGAAGTCGATTATCCATCAGTACACCCAGGTTTCGAGCTTCCGTAACATACTCCACTTTGTCTCCCGTAATCGAGATAATAGGAGCCTGTGATAATGTATTTTGAATTTGATTTTTGGATCCTAGTATCATAAATTTCGATTTATTCGGATTAAGCACTAAAGCATTCTGACTGGACCAAACTGCTATTCTGTCAAGATCAGAGTTAAGTTCATTGACACAATAAGTAATGTCTTTTTTTGGGTCTACGGACATATAAATCTGAACATCATCAGCGTATAGGTGGAACTTACAATTCTGTATGTGATTTGCCATATCCGCAGTGTACAAAATAAAAAGAAGTGGGCCAAGGATTGAACCCTGTGGCACTCCCCTACTTACCCCTCTAGCTGCTGACCAGACATGTCTACCATCGTCCTTCTGTATTTTAACTATCTGGGATCTGTTACTTAGATAGCTATCAAACCATCGGATAGTGGAATGGTCGAATCCATAATAAGCCATCTTAGATAGAAGAAGAGGTACACTTATGCTATCAAAAGCACGCGAAAAGTCCAATAAAACTAAAATTGTACTCATTCCACTGTCTTGTGCAACAAGTATATTGTCTATAACATCAAGAAGGGCGGTAGTGGTGCCAACACCCTTCCTAAAACCAGACTGAAATGACGGCAAAATGTTATTATCTTCAAGAAACTTAGCGAGTTGTAAATAGACAATCTTTTCTAGGACTTTAGATACATAAGGCAATATATTAATCGGCCTTAAATCCTTAAGATGTACCGGGTTTGAGAGCTTTGGTATTGGAGTTATAAGAGCTGTTTTCCAACAAGTGGGAAAATTAGAGGTACTGATCGACTTATTAATAATTGAAGTGATGAGAGACAAAGTGTGTGGCAAAGTTAGGAGAATCATATCCGAATTAATACTGTCTACACCTTGAGCATTTGATTTAATGGATAACAACGCTCTAGACACTGCTATATCACCTACTGGCATCAGTTTAAAAGGAGCACTATCTGAAAGTGAATGCATGCTATTAAACTCAAAAAACGATAACAATGAAAGCGAGATTTTGTCCGAACCCGGTACATCAAGGAAATGGCTGTTAATTATGTTAGGATTATTAAACTTAGGTGGTAGACAATTACTTTTGGTGTTGGTCAGAACGCTGCGCTTCACATTTTTCCACAGAGCCTTTGAGTCATGGATATTATTATTAATAGTTCGATCATAATATGCTCTCTTTTCATTGTTGATGGCTTCCTGAACCAACCCTTTTAGAGTTTTATAGTAAGTTTTGTGTGTATCTAACTTGGACAAACGATATCGATTTAGAGCTTTATCGCGCAGATTAATCATAAGTTTCAGATTGTCAGTCACCCAAGGTGTGGGCTTATCCCTGACAACCGATGACCTAAGAGGTGCATGTTTGTCAAATAACTTAAATATAATCGAATTGTAGGCAACAACCATGTCATTTACTGCAGAAATATTGTGAATTTCATTCAAATTAAAGTCAACTAAATCTTTATTAAACGCATCAATGTCAATGTCTTTGATAGGCCTATACATGATGTACTGTGGAGTAGGTTTTTCTTTTTTTACGTGAAGAGTTACCGTGACGATAGCATGTCCATTGATTCCCGATATATTAGACACATTGACATTTTTAACGGCGACATCTGTGCACACCAGATCGATGACGGTCGCGCTTGTAGCAGTGAAGTGGGTGGGCTCCGTGACAACCTGGGCGAGACCAGTACAGTGCAAGAAGTTATTGAGATGACCGTACTTACTGCTGGCAGTGTCAAGCTGGTCGATATTAAAATCCCCAAGAAGTACTATTTTGTCTAAATAAGAAAATGCTAAAATTGATTCTATAATCGATTCAAAAAATACATCTACAGGTACCCTTTCGGGGCGATATGCGGTACCGATCGCCATACGAAGGCCATTGACTGTAACCCTCAGCCACCACTGCTCCACTGTGGACGGAGGGTGGTCGAGCGCACGGGCTCGAACGCCGCGTCGGATATAGAAGGCGACGCCGCCGCCCCGGCCCTCGCACGTGTGCGCGGGCCGCGGGCGCATGCGGAACCTATAGCCCGGCACCACCGGGGCCAGCGCCTCGCACCCCTCCCGCAGCCACGACTCGTTGATGGCCAGTATATCTGGTGCATGGCGCTCCACGGCCATTATAAATTCACTGCCACTGGTATTAAGGGACTGTGCATTGTATAAACCAACTTTAAAAAAATTACTTTTAGGAGCCATCACATGTGAAATCTATGTATAAAATGTAAAACCTACTACCTAAAACCTACTATACTAGTTTGTAAAGAAGGATGATAGATCTCGTCGAGATCTTCCTTTCAGGTGACAGTTCGCAAAATTTGTTATATTCTTAAATTCGTTTTCAATGCCTCCGAAGATTGCGGGAACTGCAGGGTCTGTGGATTTTTTTACTAGTTGCCTACCTATCTATTTAATTTTAAATGTTTAAGTGTGCGCTTCAGTAACCCACATTATGCAACGAATTATACCTCCATGTACACTCGACAATGACACTACCGACAACACATCAGAAGCGCACAGTGGGCTGAAAATGAAGCTCCATAGACTTAGCGTCGCTCAAAAATCAAGTAAATACCTAATTTTGAAAAAAGAAATTAAAAGTTGAAAATGCCAATGTTCCGAGGGTTCCGAGGTTCATGCTTTTGTGAAAATATAGGATATATGATGCATTTTATGACACATGGAGTAATCTCTTAAGAAAGTTTAAGAATAATGAATGAAACCCAATAAACAGTTCAGTTCCATACAAAAATATTTAAAAGTTGAAAATGACAATGTTCCGAGGGCGTCCGTGATTCAAATTTTTGTGAAAATATAGGATACATGATGCATTTTATGACACATGCAGTAATCTCTTAAGAAAGTTTAAGAATAATGACTAAAATCCAATAAACTCCATACAAAAAAAAGAAATCTCAAATAACTTACTAAATAATAGCTTTATCAAAAAATGTTACATGACATTAAACATTGCTATTTAGTAGAGGAACACGATGGAGTTTCTTTTCCAAAATTAGGTACTTGATTTTTGAGCGACGCTAAGTCTATGGAGCTTCATTTTCAGCCCATTGTGCGGCGGCGGCGAGGCGGCGTGACGCGGAATACCCACCTAGTGGCATCTTGTTTATCGTGTGCGGGGGCGGCCCCCCAGCCCGCTGTCTAAACAAACACCCACCATAGCGAGTCGCCGGTGCACGGACCCCAGGCGGGCGTCACGTGCCCCGCGCCCGCCGCCCGCGCCTCCGCGCCGCCCCGGCTTGTTCGAGCTTCCAAGTCAACGCCATCACATAGGTACCTACTTCCGATGAACCATCCACATAGGTACCTACCTTACGTATGTACGTACTAATAAGTTAGTTTGTGCGGAACCCTTAACTGCTCGCACTTTTTTGCCACTACTAACCTACTAGGTATATTAGGTATGTATTTGTCTTTATTATCCAATAAAAATATCAAGATCTCAATAGTGAATCATACAACCTGCGGGGGTGGGGGGGAGGAGAGGCCGGACAGAACACATGTATAATTATATCGTGATCCTCTTCGTATTTGTTCACGCCGGGGCGTGGGGGGCGCATGTACCCATACATATATATAATAATAATAATGTTTTGGACAAATTAACACACGGCTGTTTAGTCCCAACTAAGCCGAAGCTTGCACATGGGTACTCGACAACTGATAAACATACTTAAATACTTTTAAATAAATACTTAAATACATACAAACACTATCCAACTGCAGCGAGGTGTGAGGCAGGGAGATGTCATATCTCCGAAACTGTTCACCGCTGCACTGGAAGACGTCTTCAAGCTTCTGGACTGGAACGGACTGGGCATCAACATCAACGGCGAGTATGTCACTCATCTTAGATTTGCCGATGATATCGTGGTCATGGCTGAGACCCTGGAGGACCTCGGCACAATGCTCAATGGCCTCAGTAGAGTCTCTCAACAAGTGGGTCTAAAAATGAACATGGACAAGACGAAAATCATGTCGAACTCCCGTGTTGTACCCACTCCTCTGAAGGTTGGAGACTCTACGCTCGAAGTTGTAGACGATTATATATACCTGGGACAAACGGTCCAGTTAGGTAGGTCCAACTTCGAGAAAGAGGTCAATCGTCGAATCCAACTCGGCTGGGCAGCGTTCAGGAAGCTACGCAACATCTTCTCGTCCCAAATACCGCAGTGTCTCAAGACGAAAGTCTTCGACCAGTGTGTGTTGCCAGTGATGACATATGGTACCGAGACGTGGTCGCTCACTATGGGCCTCATAAGAAGGCTCAAGGTCACCCAGAGGGCAATGGAGAGAGCTATGCTCGGAGTTTCCCTGCGAGATCGAATCAGAAATGAGGAGATCCGCAGGAGAACCAAGGTCACCGACATAGCTCAAAGAATTGCGAAGCTGAAGTGGCAGTGGGCTGGGCACATCGCTCGTAGAACTGACGGCCGTTGGGGCAGAAAGGTTCTCGAGTGGCGACCACGTGTCGGAAGACGCAGCGTAGGCCTCCCACAAGGTGGACCGACGATCTGGTGAAGGTCGCGGGACCCAGCTGGATGAGGTTAGCGCGGGACCGGTCGTCGTGGAGATCCTTGGGGGAGGCCTTTGTCCAGCAGTGGACGTCTACAGGCTGATATGATGATGATGATGATGATACAAACACCCAGAATCTGAAAACCAACTGTTATGCTCATCACACAAATGTTGGTCCCGGGTGGGAATCGAACCCACAACCTTTAGCGCAGTAGGCAGGGTTACTACCACTACGCCAACAGGCCAGTCAAAATATGTATATGTATACATACCTCGGTACGTAGGTACAATTTGAATTTACCGTTACAATTCCTCTTTTGTGTACACGCCTTGAGTTGGGGGGGGGCCGTGACCTCCCCTGGGAGCCCCTGACAAACGACTTCGTTGGAAATAAAACGCAACATTAGTTCGTAAATTTGAACTATGTATTTATTTATATATACATTATTTATAGGTATAGCGTTCCATAACTGAACTGGAATTGAGGGACGGGACGTTCATCAAAAATATCGTAATATCATACGGGAGTAGTTACAGTCCGACGGCACCGGTCGGCACCGGTCGGCACCGGCCGGCGGACCCCCGGCGCGCGTGCGCACATTACATACATAGGTACTACTGTTACGAGTGAATTTGTCTAACTATAACTAATAATTACAGCTAGAGGCGGCCGGGGGCGGGCGCGGGGCTGAGGGGGGAGGAGGGGGGGGGGAGCGTCGTCTCACAAATTAATGGCACTTGAAATCACAACAAACCATTCGTCCACAGACCGACGTGACGATACAACGTGACGAGAACAGACAACGAACGGGCCCCGGCGGGCGGCGGCGGGGAGGGGCGGCGCTCCGGCGGGCGTCACACGGTGGTCTCGCGGTCCACGTGGATGTACTCGACGGAGCGCTCGCGGTGTCAGGAGCCGGTGGAGGCGCGCGACGCGTCGTACAGCAGCTCCTCGGTGAGCCGCCGGCCCGCCGCCAGCGCGCCCAGCAGCCGCTTGTCGGCGCGCCGGGCGCGCGCGCGCCGCGCCCACAGCGCACCCGCCGCCACCGCCAGCGCCAGCGCCGCGCACGCCGCGCCCGCCGCGCCCGCCGCGCCGCGCCAGCGCGCCGCCAGCGCCGCCAGCAGCCGCGCGCCCGCGCCGCAGCGCGCGCCGCCCGCCTCGTCCGCGCCGCCCGGGCAGTCCGCCGCGCCGTCGCACCACAGCGCCGCCGGCATGCACGCGCCCAGCGCCTCGCACGCCGCACCGCAGCCCGCCGTCGCGTTCTCCGCGCCCGCCGCGCCCGCCTCGCCCGCGCGCCACACCTCCATCCACGCGAGCCGCGCGGCGCCCGGCTCGCGCGCCGCCCACACCACCAGCAGCGCGGCGCCGCGCGGCACGCCGCCCGCGCCCGCGCCCGCGCCCGCCTCGCCGCGCGCCGCCCACTCCGCGCTGAACACGTGCACGGCGCGCGCGCCCTCGCCCGCCTCCTCGGCCGCGCCGCTCGGGCAGATCGCCTTCACCAGCCTATCGAAGAGCACATAACATACTACACCACTGCCGCCGCTGACTGGCCGCGCGGGCGCGCGCGAGGCGCAGGCGGCGGCGAGGAGAGCCCACTCACCGCGAGGAGTGCGCGTCGTACACGAGCACGCGGTTGAGCGTGTGGCAGGGCGGCGGCGCGTCGGCGGCGGCGGCGGCGGCGGCGGCGGGCGCGGCGGCGGGGGGCGCGGGCGGCAGCTCCTCGCCCCACACGCGCAGGAACACGGAGCGGTTGCCGCGCGCCGACAACAGGAACGGCGTCTCGCCGCACTCCGACGCTCTGTTGTCGCTGCGCACCCGACACATGGACTACTCACCAACTATAATGAGTCACTCCGCGTCTCCCGCTTCCCCCCACGTCGCCCCGCCGTGACAGGTACAGAGTGCAAAAACGATTGACAAAGTATTCAGCGAAAGTATAGGAATAAATTAGTATTTATTTATATTTTCAATAAAAAATAAAACATTGTGTAAGAAGCAGTTAGATACTTAAACAAATCTTCATCTTTATCATCATTTGTTAACGGCACGACGTCACTTATGCCCGACCTCTCACATTTATGCGAACGGTACCGTCGCGCAAGGACGAGAGCGGGCGGGCGAGGTGGGGAAGCGGGAGGCGGAGGTAGGCCAAGGCCAAGTGACTCGTTTCAGTTGTCGGGTACTACACACGCACGCACGCACGCACGCACGCACGCACAACTTGGTAGGAATGTAGAGCTGGTGATTCTATGCACGATGGGCGTGCACGGTACTCACTCGTACGGGTAGACGAGGTGCAGGTGGTGTCCGGGCGCGCGCAGACGGCGCTGCGCCGCGCAGCCCGCGGGCCCCGCGGCGGCCGCCCACGCGCCGCGGAAGTGCACGTGCCGGTGGTCCTCGCGCGCGAGCAGCTCGCCGCCCGCCAGCTCCAGCTCCAGCGCGCCGCCCGCCGCCGCCGCCGCTAGCGGCGCGCTGCCGTTGTCGCACACGCACGCCAGCGGCACCTGCGCCAGCCACCACACTCCGTCAGCCGACTGCTGCGTGCTGCCGCTGGTCGCGCGCCCCCGCCGCCCGACACTCACCCTGTAGCCGGGCCACGGCGAGTCGTATATCCAGAGGTGCGGCACGCGCAGCAGCGCCTCGTCCTCGTCCTCGTGCTGGTCGGCGTCGTAGTCGGGCGCGGCGTCGCGGCGCACGCGCGCCGCCGCCGGCCCGTCGGGCGCGGCCGCGGGCGCGTCCGGCGGCGCGGCCAGCGGCACGCACGCCGCGCGGCCCGTGCGCGCGTCCAGCCGCGTGGCGCAGCGCGGCGCGCGCCCGAACGCCGCGCCCTCCAGCCGCAGCTCGACGCGCGCGCCCCCCGCCCCCGCCTGCAGCCGGTACACGCAGCGCAGCCGCCGCGCGCCGCCGCGCCCGAACCACATGGCGTTGCGCGGCGACGAGAACTCCCCGGGCGCCGTCAGCAGGCGCGCGCACTGCGGCGGGTGCGCGCGCGGGCGGGCGCGCGGCCGCGCGGGCGGCGGGAGCGGCGCGCCCTCCAGCCGCGCGTCCACGAACTCGTAGTGCAGCGCGAAGGCGAGCGGGTGCGTGGCCGTGCCGGGCGCCGAGCGCGCCGCCAGCGAGAGCAGCGCCGCGCTCGACACGTACCTGCGCACGCGCACTCGTGTCAACGTATGCTCACTCCGATTGTAAAGAAAGTTCGTCGGCGGTACGTACCCGTCGGGCGGCGCGCACGGGCGGGGCGCGCGCGTCGCGTTGGCGAGCGCGGCGCGCGCGCACAGCGCGGGCGCCGCGTCGCAGTAGCGCCCCATCAGCCGCGCGTCCTCCGCCGCGCCCCCGCCCCCGCCGCCGCCGTCCCATATGCGCAGCTCCACGGCGCAGGGCCCGGCGGCCGCGGGCGGGGGGGGCGCGGCGCTGGCGGCGCGCGGGGCCGCCGCCGCGCCCCCCCCGCCGCCCGCCGGCTCCTCGTCCCGCTCGCCGCTGTCCCCGCGGCGACCCTCCACCAGCGAGTACTGCGTGAAGCTCGAGAAGTAGATCCACACCACGTCCCCTGTCGACATGACGCTCGCGTGTAACGACACCCGGGAGGCGGGGCGCGGGGCGGGGGCGGGTTGGGGGAGGGCTCACCGGGGCGGCCGTGGAAGGTCCAGGTGCAGGTGGTGTCGGGCGGCAGCGTGTGCGCGGGCGCGTGCAGGCGGCCGCGGCGGCCGCGGCCCGGCGCCGGCGCGCCCGCCGCCGCGCCGCCCTCGCTCTCCTCCTCCGACGAGGACGCCTTCACGTGGAACTCGCAGCGTCGCGCCTCCCTGCGGCACACGGTAGGGTCGGGGGCTGCGCCGGCGGGGCACGGTGCGGGGGTGCGGGGCGGGCACTCACCTGGCGTAGTCGAGCGAGTCGGAGTCGGCGAAGATGACGTCGACGTCGAGCTCGAAGCCGCGCAGCGGGGCGGCGGGCGGCGCGGGCCGCGGCGGCGCGCTGTACGGCGACGAGTGGAAGGCGACCAGCATGTCGGGCCCGCGCGCCGTCACGCGCGGCAGCCAGTCCCCGCCGCAGTACTCCACCAGCACGGGGTCGTCGGTGCTGGCGCCGTCGTACACGATCAGCCGGTCGCGCTCGCCCGTGCACTCGCGCCACGCGCGCACCGCGCGACCAGTCTTGTTCAGGCTGCGCACACACACACACGCACCATGTACCACGCGTCACAGTGGGCCGGGCAGGGGTGAGGGGGACGGACACACACACACACACACCTCGCCATCGATATGGAGCGCTTGATCTGCATCTTGTGCGAGTACTCCTGGCGCACGGAGATCATGGCGTGCTTGCACGTGGGCACGTCCTTCTGCCGCACGCTCCAGTAGCACGTCACGTTCCTGCGCACGCACACACGCACGGTTAGCTGGCGGGGGGCGGGGGGCGGGGGGCGGTGGGCGGGCAGCGCGGGGCCGCGCGGGTGGGCGCACCTGGGGTACATGCCGGGGTAGTTGGGGCTCTGCAGGCGGCACGGCTTGCGGTGGCACTCCTCGTAGGTGCGCGTGCAGTACGTGCCCGGCGACACCGCGCCGCGCTCCAGCGGCGCGCCCGCCGCGCCGAACCTGCGCACACACACGCGCGCGCGCGCGCACGTCACACCAGCGCGACGTGCGCCGCGCGAGCGGGAGGACATGTCTACATGTTCCCTGGCAATACTTTTCGAAATAAGGAGTGAAAACTACAATAACTAGTTGTCTGGTCGCGCGCGCATTCGTCCGGTAAGAGTGTGGGGAGAGTCACCTGACTACGGCGTCGCGCTGCGCGAGGAACTTGTACCGGAGGCGGAAGCCGAAGGGCTCGCCGAGGCGCGCGCGGAACAGCTTGACGGAGACGGTGACGGTGGTGGTCTCGCTGTAGTAGAGCGCGGCGCCGTCGGCCGCGCCGCACCACGAGCCGCCCGTGAAGGGCCGCCCCAGCTCGGACACCTGCATGTACCCGTCGGGGCAGCCGTCCAGCGCGCCCGCCTCGTAGCGCCCCACGCGGAACTCCTCGAAGGCCAGCTGCACCAGGTCCCCGTGCGCGCCGCCGCCCGCCGTGAACGTCAGGTGGCACAGGAAGGGCACGCGCGGCGCCTCGCGCACCGCCAGCGCGTACGCGCGCCCCGCGCGCCCGTAGTACGTGCGGTTGCACACCGAGCACTGCGCCGGCTCGTCGCTGCCGTCCGCGCACTGCGCGCGCCCGTCGCAGTACGCGTCCAGCCGCACGCAGCCGCCGTCGCGGCACGCCCACTCGGCCACGCCGCACGCGCCCCCGCCGCCGGCCGCCGCCGCCGCCGCGGCCGCCGCCAGCGCCAGCGCCAGCAGCGCCGCGCGCGCCGCGCGCATGCCGCCGCGTCACCGCGCGCCGCCCCGCGCGCCCGCGCCCGCGCCCGCCGCGGCCCTGCGCCCACGATGTGAACCAGCTGAGCCCGGCTTGCAAACTTCATTGGTGACAAACTTGTGGACATTGATTTATTTAATGTATCGTTACCTTCTTTCAAGTAAGTAAGGTTTATGTTAATTAATAGTTAACCTAACCCTGTTAGGATTCCGTTCTCGAGCTTGGCTCGCCAACGAATACCTATTGCTACGCCGTCTGTCCGTGTATATTTATGAATGTAATGCATGTATGTATAATATCTTGATCATTATATATAATATTATTCATTCTTCTTTTATTAGATTACTAGCTGTTGCCCGCGACTTCGTCCGCGTGGATTTTGGAAGTAGGTACCTATCTCTGCTATGTACAGACATACATCGTCTAGTTATAATTTTCCAATGGTAAAATGGATCATTCTAAGTATATATTATTCACCATAATTCAAGGTATACCATACCTTCAGGAACAAACTATGAACACCGTATCCAATTTGGTGAAGACAGATAAAAATTTAAAAAATTGTTGTTTTCACTTCCATTGCTCATAAGACTTCTCATATCAATTTTTACTAGTAGTTCCGTGAGAACAGTAGACCTCGCCAGCCCTTATAAACCAAACCTAAAAGAAACCAACAAAAGTCAACTTTGGAAACAGAAAAAGTACCTGCTAAAGTGACAAAAATTAGCACTTTAAAGCTTAATATTTCACAAACGGATCCCTGAATCGAAAAATGTTTATCACACACCCGCGATATTTTTGAAAGACCCATCCAACGATACCCCACACCATGGATATCACGCGGAAAAAAATAATTTTCCATTTTACGTATGCAGTTCTATGAACATAATTTATTTTTTCAACTTTCTTAAGTCGATCCACTATTACTCAAAAACTAATAGAACCTACTTAGCCGTAATAGTTTTCCTTGTAACTACGTTATATATGCTACTGCCATGAATTTTTTCACATTTCCAGAAGCAACCGTTTAGCTGGCAGGGGGGGGGGACACGTGACTCTAACAAAAATTACCGCTTTAAAGCTTAATATTTCGCCAACGGATCCCTAAATCGAAAAAATGGTATTCACACACCAGCAATATTTTTGAAAGACCTATCCAACGATATCCCACACTATGGGATTCACAAGAAAAAAAAAGTTCACTCCCACTTTGCGAGTATGGTAGGTACTCTAAAAAAAATGTATTTCAAAATTTTATTCTACTCATTTTGTAGGTTTAATTAATTTATACATATGCCAAATTTTCGTCAAAATCGGTTGAAAAATGCGACCTGTAGAGAATTACAGACAGACAGACAGACAGACAGACAGCCGGACAAGAGCATTTTTGGCCAGTCTCGAAACGTAGACGCTTCGCTCGCTTCGCTCGCTCGGTCAATTATACGTGTGTATTTTTTAACTAATACAGTATGGGCAAAACCAAAACCATAGGAGATACAGGGAAACTGTCTTAGGAACCTTTAGGTATTTTTTCGTGATAACAATTTTGACATAGTAATCGGAGCAGCTGGAGTTCAGGTGGCATGCATGAATAAGTAGTAAGTTCCTAAGTACATTGCACAGTCTGTTTTATAAGAAAACATTTTATTAAATTTGACTAACTTCTGCTGCTCAGATTTTTTTCTTCCGATATAATGAAGTGATCCCTACATGAAACTGAGTCGAACCGCATTAAAAAAAAATTGTGCAAATTGTCTCATTTTTATGGACAACACACGCTTGACCAAAAAATTTCTATGTCATAAGACACTTTCCCTGCATCTCCTATGGTTTCGGACTTGCCTATACTGTCCCAGTTAAAAAAAACACTGATATCTCCTATGTGTATGACATCGTCTTGTTACGTTAAATGATTTATCTGTAAATGACGATAACTTTTTTCGCTGTCATCCGATTTCAATGAAACAAAGCCTATAAGTTGCTCCAGGCTGTGCTTAATCTACCTGTGAAAACCGCAAGAAAATCCGTTTAGTGGTTTCGGAGATTAGCGATTACAGACAGACAGAAAGGCAGACAGACAGAAAGACAAAAAAATTAAAAAAAACTTTTTTGTGTTCTGTTACTCTTTTTTTATCGCCCACACTCATTTTTTTTAAAATTTGTTCAAAGTACAGACACACGATTTCTACTCCTTTATTATAAGTATAGATTCCTCAAATATTAGATTAAACACTGTAAATGTTAATTTAATTAATTAAGGAAACTGGTAGGTCTACTTTTACTTTATATAAGCCAAAAAACATACATTTCAGTAAACAGCTGTTTGTTTCTGAATAAATAATATATAAAAATTTAAAAATAACTTAAAAGCTACTTTTTACTGCAGTAAACTGTAAATTCGTTGTGTTTTGTTTTATATACTTTTAGACATTTATATAATGTTGTAGACAGCCTGCGGGGCGGGGCGGGGCGGGGTACGTGACCACGTGGAGTGGAACAGGAAGGAAACGGCGGAACGGAGAGCTCGGAGGGCGGTGAGGACCAGCTCGTCACACAACCTGTGGCTGTGGCGTGAAGTCCTCTGACAACTCAATACTATACGTGTTCAGCAGCTCCAGACAAGTGGCCTTCTATTATAACCGCCAGTAGGTAATACAATGATAAATGTATGGGATTGACATCAGCTAACGAAATGTCATGTGATTTTTAATTTTTTTTTTAATTTTATTTATTCAGAAACAAACAGTCGTTTACATAAATATTTTTCAACTTATATAAAGTAAAATTAGACCTATAGTTTCCTTAATTAACTAGAATAACAGGCACATTGTTTAATCTAATATTTGAAGAAGAATGAATAGAATTATGTATTTAATGTTTTTAAGTTTAGTTTACAAGATCATAAATGCTTTATTTTTATTATTTATTTAATGATAATAATGTTTACAAAATTCTAAATGCTTTTTTTATGTTTCTGGAAGTACAATTAAATATATGTATATCGTTAAGTTTGTCATTACTATTGTACAATACACAAGCACGCCTGATGAACATATTCTGTGCATAGGAAGTTCTGCTGTATGGAACATATCACGAGAGTGACGCTCGCGCCCGCCCACGAGGCACTCGGAAATAAACTTTATGTAGAAGCAAGGGACATCGAGATAGCCATCAACTATTTTGTGAAGAAGAATGTCATCAACACAATCGCGGCGATGTTCCACACATTGCTCCAGATGACGCTTAGCTGACTCCTCATAATTGCAATACAAGTGACCGGTTCTATAGTCAAAGTATGCGCTCAATTCTATCGACATGTATGCTGTAATGGGGTTTCCAAACTGAACAGGCATATTGTAGGTGGCTTCTGACATAACTATTATAAAGAACTTTATAAGTAAGGGGATTTCTAAATGACTTGCTGACTCGCAGCATGAAGCCAAGTTGTTTATATGATTTTTTCAGTATTGAATCTATATGAGGAATAAACGTCAGTTTGGAGTCCATAATGACGCCAAGATCACGAATCTCACTTACTCTGGCAAGAGTCCTATTACATATTTCATAATTATAGTCAATGCACTTTGTCTTTTTAGTAAATGTAATTACATGACATTTGTCTAAGTTCAACGTTAAATAATTGTTACTGCAGTAAGTTTGAAAATTAAACAAATCCCTTTGCAAGAGTTCACAATCAGTTCTATCTCGAATAATCCTGTAAATCTTGGTGTCATCCGCGTACAGCAACACCTCTGAATGCAGGAAACACTTAATTATGTCATTAATATAAAGCGTGAACAACAAAGGTCCCAAATGTGAGCCTTGAGGCACACCAGATGATTGTAGGACGGGCGGGGGCGAGCGGGCGGGGGCGGGGGCGGGGGCGGGCGGGGGCGAGCGAGCGAGCGGGCGCCAGCCGATATATACAGCTTGTAGGACACGAAACAAAATGGCGACAGTTGATCAGCTGGTGCGGCGTGCCGCGTGCGGCGTGCCGCGTGCCGCGTGCGGCGTGCCGCGCATGTTCATAGATCTACTTGTACAGTCCCCTGACAAACCACTCGTAGGTATGTCGTAGGTACCTACCTACAGGCCGATAGGAATTTTCGTAAGTAATTTAATTTTTTACCCCTTCAAATGTGTGTGTAGTGACGGAGGTATTATGTTTAACTGCAATAATAACACTTACTCCGTGCGAGTGCCACCGACAGCGACCAGTGCGTGCACCCGCACCCGCACCCGCACGGCAGGTGTGTGCGGGCGGCGGGCGGCGGGCGGCGGGCGCCCGCACCGCTCGGTGCTGGGGGCACTGACCCCGGGTAACTTTCAGACGCACACAGATCACTAGCCGCGTACCTATAACTCCAAATAACTTACATTTTGTAATATGTGCGTTGAATACTGTGTCCTTATGGAGCCCTAGTAGGTGTAGGTCGCGCCGCGCCGTCGGGCGGGCCCCGCACCGCCGCCGCCGGCGCCGGCCGCTGCCGAGCTGAGCGCTGCCGCGGGACGAGTCGGCCGGCGCGCGTGACGTCACGCCGCGCCACACTGCCGCAGCGGCCCGCCGCCCGCCGCCGCGCCCGCCCCGCGCGCCCCGCGCGCCCCGCCCGCCCCGCGCGCCGCGCACGCGCCCCGCGCCTCCCTCCGCTCCACGCTACTCACCACGCGGCCACAAAACTCATCACAACCAGATGGCTCACTAACTAATATGTATTTCTTTTAGAAATACGTATTTGGTAGAGAGCCATCTGTTATGACGTACGAGAACTAGTGCCACAAATTAAAAAGAAAGCCTTTCACTTCTTACGCTTATCTAATAACGTGCTACAAAACGTAAGCGCGTTGCAAGACTCCGTGGTTGTAAGCTACACAACCACAAAGCCACAAAGAGGCTGTTCTAGAAAAAAACACGATAATCAATTAAAAACACATTATTGAACAATTTGAGCGCTTCAGCTCCGCCGCGGGGTCACATTCACAATTTTTCATTTTTTGCAAATTTTATTTTTCGTCGGATTGAAATTGTGCACCTACCTAGGCTAGACAGGGAGGGCGTGGGGGCAATTTTTTGCGATGTAGGGACCCCAGGAGTACGGGAGTGGTGTCGGTAGAAGTAGATCGGCAGCGGCCATACGCAGGACACAATAAATGGGTACAGCATACAAAAATGTTTTTATTTTCTATAAAATAAGACATACATTTTTTTAATTAATTCAAAACCTAACACATTCAAACCTAACACAACAAAACCTAACACAGTCAAACCTTACACATTCAAACCTAACACATTTAAACCTAACACATCAAAACCTAACACATCAAAACCTAACACATCAAACCTAACACATCAAAACCTAACACATTCAAACCTAACACATTCAAACCTTACAGATCAAAACCTAACACATCAAAACCTAACACATTTAAACCTAGCACATTTAAACCTTACACTTTCAAACCTAACACATCAAAACCTAACACATTCAAACCAAACACATCAATACCTAACACATTCAAAATTAACAAATCAAAACCTAACATATTCAAAAATAATACAACAAAACGTAACACATTCAAACCTAACCATTCAAACCTAAAACATTCAAACCTAACAGATCAAAACCTAACAGATCAAAACCTAACACATTCAAACCTAACAGATCAAAACCTAACACATTCAAACCTAACACATCAAAACCTAATACATTCAAACTAACACATTTAAACCTAGCACATTTAAACCTTACACTTTCAAACCTAACACGTTCAAAACCTAACAGATCAAAACCTAACACATTCAAACTTAACACATTCAAAAATAACACAACAAAACCTAACACATTCAAACCTAACAGATCAAAAACTAACACATTCAAACCTTACACATTCAAACCTAACACATTCAAAAATAACACAACAAAACCTAACACATTCAAACCTAACAGATCAAAACCTAACACAATCAAACCTTACACATTAATACCTAACACATCAAAACCTAACACATCAAAACCTAACACATTCAAACCTAACACATCAAAACCTAACACATTCAAACCTAACACATTCAAACCAAACACATCAATACCTAACATATTCAAAATTAACAAATCAAAACCTAACATATTCAAAAATAACACAACAAAACGTAACGAATTCAAACCTAACCATTCAAACCTAAAATTTCAAACCTAACAGATCAAAACCTAACACATCAAAACCTAATACATTCAAACTAACACATTTAAACTTAGCACATTTAAACCTTACACTTTCAAACCTAACACGTTCAAACCTAACAGTTCAAAAACTAACACATTCAAACCTTACACATTCAAACCTAACAGATCAAAAACTAACACATTTAAACCTAACACATTCAAAAATAACACAACAAAACCTAACACATTCAAATCTAACAGATCAAAACCTAACACAATCAAACCTTACACATTAATACCTAACACATCAAAACCTAACACATTCAAACCTAACACATCAAAACCTAACACATTTAAACCTAGGACATTTAATTATTATAATATAATATTAATTATTATAATAATATTTGATGTGTTAGGTTTTGTTGTGTTAGGTTTGAATGTGTTAGGTTTTGTTGTGTTATTTTTTAATGTGTTAGGTTTAAATGTGTTAGTTTTTGATCTGTTAGGTTTGAATGTGTTAGTTTTTGATCTGTTATTTTTGAATGTGTTAGGTTTTGTTGTGTTATTTTTGAATGTGTTAAGTTTGAATGTGTTAGGTTAGGTTAGGTTAGGTTAGGTTAGGTTAGGTTAGGTTAGGTTCCCCCCCAACGGGTTCTCGCCTTGTCGTGGCGGGGGGGCTCAGTAACCGTGTAGAGGGCGCACGGTGAAGCCAAGAGGAACCCAAGAGGGGGCGCTCCATTGTGGCTTTCATCGGAAAGTCGCACTTGGAGCGCCTGGGCTGCGGGGACCCGTAGCCAGAGGGGTGTACCGGGAAACCGCAGCCCAAGAGGAGCCGCGGGGAGAGAGGTAACTCTCACCCCGTTGGCGGAGGGGGGCCTCCTTCTGCGACTCCGTTGCGTCGCAGTAGGAGGCCGTGGAGCGGGAGCGTGAAGACCTCGGTCGACGCGCACCCGTTCCGGCGCGGACGGAGGGGTGGACGGAGGGCGCAGTTCGCTGCAGGCCTGAAACCCCGAGTGGAGTCAGTGGGTATTTGTTTCTGGGGGAAACCCACCAACTTCGACTTCACACGTCTGGGGGAGGACCGCGGTGTTTCACGGTCCTCCCCTTCAAAGCGCGGGAGCACCGGCTCAGGTCGGTGCGGCCGGGGGGTGTCCTGGTAGAATCCTAAGATCCCATGGCACCCCTACTCCAAACGGCAAAGAGGGTGAAACACCGGAGTGGTTTTAGTGGGTATGCTCCTCTACCGCTCTAACTGAGGAGAGAGTCCCACATAACCCATCTTCCCCCTGGGTACGCATAAAGCGTTTCCACTCCGTGAAAAAAAAAAAAAAAAAAAAAGGTTAGGTTAGGTTAGGTTAGGTTAGGTTAGGTTAGGTTCCCCCCCAACGGGTTCTCGCCTTGTCGTGGCGGGGGGGCTCAGTAACCGTGTAGAGGGCGCACGGTGAAGCTAAGAGGAACCCATGAGGGGGCGCTCCATTGTGGCTTTCTTCGGAAAGTCGCACTTGGAGCGCCTGGGCTGCGGGGACCCGTAGCCAGAGGGGTGTACCGGGAAACCGCAGCCCAAGAGGAGCCGCGGGGAGGGAGGTAACTCTCACCCCGTTGGCGGAGGGGGGCCTCCTTCTGCGACTCCGTTGCGTCGCAGTAGGAGGCCGTGGAGCGGGAGCGTGAAGACCTCGGTCGACGCGCACCCGTTCCGGCGCGGACGGAGGGGTGGACGGAGGGCGCAGTTCGCTGCAGGCCTGAAACCCCGAGTGGAGTCAGTGGGTATTTGTTTCTGGGGGAAACCCACCAACTTCGACTTCACACGTCTGGGGGAGGACCGCGGTGTTTCACGGTCCTCCCCTTCAAAGCGCGGGAGCACCGGCTCAGGCCGGTGCGGCCGGGGGGTGTCCTGGTAGAATCCTCAGATCCCATGGCACCCCTACTCCAAACGGCAAAGAGGGTGAAACACCGGAGTGGTTTTAGTGGGTATGCTCCTCTACCGCTCTAACTGAGGAGAGAGTCCCACATAACCCATCTTCCCCCTGGGTACGCATAAAGCGTTTCCACTCCGTGAAAAAAAAAAAAAAAAAAAAAAAAAAAAAAAAAAAAAAAAAAGGTTAGGTTAGGTTAGGTTAGGTTAGGTTAGGTTAGGTTCCCCCCCAACGGGTTCTCGCCCCCCCCAACGGGTTCTCGCCTTGTCGTGGCGGGGGGGCTCAGTAACCGTGTAGAGGGCGCACGGTGAAGCCAAGAGGAACCCAAGAGGGGGCGCTCCATTGTGGCTTTCATCGGAAAGTCGCACTTGGAGCGCCTGGGCTGCGGGGACCCGTAGCCAGAGGGGTGTACCGGGAAACCGCAGCCCAAGACGAGCCGCGGGGAGAGAGGTAACTCTCACCCCGTTGGCGGAGGGGGGCCTCCTTCTGCGACTCCGTTGCGTCGCAGTAGGAGGCCGTGGAGCGGGAGCGTGAAGACCTCGGTCGACGCGCACCCGTTCCGGCGCGGACGGAGGGGTGGACGGAGGGCGCAGTTCGCTGCAGGCCTGAAACCCCGAGTGGAGTCAGTGGGTATTTGTTTCTGGGGGAAACCCACCAACTTCGACTCCACACGTCTGGGGGAGGACCGCGGTGTTTCACGGTCCTCCCCTACAAAGCGCGGGAGCACCGGCCCAGGCCGGTGCGGCCGGGGGGTGTCCTGGTAGAATCCTTAGATCCCATGGCACCCCTACTCCAAACGGCAAAGAGGGTGAAACACTGGAGTGGTTTTAGTGGGTATGCTCCTCTACCGCTCTAACTGAGGAGAGAGTCCCACATAACCCATCTTCCCCCTGGGTACGCATAAAGCGTTTCCACTCCGTGAAAAAAAAAAAAAAAAAAAAAGGTTAGGTTAGGTTAGGTTAGGTTGGGGTGCTAGGTCGGGTAACCTCCTCGTGTGCCCTACTGCTGTGGGTGCCTTTCGGATACGTCCGGGGGTAACCAGAGCAGGTTCGGGCCGGTGCACCCTGGGCATCGGTCAATAATGTTTCTTCGGGGACATTATTGGCCGATGGCGAATAACCCGACGAGATGGGGGGCTGTGCCTGCGAGTTCGCAGAACACAGCTCCATGGAGGAGGAGGCCCTCGGGCCTCAACGTTTCTCCGCGTGTCCCTCTGATTAGCAGAGGGCACAGTGGACGGAGCAAGGGCGGGCTGAGTGTGCATTTATGCCGCTTGGCAGGCACTTCGGTGCCAGGTATATCGTAATCCCTACGGATTCTCTGAAGGGACCGAGGGTCCACGACTCCTGGACCGCGAGGGATGAAAACCTCTATAAAATAAAGTTTCCCCGAATCCCAAATGGCGGCGCAGCGTGAGGGGATGCATGGTTGATGGGATGTTCAGCCATTACTGCGTCTTTCCCCCCCTCCCCCCTCCCTCCTACCCCCATTTCCTAATCCTATAATCCTGTCCTATCCTATCCCACTCCCACTCCCATTCCTAAGGGGAACTCACCCCTAAAAAAAGAGAGCCTGTGGTAGGGTTACAGCCACACACCATGAGTGCGAATCAAAAACAACTACCCCAGGTGGGTACCAGCCTCTCCGAGGCTGGAGAATCCCACGGCGTCGCTTCGGCGGCGTCCTGCCCCTCGTATTCTGGGGGGGGCAATTCACACTCCGTGGGCGCATTGCGCCCGCGTTCTAAAGAGGGAGACGCGAGTCTGACGACGGGGGCTTCGCCATCACCAGCGCCCAGAGCGGCGCGGGTGAAGTCGAACCGCTCGGAGATCGACTCTAACATGGATGAGACGAGAGTATCAGGCGCGTTGGAGAAGCGTGCCGTGGTGGTACTGTCACGCTTAAGCGATGACTCCATCAACATGGACATAGAGAAGGGCGGCGACGACGAGACGGGAGACTCGGACGCAAGCCTGGAGACCGTCTCGTCGTTGTCGGGCCGGCTGTGGAAGTCCGGAGTGAAGAGACAGCTCAGCTTGTCTGAGCCGTCTAGCGAGGAAGAGGGCGCTTCACCAACCCGACGAGGGAGAGGACGCCCAGCTACCACCGGCGAATACGTGGGACTGGCTAAGGCCAGGTCCGAATATTTGAAGGCAGAAAGGGAGTCTCTGCAAATTGAGGCCGAAAAGGAGGTGGCTGCGCAGGCTGCGCGAGCACGCAAAACTCGCGAGGCTCGCGTCGACTGTGCGGCGGCCTCTGTACAACCACCGGAGACGACTGAGGATGGTGGCACTGCCGCTGCTCTCAACAAACAGGTGCTGGATGCTCTCGAGACCGTTTCACTGGTCTCGAGAAAATCCAGCAACCTGAAGGGTACTTACCAACGTGCCCTCAAAGAAGCTGTAGCGTCCATAAAGAACGCAGTGAAAGTGCTACACACGCGCACGAGAACCGAGGAGACGGCGCGTTTGCAGGCCAGCAACACGCGCCTGCAGACAGAGCTGGACGAACTCCGCAAGGAGTTTGTCCAGCTAAGGTCCGAATTGGCGACGGTTCGCAGGGGAATGACTTTGGAGGATAGTCGCTCCCCCTCCATGGACTTGGAAGAGTTCCCTCCGCTGCCGCAACCCAGGATAATGCCAGTAAACAGGCCGGCACAACAAACGGGGGATGAGCAGCCAGCCCTGGACGTGCAGGAGCTGACGCGCTCCATCATGGTCCAAGTGGGGACCATGGTTGGTGCGCGTCTGGAGTCTCTAGAGGACAGGCTCCTGCCGCCCAAACGCATGCGGCCACCACTGGCTGGAGACAAAAAGAAGGAGATGACGCA
The DNA here is from genome assembly GCA_949699065.1 of Metalampra italica. NCBI lineage: Eukaryota > Metazoa > Arthropoda > Insecta > Lepidoptera > Oecophoridae > Metalampra > Metalampra italica. The sequence continues at coordinate 11,441,275 of OX452980.1, forward strand.
AGGCTCCGCCCAGGAGACAGGACTCGCGCATGACGCACCCCCACCTCCCGTTCCCGACCAACAGGGGCGGAAGAAGAGAGGCAGGAAGAAGAAGACAGAAAACAAGTCCCCTGAGGAGACTGAGCTTCGCCCAGACCCCCCGCCGCCCGCCCGCTTGGGTGAGGCCTGGAAGGTGGCGGGAGGGAAGAAACCTAAGAAAAAGACGGGGAAAGTTGCGCAAACGCAGTCGCAGAGCCAACATAAAAAGAAGGACCATAAGCCCCGCCAGCCCCGGACGACGGCTGTAGTTATTACACTACAGCCGGAAGCCGCGGAGAAGGGCCTGACGTACGGGCAGGTGATCGCTGAGGCTAAGAGCAAGATAAAGCTCGAGGACCTCGGCATCCCCCCGGGAATGCGAGTCACCATGGCGGCCACTGGTGCGCGGATCCTGCAGGTGCCAGGAGCCACCAGTGGTGATAAAGCCGACTCCCTGGCTAAAGCGCTGCGGGAGGTAATAGGTGAGAGCAACATCCGAGTCTCCAGACCCATGAAGTGTGCAGAAATGCGCATTTCGGGGCTGGACGACTCGGTGACTCCCGACGAGGTTGTCGATGCGGTTGCGAAGGCCGGTGGGTGCGCCGCAGATCAGGTGAAGCCCGGCGTAATTCGCCAGGGTTTCACTGGTCTCGGTACAATTTGGGTGAAATGCCCGGTCGCTGCCGCCAGAAAGGTGGCAGAGGGTGGTCGTCTTCTGGTCGGGTGGGTCTCGGCGCAGGTAAAACTGCTTGAGACCAAGCCTCTGCGGTGTTATCGCTGCCTCGAGACGGGGCACGTCAGAGCGAAGTGCGCCGCAGAGGTTGACAGGAGCGACCACTGCTACCGTTGTGGCAAGCCTGGTCACAAGGCCGGCGGTTGCGTGGCCGATCCGCACTGCACCGTGTGTGCGGCTGCAGGCAAACCAGCGGGGCATAGGGTGGGCGGCAAAGCATGTGCCGTCACCCAACCCAAACACGGGAAGGGAGTCAAAAAGGGCGGCGATGGCCTCAGGGTCTCCTCGCAGCTCGACTGCCCTGTGGCTAGCATCCCTGCAGCCCAGGCCGAGGAGAACCTGATGGACATCGGTAATTAATGGACATCAGGTTTATACAGGGGAATATCAATCACTGCGCCAATGCTCAGGACCTTTTGTTTCAGAGCATGGCGGAGAGATTGATACAGGTGGCAGTGGTCGCCGAGCCCTACTTTGTCCCGCCCAGAGATAACTGGGCGGGGGATCGCGAGGGCTTGGTGGCCATAATCACCCAGTCCGGACTTCCCCTGGAAAGGGTGACGAGAGGTCGAGGTTTCGTCGCGGCATACGTGGGAAATATGATGGTGGTTGGGGTGTATTTCTCACCAAATCGGACCCTGGCGGAATTTGAACAGTTCTTGGTCGAAGTCGGGGCTCTGATTGGCCAGAGTTCACCCACCAACGTGATTGTCGCCGGGGATCTCAACGCCAAGTCTATGGCGTGGGGATGTCCGGCGACGGACCCTTTTGGTGAGGTGCTCGAGGAGTGGGCGGTGGAGATCGGACTGGTGGTGCTGAACCGTGGATCGGTCCCCACGTGCGTGCGGCAACAGGGCAGCTCAATCGTGGACGTCACGTTCGCAAACGCTGCCCTGGCGCGCCGTGTCCAGGACTGGGAAGTGCTGGAGGATGTGGTGACGCTGTCGGACCACCGATATATTCGGTTTGATATCGCTGCATCCCCAGTGGCCCCTAGTGGTCCCAGCCGATCCCGGGAAAGCGAAGGACCACGATGGAGGCTAAAGCGCCTTGACCGCGAACTTCTGTACGAGGCGGCCCTGGTTCAGGCCTGGGAAAATCCGCCGGAGGGCCCCGTCGAAGTGGAGCGTGAGTCGGAGTGGCTCGGGGTGGCCATGTCGCATGTCTGCGACGCGGCCATGCCCCGCGCCAGGCCGGCCCCGCCCAGGCGCTACGTGTACTGGTGGTCCGACGAACTCGCACAGCTCCGCGCCGAGTGCGTGGTGGCGAGACGTCGGATCACCAGATACCGAAGGCGACGGCAGAGAGACGAGGCCGAGGAGGCGCTATTGTACGCTACCCACAAGGAGCGTACAAAAACTTTTAAGGTGGCCATAGCCAACGCCAAGTCATTGGCGAGGGAGGAGATGCTGGAGACCCTAAACAAAGATCCATGGGGGAGGCCGTACAGGATGGTGAGGTGCAAGCTTCGCCCCTGGGCTCCCCCCGTGACGCAGAGTCTCCAGCCCCAAATCCTGGATCGCGTGGTAGATGTCCTGTTTCCGGACAGGACTGCCCACGTCCCTCCGCCGATGGCGGCGGTGGCAGAACGGGACGAGGAAGTGAGCGCGCCCGAGGTGACTGAGGGTGAGCTGAAGGCGGCGGTGCTGCGGCTTCAGAGTAAAGGCAACACCGCCCCGGGACTTGACGGCATCCCCGGCCGCGCCTTGGTACAGATGCTGGGACCCCTCGAGCCGAGGGTGAGGGCGATGTTCAGCGCGTGCCTAGAACAGGGCCAGTTCCCCCGCAGGTGGAAAACGGGAAAGCTGGTCCTGCTGAGGAAGGAGGGACGCCCGGCTGATTCGCCTTCGGCGTACCGGCCGATCGTCCTGCTCGACGAGGTGGGCAAGCTCTTTGAGCGCGTTGTAGCCGCCCGCCTCTTCAAACACCTGGAGGAGGAAGGGCCGAACCTCAGCGAGTGTCAGTTCGGCTTCCGTCAGGGCAGGTCCACCATCGACGCGATCGCGCGGGTGAGGGCCCTGGCGGAGGACGCGGTGTCCCGAGGGGAGGTCGTCTTGGCGGTGTCTCTGGACATCGCCAACGCCTTCAATACCCTGCCCTGGGACACCATAAAGGAGGCGCTGAGGTTCCACGGCGTGCCGGGGTACCTGCGCCGGGTGGTGGCGGCCTATCTCTCCGAGAGGACCGTCACATACCCGGCGCAGAGTGAGTGGCGGAGCCGAGCGATGTCGTGCGGTGTTCCACAGGGATCGGTCCTCGGACCGCTCCTGTGGAACATCGGTTTCGACTGGGTGCTGCGCGGGCGAAATCTGCCGGGCGTCAGCGTGACTTGTTACGCTGACGACACGCTCGTGACGGCTTGTGACAGCACATACCGGAGGGCTGCCATACTGGCTACGGCTGGTGTGGCGCAAGTAGTGGCCAGGATCCGCCGGCTAGGGCTGGAGGTGGCGCTAAACAAGTCTGAGGCTCTGTGTTTCCACGGGCCTCGGAGGGCGCCACCGGCCGGATCCAACTTGGTGGTGGGTGGAACTTCCATCGGGGTCGAGTCGACGATGCGGTACCTAGGCGTCGTCCTCGACAGCCGGTGGAATTTTAAGGCGCACTTTGCGCGCCTGGCTCCGAAACTCGTCGGAGCCGCCGGCGCGCTGAGCCGTCTTCTCCCCAACGTCGGCAACCCGGGTGCAGGCTGCCGCCGCTTGTACGCGGGGGTGGTGCGGTCGATGGCCCTCTACGGGGCCCCCATCTGGGTGGATGCCTTGAACGCCCACAACAGGACCTTGCTGCGGAGGCCGCAGCGGGTCATGGCGGTCAGGCTCGTGAGGGGGTACCGCACCATATCGTGCGAGGCAGCGTGTGTGCTGGCCGGCACTCCGCCCTGGGAGTTGGAGGCCGAGGTGCTGGCGGAAGTATACCAGCGGGTCTCGGAGTCGCGGGCCCGAGGAGAACGTCCACATCCGGAGGAGATAAGGCGGTGGAGGGAAACCTCCCGCGAGGTGCTCCTCCGGAAGTGGAGAGATCGTCTGGAGGAGCCGGGTGCGGGCCTTCGGACGATCGTAGCCGTCCGACCCGTCCTCAAAAGATGGGTCGACGAAAGACCGGGGGCTCTCACCTTCCACCTCGTGCAGGTCCTCTCGGGGCATGGTTGTTTCGGGAGGTACCTGTGCGGTGTGGCGGGGAGGGAGCCCACCCCAGAATGTCACAGCTGCGGTTGTGAGGAAGACACGGCGGAGCACACGCTCGCTGTGTGCCCTGCGTGGGCAGAGCCGCGGGCGCGCCTGGTCGCGGCCGTGGGTGCGGATCTCTCGCTGCCGACCGTAGTCAAATCTATGGTCGACAGCGAGAGGTCCTGGAAGGCGATGGTCTCCTTCTGCGAGGAGGTGATGACGCAGAAGGAGACGGCGGAGCGGGCAAGGGAGGAGGATGCCTCCGCCCCCCTGATGCGCAGACGGAGGGCTGGGCGTAGACGGCGGGCGTACGCAAGTACGGAGCCGCCGTAAGCGCCCGAGGGCCCTGTGGGCTGGGGCGAGGAATACAGCCACGGTATCCCCTGCCTGTCGTACAAGCCGACTAAAAGGGGTCGTCGGGGCCGCGGGCGGCTGAGGCGGGGGCCTCAGTCGCCCATAACATCTGACGCGACCCCGAGGAGGGCGGCAGCACGGGGTGGCCTCGTGCTGCTGCAGCACCGCGAGGGTGCTGGGGGGAGGAAGCACTCCCCCCGAGGTGAGCCGCTGCAAAGCGGCGGGCGCGGAGTGGCTCCGGAGGCAAGGCCCCAAAGGCCTGCTCGGAGCCACTCCAGTAATGCGCCGGGATGGCCACCGTGTGGTTTTAGTGGGTAGGGCCCCCCGTATCTGAGGGTAGAGTCCCACATAACCCGGCCTTCTTCCCCCGAGAAGGTCGGGTATGCGTAACAAGCATTTCCACACGTAAAAAAAAAAAAAAAAAAAGGTTAGGTTAGGTTAGGTTAGGTTAGGTTAGGTTAGGTTAGGTTTTTTTTTTTTTTTTTTTTTTTTTTTCTGCAACCTCTAACAACGGTCAGAGTCTTTTTCTATCATTTGTCAGTCTCAGTCTATTCTGTTTAGTCACTGTCAGTCGGGAAAATAATTGTTGCTCATTTTCTTTATTATTCTTTTTTATCTTTTTTCATTACTTTTCTTTCTTTTTTCATTCTTTTTCTTTTCGTTTCTTATATTCTATTACAGTGTTCTTATTCTAGTACATGTATTTTCAGTTTATCTTATGTCTATGTAATTTGTGAACACATTACAAAATATATCTGTTGCTTTCTATACTATTTTTATACATTCAAATTTATGTTGTTCTTATATATATACTCAATATATACAGCCAACATACTTTCTTATACTGTTTCTTACTTTATTACATCCTTTATTGCTAGTTTCAGCTATATTTGCTTGTTACGTTTTTCCATTTTATAGATACTTTTTACTTAAATATATTCTTACTTTACACTATTTTTATCTGTTCAAATTTATGCTGTTTTAATATATATATTCAATATATACTATCAACATAATTTTCTTATCCTATTTATTTCTTTGTACAGCTTTATTAACAATTTTTAGACTATATTTAAGTAGTCTATCTATTTTATACTTATCTGCTATTAACTCATGAACACTATCTGCACTTAAGTTTGTATCTAAGTCCTGTTCCAATTCAAATCTTTCCCTACCTGAGACAGGGCATTCGAAAAGCAGGTGTTCCACCGTTTCTTTTACTCCGGGCTCGCAGATGCACGATGGGTCCTCCTTACACTTGAACCTATTCAAGTATTCGGAGAACCCACCGTGCCCTGTCAGCAATTGTGTTGTCACCCCTGCTGGTTTCAGGCTTTTTACGATTTTATACGAGGCCACCGCATCCGGGAAGAACATTTTTGTAACTGCCGCGGTTTCTCCGGATTTGTACCTCTGATTCCATTCATCAAGCGACCGCAAGCGAGTTTGTCGCTTGATGAATGAGATCGGACAGAGGTCGTAATCCGGCTTTTTCTTACTATTTTGGGCAGCGTCCTTCGCCAGTTGGTCCGCCCTTTCGTTCCCCTCCAGCCCCGCGTGAGCCTTTATCCAAAATAGCGAGATTTCTTTTCCTTGGCTTTTACCGATTTTAATGTTGGCTTTTGATTCTACCGCTAGGGGATGGAGGGAGCTTTGATTGATTATCGTCTGGAGGGCCGAACGCGAGTCGCTGTAGATGCCGTAGGTTACTTCGGGGCGTTTCAGTATCTCCCTTGTTGCCACGCATATGGCCAGGAGTTCGGCCTGGTATACAGTACAGTAGGTTGATAACTTCAGTTTTACAGTTTTTATTTCGGTGTCACCGTTCCAGATAGACAGAGCCGCTCCAACTTTGCTTTCTATCTTGCTGCCATCGGTGAAGATCTTTATCGTTTGGCAGTTGTGAGTTTCAACCTGCTGTCTGTCCTCCAGGCATTCGAACTCCAGTCCCATATGCCCGGCAGGGTGGGGAGTCTCCGCGTACTTTACTAGTCTTTCCACTTCCCTGTCTGCTAACATTGGCTGGGGTACTCCCCTCTTTGCTTCGTATATGGCAGCTGCCTCACGAATTCTAATATCGAGGGGCAGTATCCCAGCCAATACCAGTGCAGAGTTTAGTGAGACTGTGCGATAGGCTCGACATAACTTTTGAGCAAACCCCCGTTGGACCGCGTTCAGCTGCTTCCTCACTCCTAGTTTCTTGGTGGCTGGTGCCCAGACGCTAGCCGCATATGATATTACAGGTACCACGGTGGCCTCGTATATCAGCCGTATTACCTCAGGATGAAGTCCCCAGCTGATTTTGGCGGCCCTAGACAACTGTTTATATATGTTTAATGCTTTTCTGCAGACGTTTGCGGTGTGGGCGTTAAATGTTAACTTTTCGTCAATCGTAAGACCGAGGAGCTTAATTTCTTTGGACATGCCAATGTCGATCCCCCCCATGCTCAGGTGTGGTGTGTCGTACTTTAACTTCCGGGTCAGAATCATAGCATTAGTTTTGTGTGGAGCGAACTTTAGTTTGTTTCTGACACCCCACCCCTGAACATGGGCGAGGGCGGCATTGGCTTTCCGTTGTACCTCGAGTGCTGTGTCTCCGTCGAAGATCAGCACGACGTCATCCGCAAACGCCTGACAGTAGTCGCCCCTTCGCTCTAGGCTTTTTAGTAATGTGTCGAGGAGCAGGTTCCAGAGAATAGGGCCGCCAATTGAGCCCTGAACACATCCCTTGGTTGTCTGCTTCCTATGCTCCTGTCCGGCGTACCTGACACTCACTTCCCTATCTGTAAGGTAGCTACTTATTACCTCCCTTATGTTAAGGGGGCAATTTTCCTCGGCCAAGCGTGTCTTGATAGCGGGCCACCATGCACTGTCGAAGGCTCCCTCTATGTCCAATGATATCATTAATACCAATTTAGTTTGGTTTATTTTACCACGAATATACTTCATTAGGTCATAGAGGGAGTCCTCGGTACTTTTTTGAGGCATGAACCCGTACTGCCGACTGCTCATTTTGGGAAGTAGGTGCCATTTCATTCTTGCAACTACCATCTTTTCTAGAATCTTCCCCATCACTGGAAGAAGGCCAATCGGTCTGTACGATTTAGGGCTTGTGTAATCTTCCTTAGCTGGCTTTCTCAATACTACTACCGTTGCCCTCTTCCAGATGATGGGGAAGTATCTCAGTTCCAAACATTTATTGGCAATAGCGAGAAACAGCTCCGGATCCCGCCCAATCACCTGGTCACAAATATCAGACGTGAGCCCATCGATACCCGGAGCCTTCTTCGGATTAAAGCTTTCCACCGCAGACTTCAGCTCTTCCAAAGTAAACTTTGGGTCATGTTCACCATGATCATCGGTTACTGACTCAGCTTTTTTCCTAGTCTGCTGGTGGTCCGCATTGTCCTCACTCTCTAGGTCCTCCGGGTAAAATGTCTCGGCTAGTAGTCTGGCCGACTCCTTCGGGTCCATTTCCTTTCCGTTTGCCACCAGGGGGAGGTCCTCTTGCCTTTTCATAGTTCTTCCTATTACCCTGTAAATTCCCTCCCAGAGCCCCTCCTTATCCTGTTTTCCACAGAAGCTCTTCCAGCTCTCTATCTGGGCTTTCTTGGCCTCATTCTCATACTTCTCCTTTGCTTGCAGGTACTCATCGACTACGCTCTGTCTTCGGATCGGCGCTGCACATCGGATTCTACGTCGCCTGGTGGCGACCTCTTTCTTCAGCTTCGTGAGTTCTTCGGACCACCACGGTGAGTTCAATTTTTGGTTACTCTTCTTTTTAGGTAGTGTTTCTTGGCAGGTTTGGACTATGGTATTTATATATTTATTTACTAACTGTTCTAATTCTAATTTATTTCCAATTTTATCTACTTCTGTTTTATTTATGTTTTGGTCTAATTGAAACTGGGCTAGTTTCTCATGAAACAAGCCCCAGTTTGCCTTTTTTGTATTAAATAACCTTGTTGTGCGTTCTATGTCCATTCCTTTGGCTTTAATTAATCTAATTTTAAACATTATCCCGTTGTGGTCCGAACTGGTTAGATCCTCAACGACTCTCCAATCTTCCACCAGGCTAAGCATTTCCTCCGTGCAGGCTGTCACATCCACGTAGCTCATGTACCGTTTACCGCCTCTGATGGTATCGAATGTGGGCGTATCTCCATGATTGAGCACCTGCAGGCTCATCTCCTCTAGAGTACCGGCCATCTCTTTTCCCCTGTGGTCCAGCTTATTGCTGCCCCACCAAGTATTCTTCGCATTTGTATCGCCACCTATAATTAGCTTTGTGGTTCCTAGCTTCCGTTGGATCTCTTTGAGCTGCTCCAGGTATGGCTCTATGGGTTGGTCTTTTTCAAAATAAAATGAGACAGCGGTGATTTCCCAGGCACTGGTTCGGATCCTCACTACAACGATGTTATTTGTAGTGAGTTTTGGGTATAGCACTACGTCTAAGTCCGCATCAAAAACAGCTATGGCCGCTTTCGCTATCCCATCTCCTTGGCCGGTGCTCTGGAAAATCCTCGCTCCTCTATATGTCTTCATTGTCTTTGACCCACCCACATACGGCTCCTGGAGCAACGCAAAGGCCACTCTTCTCTTTTCTGCCTCTACCATAAGCTCATAGGTGGCGAGTTCCTTTTTCTGCAGATTTGCTTGCACCACTTGGTAGGGCTTCTCCTGAGGGGCTCTATCTCCTTGTGTTGTGTCCACCTGGCTGCCCTTAGCAGTACGCTATGGTGGCTCGCGCCAGCGCGTCCCACTTCCGCCTCACTGCGCATTCTTGGCTGAAGGCGTTGTGTTCTTTCTGATCGAGCTTTGCCTGTGCGCAGTTACAGCAGGTGGGAGGCGCGTCCGCGAGCCAATCTGCGCATTCTGTCCTCATGTGAGGGCCGCCGCAGTGGCTGCATTTGGGGACGGTCTGTGTGCAGAATTTTCTCCCGTGTCCATATCCGAGGCAGAGCGAGCACTGTACTAGAGGGGACTGGTCTTCTACCCTGACCCTCTGTATATCAATGTGGACAGCGCCCGCTTCTGTCAATCGTCCCCAGATGATGGGGGACACCTTGAGCACTATATGAGCTGTGTGCACATTTCTGGTCCTTCTTCGGAATTTTATTTCAATTCTGTCGTCTTCCCCACTCACATCCCTTAACAGGTGTTTATTCTGGGCCCTTATGGCCTTTACTATGTCCTCATCGGAGTTGTGTTGTAGGACACCGTAGAGGATGATAAGTGGGTCCTTATTCTTTATCTCTTCTACACTTAGCCGTCCCCCAGCCTTTATCCTATCTTTCACCTTCGCTATTTCTTCTTTCGTCCTACATCCCACTATTACTTTCCTGTCTCTCGCTTTTCTGATTTTGTCAATTCTTACCCCTTCCTCTTTAGCATTTATTGTTTGTCTTATTTGTTCAAAGACCTGTTCTCCCGTTGCGTTCTCATCTTTTGACGTGACTGCAATTGAGTGCATGACCGCTGTGGCTTGGGTCTGCCTTCTAGGTAGCCCTGCCGCTATTTCAGCGTATGTTGTCGCTTTCCTCCTCTCTTGGTCTCTTATTAGCACCTCTTGCAGTTCGTCTAGTTTCCTACTATTTTCTTTTATGGCCGTTGCGTGTTGGTCTGTAACCCCGGTCGTTCCCCTTGTGTGCGTAGATGCCTCCAGTGTATTCAGCATTACCTTGAGCCCTTCCATCTGTTTGTTATTTTCTTTTATTAGTTTGCTGTGCTCTTTTATGCATCTTTGTAGCTCGCCTTCTTCTCTTTTGGAGCTTGGGGGGACGCACGGGGGAGCAGATACCTGGTTTCTTTTCTCTGGCATCCCTTGATCCTTGTTTTGTAGCTTCTTCGTTTGGGCATTTTCCGCCTCAGCTTCCTTTATGATTTCAAATAGTCGGTCTAGCATGGCATTCACGTCAGCCATTATCTCTCTCTTGACGTTTCTACCGCTATTTATGCTATTTTTACCTCTATTATAGCAGGCTCTAGCTTCCGACATCCTGCTGTAATATTTTGACCCTGTCTGCTTCGGGCTTTTTAGCAGATCTAGCGACTTTCTAGGTTTAGGCCTTGGTTTCGGTGTTGGATTGGAGGTTGCTCCAGCAGCCTCCGGGTCCGCAACCTCCGGCTCTGAGGCCGCTCCTTCTATCTCGATGATTATTCCTACAGATCCAGAGGCATCTCCTACTGTCTCTGGGACTGCTCCTGCCGACCCAGAGGCCAACCCTGCTGCCTCGGGAAGCGCTCCTGCTGGCCTAGAGGCCGCCATTTCTAGCTCCGGGACTGCTTCTACCTGCTCGACAGGTGTCAGCAGTCCTTCCCACTCTCCTATACTACGTCGTACGTTTGAATCAAGGGTCACCGTCTTGTTTGCGTCCTCTCTTTTTGCCGGAGTTCGAAACATATTGTCAGAGGTTGGCGTCAATTTGTCTTAATATTAATTTGTAAAATAAAATAAAATAATAAAAATTTGTAAATTTGTTTTAACTAAGTTAGTTGTAAATAATAGATATGTCCTTATTCCAGATAAGGAAGGTCCACCTGCTGTTCGAGTACCCTGTCGAGTTTCGCGTCCGTTATCAAAAGGTATGGTAGAAAGGTATGAAGGTAAGTGTCCTAGAGTATTCTAGCAGTTATTTTAAAAGTTTTCCAGATCTATTATAATATTTTTATAATTTATTTTTATTTTTCAGATGCAGTTGCAGTTTGTCGGCGATCTACTGTGTTCTAGAGTCAACAGGTAAGTATAAAATTAATAGTAATATATATTTTGTCAGCCAGTGACAGGTCCTTAAATCTATGTCTTAAATCTATTACTGATAGCCGCAATATCGACTATTGGTTTAAAAATGTTGTGCAATACATGCACACCGTCTATAGGACGTGTTCTAAGCCCAATAAGCTTTACCCTATTTAAATATGATGAAAAACAAAAAAGTTACAAATCTTTTTTGAAATGAGGGTATTTTTGAAATTTTTTGTAGGCTCAGGAGAAAGGCCTTCGTGAGCCCTGTCAAACGAGCCCAAGCTCGAAGCTCTAGCTGCCGGGGTTCAGGAGTTATAGCAGTTTAAAAATTTTGGGCCCAAAAGGTCCCAACGGGGCCCTTTCGAATAACTCCGCTCCCGGTGGTCCTAGAACTCCGCGGTTGGACTCGTTTGGTTGCCTGTAGTGTGCTCTATCCGGTGGATACAAAAATGGAGTCCCACTTTTTGGGGGCCCCAATCCGTCCCACTCTGGGCTTAAAAGAAGCCCGGGGTCCCGCCGTAGATGTTGGTGAAAACCGCGACCCCCCACGGCCTCCGGTTGTCGAGATATCTTAAATTTAAATTTTCCAAAATGGCGGCCGAACTGTCAAACTTGATGTTTGATTGGCGATATCTCGACTTCCAGGGGCCGCAGAAGGACGGGGTTTTCTCTGCCGTGGTCCGCCTGACCAGCTCTACCGGATACAGCACAGAACAAGACTCAAAATTTTTTGAAAAAATTTTCAAAATTTTTTGACTTTTTTGTAAATTTATTGCCCCGACCCGATTCCCGGGAGCTCCTCGAGCCCGTTTGTGGAAACCCCGGTCTCCAGCGGTGGCTGGGTCCCGAGCTGTGGGCGGTCAAACTTTCCCAAGATGGCCGCCCAACTGTCAAAGTCAGTCTTAAAACGCGGATATCTCGGTCCCTAGGGGTCGGATCGAGGCGGAAAAAGAAGTGCTGATATCAGCCTGACTTCTGCTGTCTATTAAGACTAGTTTTAGCAAATAATTTTGAAGGGTCTCTAAATTGAAAATTTTTTCAAAAATCTGAAATTACACTCAAAATTATAAATATCTGTGGAAACTACAATTTCCTACGGCAAAAAATAGCGGAGATATGACACTTTTAAAAATTTGCTGCAATATGGAAATTAGGGCCCAACAGGGCCCAAAATATCAAATCTGGCCCTGGGTGAGCTAGAGGCTCACAGTTTTGGGCTGGGCCGGGGTAAATATGGTTGGGAAACCTGTTCCCAGTGTCAAAATTATTTATTTATTAATATTTCCTATTTAACTAGTAAAAAACATTAAAAAATCAATATCTCTGGGACCGTTAAAGATAAAAATACAATAAAAACATCTAAATTAGTGTAAATTCGGGCCCAATGATATACCATATAACACACATAAAATATTCGAAATTTAGTATTGAAAAAACACAAAAAACTGAAAAATATGGTTTTTTCTAAATATTTTCATAAATACACAACAAAAAATTTTAAAAATAGTGAGAGTCTCTTCCGCTATCTAGCGCGCACCAGGAAATTCTTTAAAAAGTATGGGTCACAGATCTTGTTTAGAAGATATAAAGGGTCAAAGTTTCAGCAGTTTAATAGTAATAACTTGGCTTACAGGGGTCCAAAAATTTTTCTGAAATCACCAGTAGATTGTCTGCACCAGGGCGGAGAACTCGTCCGAAGACGCCAACCTCGTATCTCCACTCCTTCGAGATGTCTTTGAGGTTAGGTGGTTTTTTCAGGAAAAGCTGGATATCTCCCGAGGGCGTGGTCGCCCAGTCGTCAGCGAGGTGTCAGCGTGTAGGTCTCGTTGGGGCCCACAAAATGGCGGTTGAAAATTGTGGGGGCAGCGCGGTAAATCCAGCGCCGCACGCCAAAAACACTTTGTAATTTCACAAACACGTGTGATTTTCACTGTTTTCCGGGAATAACTTCCCGGAAAGGGGCGTCCCCTTCGTGCACTTCACTTCTGCGGATGGGCGTCACTTTTCCGCTTATTTTGATAGCAAAATCACTGTGATCGGACGACTTTTTACCACTTTTTTGATTTTTTAAGCGTGGAGCTGGTGTAAAAATGATCCGGGCGCGTCAACGGTCGGAACGTGACTGGTTAGGTTAGGTTAGGTTAGGTTAGGTTAGGTTAGGTTAGGTTAGGTTAGGTTAGGTTAGGTTAGGTTAGGTTAGGTTAGGTTAGGTTAGGTTAGGTTAGGTTAGGTTAGGTTAGGTTAGGTTAGGTTAGGTTAGGTTAGGTTAGGTTAGGTTAGGTTAGGTTAGGTTAGGTTAGGTTAGGTTAGGTTAGGTTAGGTTAGGTTAGGTTAGGTTAGGTTAGGTTAGGTTAGGTTAGGTTAGGTTAGGTTAGGTTAGGTTAGGTTAGGTTAGGTTAGGTTAGGTTAGGTTAGGTTAGGTTAGGTTAGGTTAGGTTAGGTTAGGTTAGGTTAGGTTAGGTTAGGTTAGGTTAGGTTAGGTTAGGTTAGGTTAGGTTAGGTTAGGTTAGGTTAGGTTAGGTTAGGTTAGGTTAGGTTAGGTTAGGTTAGGTTAGGTTAGGTTAGGTTAGGTTAGGTTAGGTTAGGTTAGGTTAGGTTAGGTTAGGTTAGGTTAGGTTAGGTTAGGTTAGGTTAGGTTAGGTTAGGTTAGGTTAGGTTAGGTTAGGTTAGGTTAGGTTAGGTTAGGTTAGGTTAGGTTAGGTTAGGTTAGGTTAGGTTAGGTTAGGTTAGGTTAGGTTAGGTTAGGTTAGGTTAGGTTAGGTTAGGTTAGGTTAGGTTAGGTTAGGTTAGGTTAGGTTAGGTTAGGTTAGGTTAGGTTAGGTTAGGTTAGGTTAGGTTAGGTTAGGTTAGGTTAGGTTAGGTTAGGTTAGGTTAGGTTAGGTTAGGTTAGGTTAGGTTAGGTTAGGTTAGGTTAGGTTAGGTTAGGTTAGGTTAGGTTAGGTTAGGTTAGGTTAGGTTAGGTTAGGTTAGGTTAGGTTAGGTTAGGTTAGGTTAGGTTAGGTTAGGTTAGGTTAGGTTAGGTTAGGTTAGGTTAGGTTAGGTTAGGTTAGGTTAGGTTAGGTTAGGTTAGGTTAGGTTAGGTTAGGTTAGGTTAGGTTAGGTTAGGTTAGGTTAGGTTAGGTTAGGTTAGGTTAGGTTAGGTTAGGTTAGGTTAGGTTAGGTTAGGTTAGGTTAGGTTAGGTTAGGTTAGGTTAGGTTAGGTTAGGTTAGGTTAGGTTAGGTTAGGTTAGGTTAGGTTAGGTTAGGTTAGGTTAGGTTAGGTTAGGTTAGGTTAGGTTAGGTTAGGTTAGGTTAGGTTAGGTTAGGTTAGGTTAGGTTAGGTTAGGTTAGGTTAGGTTAGGTTAGGTTAGGTTAGGTTAGGTTAGGTTAGGTTAGGTTAGGTTAGGTTAGGTTAGGTTAGGTTAGGTTAGGTTAGGTTAGGTTAGGTTAGGTTAGGTTAGGTTAGGTTAGGTTAGGTTAGGTTAGGTTAGGTTAGGTTAGGTTAGGTTAGGTTAGGTTAGGTTAGGTTAGGTTAGGTTAGGTTAGGTTAGGTTAGGTTAGGTTAGGTTAGGTTAGGTTAGGTTAGGTTAGGTTAGGTTAGGTTAGGTTAGGTTAGGTTAGGTTAGGTTAGGTTAGGTTAGGTTAGGTTAGGTTAGGTTAGGTTAGGTTAGGTTAGGTTAGGTTAGGTTAGGTTAGGTTAGGTTAGGTTAGGTTAGGTTAGGTTAGGTTAGGTTAGGTTAGGTTAGGTTAGGTTAGGTTAGGTTAGGTTAGGTTAGGTTAGGTTAGGTTAGGTTAGGTTAGGTTAGGTTAGGTTAGGTTAGGTTAGGTTAGGTTAGGTTAGGTTAGGTTAGGTTAGGTTAGGTTAGGTTAGGTTAGGTTAGGTTAGGTTAGGTTAGGTTAGGTTAGGTTAGGTTAGGTTAGGTTAGGTTAGGTTAGGTTAGGTTAGGTTAGGTTAGGTTAGGTTAGGTTAGGTTAGGTTAGGTTAGGTTAGGTTAGGTTAGGTTAGGTTAGGTTAGGTTAGGTTAGGTTAGGTTAGGTTAGGTTAGGTTAGGTTAGGTTAGGTTAGGTTAGGTTAGGTTAGGTTAGGTTAGGTTAGGTTAGGTTAGGTTAGGTTAGGTTAGGTTAGGTTAGGTTAGGTTAGGTTAGGTTAGGTTAGGTTAGGTTAGGTTAGGTTAGGTTAGGTTAGGTTAGGTTAGGTTAGGTTAGGTTAGGTTAGGTTAGGTTAGGTTAGGTTAGGTTAGGTTAGGTTAGGTTAGGTTAGGTTAGGTTAGGTTAGGTTAGGTTAGGTTAGGTTAGGTTAGGTTAGGTTAGGTTAGGTTAGGTTAGGTTAGGTTAGGTTAGGTTAGGTTAGGTTAGGTTAGGTTAGGTTAGGTTAGGTTAGGTTAGGTTAGGTTAGGTTAGGTTAGGTTAGGTTAGGTTAGGTTAGGTTAGGTTAGGTTAGGTTAGGTTAGGTTAGGTTAGGTTAGGTTAGGTTAGGTTAGGTTAGGTTAGGTTAGGTTAGGTTAGGTTAGGTTAGGTTAGGTTAGGTTAGGTTAGGTTAGGTTAGGTTAGGTTAGGTTAGGTTAGGTTAGGTTAGGTTAGGTTAGGTTAGGTTAGGTTAGGTTAGGTTAGGTTAGGTTAGGTTAGGTTAGGTTAGGTTAGGTTAGGTTAGGTTAGGTTAGGTTAGGTTAGGTTAGGTTAGGTTAGGTTAGGTTAGGTTAGGTTAGGTTAGGTTAGGTTAGGTTAGGTTAGGTTAGGTTAGGTTAGGTTAGGTTAGGTTAGGTTAGGTTAGGTTAGGTTAGGTTAGGTTAGGTTAGGTTAGGTTAGGTTAGGTTAGGTTAGGTTAGGTTAGGTTAGGTTAGGTTAGGTTAGGTTAGGTTAGGTTAGGTTAGGTTAGGTTAGGTTAGGTTAGGTTAGGTTAGGTTAGGTTAGGTTAGGTTAGGTTAGGTTAGGTTAGGTTAGGTTAGGTTAGGTTAGGTTAGGTTAGGTTAGGTTAGGTTAGGTTAGGTTAGGTTAGGTTAGGTTAGGTTAGGTTAGGTTAGGTTAGGTTAGGTTAGGTTAGGTTAGGTTAGGTTAGGTTAGGTTAGGTTAGGTTAGGTTAGGTTAGGTTAGGTTAGGTTAGGTTAGGTTAGGTTAGGTTAGGTTAGGTTAGGTTAGGTTAGGTTAGGTTAGGTTAGGTTAGGTTAGGTTAGGTTAGGTTAGGTTAGGTTAGGTTAGGTTAGGTTAGGTTAGGTTAGGTTAGGTTAGGTTAGGTTAGGTTAGGTTAGGTTAGGTTAGGTTAGGTTAGGTTAGGTTAGGTTAGGTTAGGTTAGGTTAGGTTAGGTTAGGTTAGGTTAGGTTAGGTTAGGTTAGGTTAGGTTAGGTTAGGTTAGGTTAGGTTAGGTTAGGTTAGGTTAGGTTAGGTTAGGTTAGGTTAGGTTAGGTTAGGTTAGGTTAGGTTAGGTTAGGTTAGGTTAGGTTAGGTTAGGTTAGGTTAGGTTAGGTTAGGTTAGGTTAGGTTAGGTTAGGTTAGGTTAGGTTAGGTTAGGTTAGGTTAGGTTAGGTTAGGTTAGGTTAGGTTAGGTTAGGTTAGGTTAGGTTAGGTTAGGTTAGGTTAGGTTAGGTTAGGTTAGGTTAGGTTAGGTTAGGTTAGGTTAGGTTAGGTTAGGTTAGGTTAGGTTAGGTTAGGTTAGGTTAGGTTAGGTTAGGTTAGGTTAGGTTAGGTTAGGTTAGGTTAGGTTAGGTTAGGTTAGGTTAGGTTAGGTTAGGTTAGGTTAGGTTAGGTTAGGTTAGGTTAGGTTAGGTTAGGTTAGGTTAGGTTAGGTTAGGTTAGGTTAGGTTAGGTTAGGTTAGGTTAGGTTAGGTTAGGTTAGGTTAGGTTAGGTTAGGTTAGGTTAGGTTAGGTTAGGTTAGGTTAGGTTAGGTTAGGTTAGGTTAGGTTAGGTTAGGTTAGGTTAGGTTAGGTTAGGTTAGGTTAGGTTAGGTTAGGTTAGGTTAGGTTAGGTTAGGTTAGGTTAGGTTAGGTTAGGTTAGGTTAGGTTAGGTTAGGTTAGGTTAGGTTAGGTTAGGTTAGGTTAGGTTAGGTTAGGTTAGGTTAGGTTAGGTTAGGTTAGGTTAGGTTAGGTTAGGTTAGGTTAGGTTAGGTTAGGTTAGGTTAGGTTAGGTTAGGTTAGGTTAGGTTAGGTTAGGTTAGGTTAGGTTAGGTTAGGTTAGGTTAGGTTAGGTTAGGTTAGGTTAGGTTAGGTTAGGTTAGGTTAGGTTAGGTTAGGTTAGGTTAGGTTAGGTTAGGTTAGGTTAGGTTAGGTTAGGTTAGGTTAGGTTAGGTTAGGTTAGGTTAGGTTAGGTTAGGTTAGGTTAGGTTAGGTTAGGTTAGGTTAGGTTAGGTTAGGTTAGGTTAGGTTAGGTTAGGTTAGGTTAGGTTAGGTTAGGTTAGGTTAGGTTAGGTTAGGTTAGGTTAGGTTAGGTTAGGTTAGGTTAGGTTAGGTTAGGTTAGGTTAGGTTAGGTTAGGTTAGGTTAGGTTAGGTTAGGTTAGGTTAGGTTAGGTTAGGTTAGGTTAGGTTAGGTTAGGTTAGGTTAGGTTAGGTTAGGTTAGGTTAGGTTAGGTTAGGTTAGGTTAGGTTAGGTTAGGTTAGGTTAGGTTAGGTTAGGTTAGGTTAGGTTAGGTTAGGTTAGGTTAGGTTAGGTTAGGTTAGGTTAGGTTAGGTTAGGTTAGGTTAGGTTAGGTTAGGTTAGGTTAGGTTAGGTTAGGTTAGGTTAGGTTAGGTTAGGTTAGGTTAGGTTAGGTTAGGTTAGGTTAGGTTAGGTTAGGTTAGGTTAGGTTAGGTTAGGTTAGGTTAGGTTAGGTTAGGTTAGGTTAGGTTAGGTTAGGTTAGGTTAGGTTAGGTTAGGTTAGGTTAGGTTAGGTTAGGTTAGGTTAGGTTAGGTTAGGTTAGGTTAGGTTAGGTTAGGTTAGGTTAGGTTAGGTTAGGTTAGGTTAGGTTAGGTTAGGTTAGGTTAGGTTAGGTTAGGTTAGGTTAGGTTAGGTTAGGTTAGGTTAGGTTAGGTTAGGTTAGGTTAGGTTAGGTTAGGTTAGGTTAGGTTAGGTTAGGTTAGGTTAGGTTAGGTTAGGTTAGGTTAGGTTAGGTTAGGTTAGGTTAGGTTAGGTTAGGTTAGGTTAGGTTAGGTTAGGTTAGGTTAGGTTAGGTTAGGTTAGGTTAGGTTAGGTTAGGTTAGGTTAGGTTAGGTTAGGTTAGGTTAGGTTAGGTTAGGTTAGGTTAGGTTAGGTTAGGTTAGGTTAGGTTAGGTTAGGTTAGGTTAGGTTAGGTTAGGTTAGGTTAGGTTAGGTTAGGTTAGGTTAGGTTAGGTTAGGTTAGGTTAGGTTAGGTTAGGTTAGGTTAGGTTAGGTTAGGTTAGGTTAGGTTAGGTTAGGTTAGGTTAGGTTAGGTTAGGTTAGGTTAGGTTAGGTTAGGTTAGGTTAGGTTAGGTTAGGTTAGGTTAGGTTAGGTTAGGTTAGGTTAGGTTAGGTTAGGTTAGGTTAGGTTAGGTTAGGTTAGGTTAGGTTAGGTTAGGTTAGGTTAGGTTAGGTTAGGTTAGGTTAGGTTAGGTTAGGTTAGGTTAGGTTAGGTTAGGTTAGGTTAGGTTAGGTTAGGTTAGGTTAGGTTAGGTTAGGTTAGGTTAGGTTAGGTTAGGTTAGGTTAGGTTAGGTTAGGTTAGGTTAGGTTAGGTTAGGTTAGGTTAGGTTAGGTTAGGTTAGGTTAGGTTAGGTTAGGTTAGGTTAGGTTAGGTTAGGTTAGGTTAGGTTAGGTTAGGTTAGGTTAGGTTAGGTTAGGTTAGGTTAGGTTAGGTTAGGTTAGGTTAGGTTAGGTTAGGTTAGGTTAGGTTAGGTTAGGTTAGGTTAGGTTAGGTTAGGTTAGGTTAGGTTAGGTTAGGTTAGGTTAGGTTAGGTTAGGTTAGGTTAGGTTAGGTTAGGTTAGGTTAGGTTAGGTTAGGTTAGGTTAGGTTAGGTTAGGTTAGGTTAGGTTAGGTTAGGTTAGGTTAGGTTAGGTTAGGTTAGGTTAGGTTAGGTTAGGTTAGGTTAGGTTAGGTTAGGTTAGGTTAGGTTAGGTTAGGTTAGGTTAGGTTAGGTTAGGTTAGGTTAGGTTAGGTTAGGTTAGGTTAGGTTAGGTTAGGTTAGGTTAGGTTAGGTTAGGTTAGGTTAGGTTAGGTTAGGTTAGGTTAGGTTAGGTTAGGTTAGGTTAGGTTAGGTTAGGTTAGGTTAGGTTAGGTTAGGTTAGGTTAGGTTAGGTTAGGTTAGGTTAGGTTAGGTTAGGTTAGGTTAGGTTAGGTTAGGTTAGGTTAGGTTAGGTTAGGTTAGGTTAGGTTAGGTTAGGTTAGGTTAGGTTAGGTTAGGTTAGGTTAGGTTAGGTTAGGTTAGGTTAGGTTAGGTTAGGTTAGGTTAGGTTAGGTTAGGTTAGGTTAGGTTAGGTTAGGTTAGGTTAGGTTAGGTTAGGTTAGGTTAGGTTAGGTTAGGTTAGGTTAGGTTAGGTTAGGTTAGGTTAGGTTAGGTTAGGTTAGGTTAGGTTAGGTTAGGTTAGGTTAGGTTAGGTTAGGTTAGGTTAGGTTAGGTTAGGTTAGGTTAGGTTAGGTTAGGTTAGGTTAGGTTAGGTTAGGTTAGGTTAGGTTAGGTTAGGTTAGGTTAGGTTAGGTTAGGTTAGGTTAGGTTAGGTTAGGTTAGGTTAGGTTAGGTTAGGTTAGGTTAGGTTAGGTTAGGTTAGGTTAGGTTAGGTTAGGTTAGGTTAGGTTAGGTTAGGTTAGGTTAGGTTAGGTTAGGTTAGGTTAGGTTAGGTTAGGTTAGGTTAGGTTAGGTTAGGTTAGGTTAGGTTAGGTTAGGTTAGGTTAGGTTAGGTTAGGTTAGGTTAGGTTAGGTTAGGTTAGGTTAGGTTAGGTTAGGTTAGGTTAGGTTAGGTTAGGTTAGGTTAGGTTAGGTTAGGTTAGGTTAGGTTAGGTTAGGTTAGGTTAGGTTAGGTTAGGTTAGGTTAGGTTAGGTTAGGTTAGGTTAGGTTAGGTTAGGTTAGGTTAGGTTAGGTTAGGTTAGGTTAGGTTAGGTTAGGTTAGGTTAGGTTAGGTTAGGTTAGGTTAGGTTAGGTTAGGTTAGGTTAGGTTAGGTTAGGTTAGGTTAGGTTAGGTTAGGTTAGGTTAGGTTAGGTTAGGTTAGGTTAGGTTAGGTTAGGTTAGGTTAGGTTAGGTTAGGTTAGGTTAGGTTAGGTTAGGTTAGGTTAGGTTAGGTTAGGTTAGGTTAGGTTAGGTTAGGTTAGGTTAGGTTAGGTTAGGTTAGGTTAGGTTAGGTTAGGTTAGGTTAGGTTAGGTTAGGTTAGGTTAGGTTAGGTTAGGTTAGGTTAGGTTAGGTTAGGTTAGGTTAGGTTAGGTTAGGTTAGGTTAGGTTAGGTTAGGTTAGGTTAGGTTAGGTTAGGTTAGGTTAGGTTAGGTTAGGTTAGGTTAGGTTAGGTTAGGTTAGGTTAGGTTAGGTTAGGTTAGGTTAGGTTAGGTTAGGTTAGGTTAGGTTAGGTTAGGTTAGGTTAGGTTAGGTTAGGTTAGGTTAGGTTAGGTTAGGTTAGGTTAGGTTAGGTTAGGTTAGGTTAGGTTAGGTTAGGTTAGGTTAGGTTAGGTTAGGTTAGGTTAGGTTAGGTTAGGTTAGGTTAGGTTAGGTTAGGTTAGGTTAGGTTAGGTTAGGTTAGGTTAGGTTAGGTTAGGTTAGGTTAGGTTAGGTTAGGTTAGGTTAGGTTAGGTTAGGTTAGGTTAGGTTAGGTTAGGTTAGGTTAGGTTAGGTTAGGTTAGGTTAGGTTAGGTTAGGTTAGGTTAGGTTAGGTTAGGTTAGGTTAGGTTAGGTTAGGTTAGGTTAGGTTAGGTTAGGTTAGGTTAGGTTAGGTTAGGTTAGGTTAGGTTAGGTTAGGTTAGGTTAGGTTAGGTTAGGTTAGGTTAGGTTAGGTTAGGTTAGGTTAGGTTAGGTTAGGTTAGGTTAGGTTAGGTTAGGTTAGGTTAGGTTAGGTTAGGTTAGGTTAGGTTAGGTTAGGTTAGGTTAGGTTAGGTTAGGTTAGGTTAGGTTAGGTTAGGTTAGGTTAGGTTAGGTTAGGTTAGGTTAGGTTAGGTTAGGTTAGGTTAGGTTAGGTTAGGTTAGGTTAGGTTAGGTTAGGTTAGGTTAGGTTAGGTTAGGTTAGGTTAGGTTAGGTTAGGTTAGGTTAGGTTAGGTTAGGTTAGGTTAGGTTAGGTTAGGTTAGGTTAGGTTAGGTTAGGTTAGGTTAGGTTAGGTTAGGTTAGGTTAGGTTAGGTTAGGTTAGGTTAGGTTAGGTTAGGTTAGGTTAGGTTAGGTTAGGTTAGGTTAGGTTAGGTTAGGTTAGGTTAGGTTAGGTTAGGTTAGGTTAGGTTAGGTTAGGTTAGGTTAGGTTAGGTTAGGTTAGGTTAGGTTAGGTTAGGTTAGGTTAGGTTAGGTTAGGTTAGGTTAGGTTAGGTTAGGTTAGGTTAGGTTAGGTTAGGTTAGGTTAGGTTAGGTTAGGTTAGGTTAGGTTAGGTTAGGTTAGGTTAGGTTAGGTTAGGTTAGGTTAGGTTAGGTTAGGTTAGGTTAGGTTAGGTTAGGTTAGGTTAGGTTAGGTTAGGTTAGGTTAGGTTAGGTTAGGTTAGGTTAGGTTAGGTTAGGTTAGGTTAGGTTAGGTTAGGTTAGGTTAGGTTAGGTTAGGTTAGGTTAGGTTAGGTTAGGTTAGGTTAGGTTAGGTTAGGTTAGGTTAGGTTAGGTTAGGTTAGGTTAGGTTAGGTTAGGTTAGGTTAGGTTAGGTTAGGTTAGGTTAGGTTAGGTTAGGTTAGGTTAGGTTAGGTTAGGTTAGGTTAGGTTAGGTTAGGTTAGGTTAGGTTAGGTTAGGTTAGGTTAGGTTAGGTTAGGTTAGGTTAGGTTAGGTTAGGTTAGGTTAGGTTAGGTTAGGTTAGGTTAGGTTAGGTTAGGTTAGGTTAGGTTAGGTTAGGTTAGGTTAGGTTAGGTTAGGTTAGGTTAGGTTAGGTTAGGTTAGGTTAGGTTAGGTTAGGTTAGGTTAGGTTAGGTTAGGTTAGGTTAGGTTAGGTTAGGTTAGGTTAGGTTAGGTTAGGTTAGGTTAGGTTAGGTTAGGTTAGGTTAGGTTAGGTTAGGTTAGGTTAGGTTAGGTTAGGTTAGGTTAGGTTAGGTTAGGTTAGGTTAGGTTAGGTTAGGTTAGGTTAGGTTAGGTTAGGTTAGGTTAGGTTAGGTTAGGTTAGGTTAGGTTAGGTTAGGTTAGGTTAGGTTAGGTTAGGTTAGGTTAGGTTAGGTTAGGTTAGGTTAGGTTAGGTTAGGTTAGGTTAGGTTAGGTTAGGTTAGGTTAGGTTAGGTTAGGTTAGGTTAGGTTAGGTTAGGTTAGGTTAGGTTAGGTTAGGTTAGGTTAGGTTAGGTTAGGTTAGGTTAGGTTAGGTTAGGTTAGGTTAGGTTAGGTTAGGTTAGGTTAGGTTAGGTTAGGTTAGGTTAGGTTAGGTTAGGTTAGGTTAGGTTAGGTTAGGTTAGGTTAGGTTAGGTTAGGTTAGGTTAGGTTAGGTTAGGTTAGGTTAGGTTAGGTTAGGTTAGGTTAGGTTAGGTTAGGTTAGGTTAGGTTAGGTTAGGTTAGGTTAGGTTAGGTTAGGTTAGGTTAGGTTAGGTTAGGTTAGGTTAGGTTAGGTTAGGTTAGGTTAGGTTAGGTTAGGTTAGGTTAGGTTAGGTTAGG